>CM032382.1:33473692-33560323 GCA_019023105.1 Diglossa brunneiventris
GTGAATTTGAAATCCAGATCTATATCTTTTCAATTTCACGTAACTTAATAAGGGAGGAAGAACATGTAGCTCCTGGCAAAGCTATGACAGGGCAACCAACATTCAGAGCTGACATCTAAACTGCAAAAGGCCCCTATAATATGATCAGCTGAGGGCAGGTTTGGGATTGATTTGTGGCCCATTCCAAGCCCTTTTGTATAGTATCCTATTCAGTAAAAAGCAACATACTTGTTAATGCTTAATTACTAAAGGAATAGCAGTTTAAAGTGGAATTTCAGCTATCAGATTTCTTATTTCTCTGGTAGCTCATATGGTAGATTGTCAGATTGTAAGAAAAAGCCTACCATAATATTTGTGGGATATTTTTCGTCTTTGAGTTTTTTGCTACAGGCTGTACTTTGATCTCTGAATTACCAACACTTTGTTACCTAAGAGTTTTTGGTAAGAGTATAATATCTTGGTATGGAGTATCATACTTTTGTATATTTGATTTAACCATCTAAAAATTACACAAATTCATTCTATGCTAGTTTATTTTATGAAAACATTCAATTTAATTTCCTCCCTTTCACCCCCAAATAAGTCTGTGATACTGCGGATATACCCTGTAACAGTGTTAGGTAATAGAACATTCGTGCTTGTCTTATTTTTGAAGAAGCTACATGTTAGTAGCTCTCCAAAAATCCTAATTACCTTCCAGAAGAGAAGCTCTTCTATGAGACTTTAAAATGCAAAGCATGAAAAATTTTATGGTTATAACTTGGGGAACCTGGTTTTGTGTGTTATTTTGTGACTGCCTCTAGTAGGTGGGAGAGGAGAGATGTTGGATAAAATATCTCTGATGACAAAAAAAGGGAAGGCTTATTACCCTGCTTCCCAGCAAATAGCATTGTGAAAAATTTGAGTTTTTTAACACCCTTTTTTAATCTGTCATCTGCTGCATTACTATAGCATTCTAGTCTTGACTAGGACAGCTGGTTTATTTCTGTTCAAAATTATCTTTTTGCTGGGAACTCCAGTTAAATTTAATTATCTGAATTAAGATCATGTTGACCTTCCTATCCAAATTTTATGTGAAGTATCTGTATTCCTTGTTATTTGTTAGCATGATTTTTAAAGCATGTCATAGGCTTTTTGTGAGGTTTTGGCTTCAATTTTGGTCTTCTCTTAAGATGTGAAACTGGTTTAGTATTGGTAGGCAGAATATAAACTTTTCAACCAACTGCAGTATTTGACAGTTTCTACACTCAGTCAACATTATTATTATTGCACGACTGTAAAACTAACATTCTCGCAAAAGCATTTGGAAAGTATTGCCTTTTGTTTAGCTTGTGATTTTGTTGTAGCCCAGTAAAAGGAGGGACTGGTAATACAATAAAGGTTATTTCTTTCTACAAATGACAACCACAACAAAATAAGATTCAAATATTAAGCATAACTAATTAAGTATCCACCTTTAATTATTAACAGCTCCACTACCATCTTCTTATTTAATAACAAAGATCAATATTCTATAAATATTAGTTTTCAGTGTGAATAATCTTTACTGTACTACATCTTCATTACCCTGTATAAGTAGACAGAATTTCTTCATAAGGACCGAAACCTGCAAAGAAAATAAAGTATTATGTTGTAGGCAAAAGTGTAATATACATAATGTCTCAGTTAGAAGTTTAAAGCTCTAAACCCACATCTCTTAGAGGCAGAGACTGAGTTTTTATTCTTGGACAGCTTTTAATCAGTTTGGCTTCAATCCTTGACTAAATCTCTGTGGACTACCCAGGAGTAAACAGAAGTGAGTTCTTGAATTCATAAATCCATTTGCAATCCAGTTAGTAATGTACAATTTTTAGCCACGTTAAATTGCTATATCAAATAAATAATATGCTTTTAGAATTTAAGGGATGTTAAGAGATCTCTGTGTGTGTGTGTATATATATATATATATATATATATATATATATATGATTTTTTGATAGATTGAGTCAGCTTCTCTTTTTCTATTATACATGTATATGCCTACACACACATGTGTATTTATATACATGATGTGATTATGTGTATTTCTACATATACATCTATGTATAGATACATGTATGTATACATATATACATCTGTAATGTTTGCTATCATATTCTACTTGCAAAAATGTTTTAAATATACAGAGCTAAAACTTCAGCTCACTTCCATAACACGTTACACATTAAAGAAAAAAAAGTGCAGAGAGAGCAGTATGATTTTTTAATAGAATATCTGTCTAGCAAAATCGCAGATATCCCATAATCCAGGATAATGTTTCAGGATATGGAGTTAGTTAAGCTGGCATATGAACATTTTTACTTAAAGAGCAGCACCACAACAATAATGCTGTTAGAGCTTAGTTTGCAGTTGGGAATAAATAATTGTATAAATATAGGTTTAAATGAAGGAAAAATATTGTCTGGCCGCATCCTATTATTATCTATATTTTTGCCTTTTATTTTGTCTTAAATGAGTTTTTTTATTTTATTAACATTTTATTTACCTGTGTGTTGTGAGAAGTTGAAAATAATTGGCAAGTTATTTTATACCTAAAAATACAATAATTGGATTAGTAATTCCTGATAAAAGATGAACTTACAGTTCTTTAGGATCATGCTAAAGAAGTCTCAGTTCACAAAATTAATTCTTAAGGGCAAGAAAAGACAATATAAACATTAGTAGGTTGCACTGGATTGCATTAAGTTTCATTTTGACTGTTACTTAAATTTTCTGCAATATTTTAAGTAGTATAATACTTACGAAGAAATAAGTAAAGTTGGATCATAGTAGCCTGCAGAAGTTGCACTGTTCAGTCCCTCAAGGTTTTTAACACTAATACTGCTTTTCTGAAAACTGTAGAAATTTTTCTACACAACCACTACTATGATTTATATATCATTACATTTGTTATATAGTCTGATTCCAGTAGCTGTTCATAATGGCTGTCATTAAAAGTAAAAAGCTGTGATGACCTTTAAAGATGGGATCTGAATATGCATAAATACACATATTTTAGTCTGCGAAAAGCTTTTAGGTTAAGCATAATTTTAGAAGTAACACAGCATTAGTTATACACCAGTTGTCTTAAATCTGATGCAAATAAAAAATCCCTGAATTAGTCATTTGTCTGTTTAGATTGGCTGATTTAGTTTCATAAACATTATAATGGTAGTTTTGAAAACCACAAATGAGGACTAATATTATCATCATACTCTGGAGGAATAAAAATAAAATCCGGAGTGCTGAAAATTTTTCTAAAATTGAGTTTCCTGAGGGACAAAAGCTTAAATGAATGGAACTGCAGTTTTTCTTCATTGTTAAATAATTCAATTAATAATTTTTTCCTCCAATATTGTAACAATAATAACAATTGGAACAATAATAAAGCTCTTTTATTAATAGCATACCACCTACAATTTAAACATTTAACCAACAAAGATGTTATCTCCTAGGTAATCAAGCCAGATGTGATTAAGAAATATAATCATGAAATTCCATTAGTCTAGCTCAATTCCATTTTCTCTATTATTTTTTCTAGCCATCATTGTTATACTCTCAGGCTTTATGCCAATAAAACTGAGTCATGAGTCAATGCTGTATAAAAAGGCTGAAACCTCAAACTTAACATATTCAAATCTCTTCTTATTTGTGAGCACTTCTTTCCAAATTATGTGGGGAAATAATGAGATCATAATGCATGAACTCTGAAAAACACAGATGTTACACAAAGACACAAAATCAGAAATTGACTTAAGATTTGAAGAGAGGTGGTATATATATATAAAAATGATTTTTATAAGAATAGGAATCTTAGACCATGGAAGGTAAATGGTTGGTCTAATCTCAACTTTGTAAAAGCTCCATAATAAATTTCTCTAGCAATGTTTTTTTGTTGAAGTCAATATGAAAAAGATTATTGGAAACTAAATACACGAGTTAGGGAGAGTTATACTAACTTACCAGCTGAGGATCTGGCATAGTGTCTCATCTATAGATACCAATTAATGAAATGCTAAGTGTCATGTGACGTATATTTGTAAGTTAAATATTTGTATTGTAACAAAATGCGGTGAGTAATGACTAGAGCACCAAATTAGGGAAATACTATATATTTAGGGGATAACGCATGTGCCAGTTTTACCTCATCCTTTTATATTCTTGTTAGGTCAAGTCGTTCAAAGATGTACAGAAGTGGAACTGCACGTGTATATGAATACTGTTATAATTGTACCTTACATAAAGCCAAAATGTAATCAGACTGGGCACTTCTGTTGACTTACAGAGTAATTTCACTGAAGAATATTCATATTCTTGTGCACGTAAGCACAAACAGACTTTAAAGAGTAAAAGGCTGACACTGCACTTGTTTTCTTAAAAAATTGCATTCTCTTTGTGCATGTCAGATATACATGCCAGCTCATAACAAGCTGGTGCTGGCCAGCATCTCTCTGGTGCTACTTGTAGTAATTTACACCCACAATAATGGAAATAAAATAGAGCTTTTCTGTTTTGAATATGTATACTTAGAATATTTTTGCTTGGAAACTGTGCGTGTCAATATTTTTTCTGTTTGCTTTGCTGTACTGAAAGCATCATGTATACTGAAACAGGTGTCAGAGTCAGTGAATCAGCATTTTTGAAGGCTGAAATAAATTTTTCAGAAGTACCACCAGAACTACCAAAGTGGATTATTGAGGATTGAGATTAAAGTAGTGATAAAAATGACAAGCACAAACATGTTCATCAGCTCAAAGGTACTGTCCTGCTCATTTTGTTGTAAAGTAAACAAACATATCACTTTGCTAAGTAAAACTGGAGATGATACATCTAGTTTTATATTAGAACTGGGTGATAAATGTCAAGGGGTTTAAGATTTGATGGATGGTATGTTTGAACTTGTTGCTGATCCTTCTACAGTTCATTGATACTGCTGTGCAACATTCTTCAAAGCAGTAGTCAAATCCTCAAGGAAAGTACAATAATATCTGAAATACTCATCTACTGGGGTTTTTTTTGCAGCGAAGTTAAAAAAAAAAAAGTTATTTCATACCTGTGTCAATCTGTTCTTAAATCTGTTTTTAATAAGTGTCACCATTTCCTATTAAAGTGGTGGATATATATTTGAGGAGACAGGAACACAAATCACAAATGAATGTGTGTATAACATTAAAATCCACATGTTCCGTGGGGCTGGTGGTTGGAGACAGGGACCACACACACACCCCCCAAAGCTCCATGGGACAAACAGCCTGTCTTATTGTTGAGAGCCTTCTTATAGAGGGAGTTCAAAACTGCCAGGTCTCAACAGCTCATTGGTCTGATCCTCTCACAGCCCAGCTCAGGATGACCAGGGAGATGCCAGCAGCTCAGGATGGAATGTGATAGCTGAAGGTCCCTGTCTATCAACCCAGGGCCCGATTTATGAAACCAGGCTGGGTTTCTTATTTATCACTACAAGCCAGCTTGTACAGTAACATGTTTGGATCAGAAAAAGACAATTAAGGTACACGTATTTGTATGTTTTGGTGTAACACATGTCACTGCAGATTGCAGCTGGTATTAGGAAATTTAATTTAATTACCCTGGAAAACCTCGTCAGAATGCTGTCATAGTGACAAATACATAAAGTATTCAGTCTTCTTGTGTCAGATGTACTAAGGCCAACCGATCAATGCAAAATGTTTTGTGCTTGCTTTCATTTTCTTTGAATTCTGTGGCTGTAGTAAAATACTGGGATGACACACTAGCTTGAAGGGAACAGGAGTAAATTCTAAAAGAAACAGGTTTAATTTGGTTTCAGATTATGGTTTTGCCTAGTTGTTTCACCCTGGAATTAATGAAAGCAGAACAGCTAAGAAAGAAAGAAAGAAGAATACTGAAATGTCTACAAGTGAATTAATTGCAGATGTTTATCTGTAAAAAAATCAATGTCTCAATATAAAAATATTTTGGCCATGAAAACTATGGCTAATTATCACTACTAGCTTTAAATTGCAAGACAGGAGTGTAACATTTTGGGCAAGACCACTGAGCAAGGGAAACAAATACAGGTGGCTCAGTGAAAGCAACTGCTCTGTAAAGAACATGTAAAAATTTGTCAACTTGAAAAAATTATATAACTTCATAAAACTGTGATGAATGGTGTATTTGAACTAACCATGGTTTTTTTTTTTTGTTTCATTGTAACAAATATTTATACAATAAATACATTTCCCATTTCCATGCAGTTCGTTTATATTTCCTGACATAATGCTCTATATACAAGAAATTACATCAGTACAGAAATTTAAGTGAGAATGCTGCTTAAACTCAGTGGTGTAGTGAAAGGTGGTGGCAATGAAGTTTCATTATTTTTGTTTTCCCCATTAAGTTTTCTGTTCATCATCAATGAAAAAAATAAGTGCCTCAGGTAAAATCTAGAGTGATGAGTGATCCCCATTTCACTGATGGAGAAAAAGAGAGAGAAGGTTAAATATTGTAAGTAGTGAACCAAACTTCATGCAGAGCAGGATTTACTAGTACAGCATCCTAAACCTGGATATGACCAGAGGCTAGAGACAGAGAAGAGAATAGCACTATCACAAGCATCCATTCTCCTAAAGAGGAGACAATCTCCCAGATTTAAGTTCTGTTTTACCTTCAGGCTTGAATTATTGTCAGAATATGTGCCAAAAAGGTGTACAACTGCTATGTGAAATTCCTAGTTTGTAGTAAGGGAGATAGTTTGCTTATCATCAAGTAAAAGCGGATGGGAATAGACAAGAATGATATAAGTCTTGCAATGAACTGGCACATTTCCAAAACAGTTTTTCCTAAGAAACTTTGTGGAGAATACATCCTTTTCTTCAGCAGAAATCTCTTGGAATGACTTTTTTTTGGTACCTCTCTGCTGCTGGAGGAAGAAAACTCCACCTTTTTAGTACAGTGCTCAGAAGTGGCTCAGAGTGGCTCAGATTATATCCTACACAATTACACCTTCATTACCTATATAAAAGTTCTTTACTCAAACTTGGGCTTTCCAGTGCACACAAAAGATGTTTCCTACTATAGGGCACTGATTCATAGTACTGTGTGGTATGCTGGTGATGAAAAATCTGAGCAAAATAGTGGCTTTGATAGGTCTTTGAACCATTGCCAGTATGTTTTCCTTTTGATAAACTATGTCAGTTTATCAGACTATCTCCTTTGATATATTTACATAATGATTAATTGAGGAGAAATGTCTTCAGGGCTTTCTGAAGAAACATAAAATGGGATTCACCGACTCACTCACTCACCTAATTTACTGGTAATGCAGAAGGGGGAGTGAAATAAAGTTACCTACCTTCTTCTGTTTGAATGATGCAAAGTAGATCAAACTTTGCCACTATTAATACCATTTCCTAGTGCCTTTGTGTTGCGCTGATTGAAATTCAAAATGCCTCTGAAACTCCTCTTGACATAGTAACTACTACTTGTCACAAATTATTACTAAAACCTAATATTCATTTTATAGTACCTGTCACAATTTTGAAAGTCAAGTTCCTTAAATATTAAATATGCTGACAGTTGAAAAAATAAACGCAATTGCTCCTTCTCTTCTAAAATTCTACATGTTTTCTTAATTGATATTCAGTTCCAGAATATCTTAAAATAAGGTTAGACCTTCCTACAAAATTAAGCTTTTTCTGCCTTTGAGGCCACTGAAGTAACTGCTACACCCACCTCCCTTAGAAAGTTCTGTCTGACTGAAGCATTAGTATAGCTCTTTTTATGTTATGCCTCAAAAGTAAATGAAATTTTTTAGTAGTTTTGATTTCTATTGTGACAGCTCTCCATTGCCACTTGTGAAATAATCCTTAGAAAACATAACTTCCCTACATGGATAAGCCAAAACATGCTTGTTATGTCTATACTTATTTCTGAAAATTACTCGGGTAGACTAATCTCATTCTTCACATTGTAAGAGGCAAGATTTCTTCATTCATTTCTTAACAGCAAAAGTAATTTACAGGTTTCAGAATCAGATGCCATTCATGGGACTTTTCAATCTTTATTCAAACAGTGTGTCTCATAATATATTCCTGTGAGTGAGAAGTTCTGATATCAGGCCCTCAAAAATGTGTCTCTTAGTTATTCTCTCACAGTATTTTCTGAAATCTGGCCAAGAGCTTCCCTAACAATCCAGAAAATGGTGGCTTATATGTTCAGAAGGAAAGAGTAGTACTAAAGACCTTCTGAGTTTATATAGCGCATCAGAATTGGTTTTGTTGTAATATACAGAGATAAGTACTGTTTTCCAAAAAGAGGACATAATTCAGAAGAGTTCTTTGAAGGGGAGATATTGTTTTTGATTCTTTGAAATATATCCCAGACTCCATTTTGTTTCTGTACTTTTTTTTTATATTGAGCTTAACCCATATCTGTCAGTTTGCAACATAGGAAGACAAGACTAGAAAACAGCTAAGAAGCTATACATGAAGCTGGATTGTGTAAGAGTATTTCTTAATTTTTATCTGTTCATCTTAGTAGTTACGACAGCGTCAGCTAATACTTGGTTTTCTAGATACAACTTACATTATTTAAACCATTCTAAAATAGAAGGACAGTTGTGAAGACCTTGAATGATTTCCAGTCATTCAAGGATTTTCCTATGAAATCCAGTTATGGAAGGATACTAAACCATGACACTGTCCCGAAGGACAGCTATGGAGACTTTTTATACACTGGTAAGATTACAGGTAACACCTGCTTTTAGTCTCCTTCATATGCAGAAAGAAACTGTGTACTAGACGCCTTAAGATTCCCCAACTATTCAAAGCCCCTTGTTCTAGTAATCTTTAAAGAGGTGTTTCTGTGATCTTACGCTTTGGCTGAATGCCCTATATCATCCTGACTTCCAAATCTTAAAATCAGAAGAAGAGACTGTGGAGATGAAAACATCAGTTGGTTAGAGTATGGTGCTAATAACACCAAGGATGCAGGTTTGATCCATTTATAGACCATTCACTTAAGAGGTGGACTCGATGATCCTTGTGAGTCTGTTCCATTTGTAATATTTGGTAGTTCTGTTTCCAAGGCTGTGCCTTTTGAGACCAGCTAGACATGGGTCTTTCATCAGGCAATAGCAACTCTTTAGAAGAGCTGCATTTTCCTGCACTGAGTGCTCTTTTGGTTTTTTTAGGTGCTAAGATTGGTTGTTTTGTATGATAGTTTTAACTATAGATAATATGTGACTGTGAGAAAGACATTTTTGTCCTGATAATAATCTCATAGAAAACAATAGAATGGAAGCTTCAGATAAAGTTTGTCGAGAACAAGGACAAAGTTCAGACAGAAACACTTTGCTTTGTAAACTCCTTCTTAGAGAGGAGTCTAGGTGAGGCAGGATCCATCCTAGTCCCAGACTTAGTCAAAAGTTTGTATCTAATTGTTTATGTTAGTGTAATTCAGCCTTTATGTAACTTTCTCCAACAGGATTAAGAACAGCAAACCAAACATATTTATATGAATAAAGTATGTTGTTTTTTGAAGTTGATGATGATATGATGATAGTGATTAGACAAAAAAAACTGTAATCAGAGTTACTTCCTGCACAGTACATTTAAATCTACTACTTTTTTAAAGCAATATTGAAATAATTATATTAAGACGATCAAAATAATTATTAACAGGAGATTTATGTTACTCAGCCATACCAATGACCCTGGGCAACTCTTTCATTTGGTCTCAAGGAGTAGCCTTGAGGTGATGTCCCCACTCAAGGGAGGAATCTCCACATGCACTCCCAGAAGGAATGTGTTGCAAGTCCTTGCTGTAACAAGAAGGACTTATACTGTGAGCTTTCCTAGTATAAAGTGGTTGACTGTTGTTCATATGTTTGAAGCCTGCTGTGTCAGCTCAGCAGCCTTTACATAAATTATGATTGTTATCACTTACTTGTTCCTTTATAAGGATGTCTATATGCTGCATCCTCACTGGTATGAGGTTCTGTAGGGAAATGTTGTTCTTCACATCCTCAGAATGTTTAGCTTTGGGATTGATGTGTTAGGCTGGCCTCAGTGTTTTTTAACAACAAAAAAGCCCCTCCTCTCATATATAATCAATAAGTTTGGTAAATGTGGTAAAGTTCAGGCTGTTTTATCTCCACTTAGGCAGAGAAAGCATCATGCTGCATATCAAAGGCAAAAGATGAACCACTGTCAAAAATGTGGTTGAAAATTACTATGCAGAAATTTTATATGTGATGCTGTGACTTCAGAACTGGGTTCTGATCTAGCTAACCTTCTCAGGCTTCTTCAATCTCTGTGGAAAAAAAAAATTCTGTGTCCTGTGTTTCTTATTCATAGCTCAAGGTCCCTCATTTCTTCTCAGGTTTACTTGCCATAGTTTATCCCTGGTTTCAAATTTTGAGGCTGTTGTCTTTGTCTTTTATCACTGAAATATGGCTCAGAACAGCATTGCTGGGATAACTTTCCCACAGTCTTTCTGAAAAATATGCCAAGTTGTGATTTATGCTCTTTAGCATCTTTGGCTATTCAGATTCTTCTTGATAATTATTTTTCTTGCATTTTGCTAGGCTATAAATGGGAATTTCTAATTCTATGAGCTCTGTGTCTTGAATGGCCTCATCCAAACATGGGAGAACTAGAATGGAAAAGACTAGGGGTTAATCACAACAGTACTGTTACTCTACACACCTTTTTAAGGGGCCAAGAGGATTATCACCTGCTAGCAATGCATCAACATAATTTATCAGATATTGCACCCCACTCCCCACCTCCATTATCTGTCAATAAACTTAAGGAACAAAACCCTTGGACTGTTTATATAGGTATACACCTAGATTTTTAATTCTCAGTTTGTGAAAGAGGATACCATTTAGCTTAAGAAATTAAATAGTGTCATATTTTTGTATTTTTAGAGGTTTTGAATGCTGTAAACCAGTTCATTTTTCATTTCACTAAAACCTTAGAAGACTCAGTTTTCCATTGCTTGCATGCAGAAAATCTGCTTTGTAATAAGTGCAGGCAAATTCATCCCTGCTGCAACTTTATTGACTTGAAATTAAAATCAGGTTCTGTTAAATGATCCATATGGGAAATACACAGTTTGATTAATCAAAGGAAAGCATCCTTTCTGATGTGTGTGAGCTTTAAACCTTAACTTTTTGCTAATAAAGGTCTTGCAATTATTGCAATTAAGTGTGCAAAACATTCTCAGAACTTAAGGGTGGTGTAAGTGGTGATGCTGGCTAAATGGTCTAATGAACTGCATGTGAAGAAGCAGATGTCAAGACATGTATGAGTGTGGACTGTTTTGTGGTTTAAATAACAATACAGGTGATTGTAGTCATAGAGCCAGGCCAGCAAAAAGTGGGGTACTGTTCACACAAAGGGGCAATCTTTAAGTCAATTTCTATGCTATGTAGTTTGGAGTTTTTAAAATGAAGCAAAAGAAGCTTGGCATCCTGATAACTATACAGAGCAAGTTTGGAAAGCTTAAGCATCACCTAATAAATTTTCTGCCACCAGAGTTAAAAGTTTTTAACCTGAAGCTATACTCAGATATTTTCTGCCCTAGATGTGAGATTTTGGACCAAATCTTCAATCATTTTGAGTTTTGTGCTCTTGTAGCTATTTGCTAACTTTGCTGAGGTTTTTTTTTTTTTTTTCTATTTTCAATGTTAGTGATAATGTTATTGTCAGCCCAGTGAAGCTAAGGAAATATGAAAGTAAAAGCTCCTTAAACACATATCCTTGCAGACAGGAACGAGGGTAATGAAATAATACCCGTTCAGTGTTGTGATTTGTTTATATTGGTGGTCATGGAAAAGGGCAGAGGATTTTTTAACCTCCAAAAGCAAGAAAGGTAGATAATGAAATTTAAACCACATATGAAGAGCATAAAAATTGAATTCCAGAAATAGAATATCTAGAGGTATCTGAAGGAAAGTAAGTCTTCTGCTAGAATTTTAGTGCATAAATCCAGGACAGATTTCAAGCTGCAGTCTTGTTTATAGTTTGGTAGTTGTAGTGATGAAGAAGTTGCTGACTGAACTGATGAATGGTGCCACCTTGTATAACTCCCACAGAAGAGCACTGTACATTGCTTGGAGTGAATGTGTGAGGAAACTCCAATATATTTCACTTAACTGACTTGAAAATAAGTGTTATATTATTCTAGAAACAGAAATCAAGAATAATGGAATTTCACAGGCAAAATTTGAAATATGAAAGATGCATGATTACTTGGATTTTAAATCTAGCACATTAGTCAATTTTAATGCATTAAAAACATCAAAAACTTAGATTTTTTTCAATCATTTAATAATCAATTTACTGCTTAATATAACATAAAATGAAGGAGGCTGTTTATCAATTAGTATGTATAAGTGACTGATGGAAACTCTTAACTTTGCTTTAATTCTCCCACTAACCATAGATCCTTCATTTACTTATGAGCCATCAAGTAAAACTGGCAAGTTCTTACTAAAATGGAATTCATGATCTGGAGACAGATCATGAATCTCTGTCTTACTTAAAGACAGAGATTCATGAGTTAAGAAAAGGAGTTAGTACTTTAGATAAAAATTTTGCTAAATGTGTTCAGTAAACTAATGTACTTCAAAAAATTACGTCGTGTACAAACGTTTTTCAAACACTGGTATTTAAAAGAATATAATAGGAATTATAAGTGAAATGTAAAGATTTTTTTGTATTACCTGTGTGTTCAACTTCAAGTCAGCATGTTCTTCATAAAAAGAAACTGTGTAATGCTTGGGATTTTTAACAGAAATAAAGGATGAATCCTGAATGCTTGGGCATCTTGGATGTAGATTTTTGGTATGTTGCACACAAATCTCAATATTGGCATAAAAAAGTGGAAAATCAAAAAGGTTAAAAGCCCCCTGAGATAAAGTTCAAATAAAGGAACTCTACATACATATCTTCTCTCCTTTGAAAATTATTTTTCTGATTTGCTGTTTGTTTGCAACAAAAGACATTTCATCTGTTACTGTAGAACATAGGTTCAGATGTAATTGAAGAAAACGTGCCTTGTATAAAAGACACTGATAAAAAAAGAGAGAAGAGAAATCAGGTGAAAACTTCAAAGTCAATAATTCAAGAACTTTAGAGATGACAAAATTATGTTTCTGTAAATCTTAGTCTCTCCTTGAGTGTTCCTACATTCTGTCACAGCCTTGTTTAATATACATGGCATCTGCATCCTTGTGAGAAGCTTTTTAAGACCTCTCCAGATCTTCTCAGAAACACCCACACCATACAGCATGAAATCTGACAAACAAGATCCTTTTGACATCTGTTATGCAGCTGACTTCTGTGCATCACCATGCCCAAATACATTCTACAGCCAAAAGTGACTATGGTTTGGCACACACATTAATCTTGCTACAAGGACAGGACACACTGTAAAGAATGCTGGGTCAGAAGCTAACATGCTCTACTAGTGTTTCCTGTAGGACTGGGAAACATTTCATATTTGTGATGTTTCAGGTGGCAGTCAGATGCTGGGGGACACCTGGCTGCTGGACAGTCAGAAAAAAGAACTCATGAAGAGCCTTTGACAGATGAAAGCATCATGTGAACCAGTGTTTTGGTTTTTCAGAAAACATGCTGCAGCTTCTGCCTGGTGGTCCAGACTGTGGCTTAATACAGGCTGTTGGAGATACCATGCTGCTTCTGCTCAGTGGTTATTCTTTATGGGCCTTATGTTTATTGGTCAGTACAGGGCTAATAGATTACTTCTGGGACTGCATGTTTACTGTAATGCAAATCAAACAGCCCTGACATCAGAACACTGTGTATCTGTGTCTCTTTCTCTTCTTTCTTTTCTGGATGTAGTGCAGCATGGTGAGGGGGTATAGACTACATGGTGACATGCCTTGCCCAAACTTCTGGAAAACAGTCCTAAAGACAGGAGTGCTTACCTCAGGCTAGTACCAAGTAGTACTGCGGTAACAGACTGCTTTTCAGGCATTTTTTTTTACATTCTTCCAACTTCCATTACTTCATTCTGAATAAAGTTCTACAGTCACCAAGTGAAGGTGTTTTGTCTAGGAAGGAATTTACAAATTATGTACTCAGCACAGTCTGCAAGACTACTCCTGTTGTCTACAATTCAACCCCACCTTTCAAGTGGAAATGTTCAAAAATGTCACCAAACTTAGCATGTTGACACCTAATTCTAGGAAGGCTTTGGATAACACAGCATGGCAGAATGTTGTTGTGTCTGTAAATGTTCATGCATGAACTGAGCTTTTGCAAATTAAGGTGGCAGTTAAGTCTTACGTGGCGATGTCACAGATACAGTATATGATGTGAATGTGGACCACTCTGCCTGTGGGTGCAAGGAGCCTTGTTTAACCTCCCATGTTCACAAAGTTTGCTTGTTTGATGCCACCACACTGTTCTGGACAGCCACTAAAGGATGAACTTATGTGGTCATAAGGAAAAACTTTGGAATCTGCTTGAGAGTAATTGAGATGCAGGCACTAAAATCACATATTTACATAATATTCAAAATACTGATTTAGATAAAGAGAGAAAAAAATAAACACAGTATTTAACTCCATAGTTTTAATTCTGTTGCATTTTAATTAGCTCTTAAATGTGTGGACGAAGGAATTGTTACATATATGGGACTTTTTGTTTTTCTCTCAGTTCATTCTGTACAATGGACCTCACATTTTTGCAATTTATGAATACCTCTATAATTTCCCATCATTTTATTTTTAATTTTTGTATTTAAGTAAAAATTCTTTTTTCTTTTTCTTTTCTAGAGGAGGTAATGTTTAGAACTTGGCTTATGACTCTAAACGGAATTAAGCAACATGTAGTATTTATCTATGAATTTTTCTACATCTTGAAGCCCATACAAGCATAAAATTGGATTGTAGCAAACTGATTGTTGTGGAAACTAGATATGTCTGCTCTGGTTCTGTGTATGCATGCTTTAAGAACTTTTCAAGGTGCCTCTTATATTGTGTTTTTCAGAGTTAGATCTAAATCTGTTCATAAATAATGGGTATTTTTTAATTTTTACCACACCATTCTCTGATAAAACTCAGCAGATGCTGTGTCTGAATACTTGCATGTTTTGCAATGTAGTTCTGTAACCCAGTGTTTTTTCTTATGAGATTTTTTGGTACCTACCTTTGACCTTTTCCACCCAGCTTTACAGGAAAACTAGCATGATCTGAGTAAATAAAAGCAAATAAAGGAAGACAAAGGAACACTGAATTGATTTAATTTCTTCCTTTTAGTATCTTTCTGATTAGTTAAAGTACTGGCAGGGTAGCTCTCCACTTTGGGCGAAATATTTTCTTGGCAGACAGGTGTGCCTGTGCTTGAAACTGCATGTATATCTCATACTCTTTTATCATTTTGCTTACAAATGTTTTGGTCATTTTAAGGAGCGTGTGCACATTTGCCATCTAATTGCGCTTTATTGTTTCATATGCAAATTTATATATCCAGGCCTCACAGAACATAGTCATGCAGAATCATTGAGACAGGACCTCTGGAGATCTTCTAGTCTACATAAAATGAAATTGAGATGCATAAAATAAAAATAATAAAATCAGATTTTTTTACTTGAAGAGTCTGGTTGGTAAAAATTACCTGGTAAAATTTATTGTAGAACTTCAAGACAGAGAAAAGTGTGTGAATCACTTCCTAATAATTTAGAATAGTTATATTTGGTGACCAATATCTAGTAATCTAGTACATATTTTCAGAATACTTGCTAAATAATATCAAAATAGTTTTGATGCAACTATAGCTTGAATTAGAATCTGAGAATCATCGAATCTTTTGAGTTGGAAAGGACTCCTAGCAATCATCTAGTTTGAAAACTAGATGAAAAATGTTGGACATTTTTCATTAGATAATGTTGCTCAAATGAACTAAATTATTTTTGTATATACAAGTTTTGTGCTAACTTGCTTATTTTTAGGAATACTTTCCACTCTTTTTTGTTCTTTTTAAGGTGCTGGTGGCTGGTCTCCACTTGTGTCCAATAAATATCAATGGCTTCAGATTGATCTTGGAGAAAGAACTGAAATTACTGCTGTTGCTACTCAAGGTGGTTATGGGAGCTCAGACTGGGTAACAAGCTACCTTCTGATGTTCAGTGATAGTGGACAGAATTGGAAGCAATATCGTCAAGAGGAAAGCATTTGGGTATGTTCTTTCAATAATGAAAATTACGTTTCTGCAAAAAACTTAAAGGCGACTTACTGTGCATTGTTGCAAATCTAAGCAAAGCTGTAGAATATAAAGAACTACACTAAAAATGTTTAGATAATTAAATATACAAAGCAATTTAGCTATTGAAAAGATGAAAGACAGTAAAAAGCAAACAAACATCAAAAACCTAGCCATAGAATACTCCATTAAGACACAAGGAATTATTCTGAGGATTAAAAATGTACTACAAAATTTCTTTTGTCTTACTATGTATGGCAAACTTCTTTTCCCAAAAGTATTGATCCCATTGCATGAAACTTGGCTTTTAGTTACAGTTAAAAAACAAAACAAAACACTTCCTTTAATTTTGTGCATAAAAACATTTAAACTTATTGTAAGAATAAAATGAAACAACCAAAGAAATTGAAATCTTAACAAGCAAATCCCAGTCCATTTACAAAAAATAAATAAATTAAGCAATATTTTGGTCAGTTTTGGTCATTGAATTCAGAGTCTAGTTTTTGATGCTGTAACCTGCTTATCTCTGACTAGCTTTGTAAATATTAATGATAATTAATAAGCCGTTAATAAGATCATAATTTTCTTTTTGCTTGAATATAAATGAGAGCAAAGGGTACAACACCTGAGACATTATGTCCAAAAGATTATGAAAAAGTGGATTATATAGATTTAGGAAAGGGTTGCATCTTTCCTTGATCCCCAATAATTGGCAGCTTGGACTAGAGGAAGAATATTGAAACTTGTGTTATGTTATTGTAGCCTGTCAAGTGAATTTTGTTCTCCATGCATAGAGCTGATTACTTTCTAAATTTTTCTAAGCCTTAGACTTCACTTATTTCTTGGTGCAGTTAAACATTATGTTAAAATGTATTTCATTTTATGCGTTTTGATTTTGTTGACTTTTAATTCAAAATGTTCTTGTCACTCTTACTGTCAAAACCCGTCTATGGTATAATGAGATTATGCAGGGTTTTACTTCTTGCATAATTATCCTTCTTTTTAAATTTGCTACATACTTCCGCTTCAGATTGTGTTTTCATAACAAAGAGAAATAAATGAGTTTCTAATCCATATGGCTGTGGGAGTAAGAAAATCAATCAATTTTCCAAATGTTAAATGAGCATAAGCTGCTACAATATTGTCTTTGCTCATCTTAAGACAGACTGACAAAACATATCTGAGAGGTAGGGCAGCTTGGTCTCTAACATGACTGCTCTTTTGAAATCTGATGCTGGTATTGCAAATAGTGATGCAGATTGTTATTTCTTGAATATTGCCACCAGTAAAATATCAAATGAAAGTTAAGAAAAATAGCTAAATGCTGATGCAGACATTGGATAAAGGGGGTTGTTAGATCTATAGGAGCGAAAAGGTGAAGCTTCAATTCCATCATCTCAAACTTAATAAAAAATGATTATTTTAATGATTGCAATGCAGATTGAAGGTATGGCTTGCAGGCAGTAATGAATAATTCAAGGATGCAAACCATCAAATTCAGGGCAGTCTATTGATCTTTTTTATGCATCTTTATTTAGGAGTTCTGCTTCTAGGGGAATATATTTTCTCTTTTCTAAACTAATACACAGATGTAGTCTCAAAGTGAAATTCTTAAATCCCTATTTATTTTATAGATTTTCTCTGACTGTTATCTCTTTATGCTGACTTCTTAAATGACATGCTCAAGTTCATTAAGGCAAGAACCTCCAACATTTTATAAAATCTACTGTGTTGCTGTGTTATTTCTATCCTATGTTTAACTGAGTCATTGGCCTGTTACAAGGCTGCTCACCAGAGGTAACATTTAGGGTTTTCCTAATACCACTCTGCGTTAGAATGATGGAAGTTGTCCAATTCTGAGGGCCCTGTGTTGAAATCTTCACTAGACAAAACAATTTTTACTTCATAACCACTTTTTGTAGACTTAAGTAGAGATAATCTCTTGTCTGCAAATTCACCACTTCCTAATTTCTATATATCTTTCCAGAAGATCGTTTTGAAATGTCTTTATTTCCTTATGGCTCATCTTAAGGTTCTGAAGCTCCTGTCACTGTGCAGCTATAACAACTTTTTCATCCTCTGTAAAAATTTTATAACAGCTGAGGTGAAAGAATATTGTCTACAAGTCTGCAAATTATGTAGTTATCAAAACTCTCTCAATAGTCTGTGAAGTGGGTAGTTTTTTCCAAGGATGGCTCCTCTGATGATAGGTGTCTTGCTTAGGTTGAAATGAACCATGTTTCACCTTCCTTTGCCTATAAAACTTCAAAGTGTGTTAATGCTGAATTTGGATGTAAAAATTCTGATGTTAGGTGAGATTATTCTCTGTCCCTTCCCTGCTGCTAATTATTAAATATTTGTTTTCACTTTTTCTGTATATTGGGAATTGGTTTAGAAGGCATCGTGGTGACTACTGTTTACTCCTGCAATATATTTTGCTCTCAATGTTCTCGTTTTTTTGTTTTACTGATGTCCTAAATATATGCCTTACTTGCTGTCTCATAACTGGAGGAAACCCACATATTTTATGTGGATTTTATTTATTGCTTAAAGTGATTTAATTACTAGAGGAGTTTTTGAAAGACCAGCTCCATTATTTTTAATTCCTAGGACTCCTGTCACTATAGATAAAGTATTGTTAAGTATTTTTAGCTATATGTTCTACAATAGAATTTTTCTTATTTCAACCATACATTTTGATTTCTGTTCTCAGTGATATTACTGTCACTGTCTTTTTAAAGTTAACTGTAAGTATTTTCTGCCCTCTTCTTGGTATTTATGGTAAGATTTTTTCAGTCAGACCTTAGTAGAATCAATATTTTCATCTCTTTTAGTAATTGATACAGTTCCAGTCAAGATATAATTCTCAAGTGAATTAGTTGTTATTAGTGGTAAAACACAGGTTTTTGCACAGAAATAATTCCCTTTGATAATGATTAGTTGCATTTTGGAAAGAAATTAATTCAACTCAATATTATATTTTCTTTTTATTTTACCATAAATATGGAAGTGTTTGAACAACACATGTTGTGTCCTTTTATATTCAATCTTTTTATTGTGTTCCTATTCATTAGGATGTAGTTTCAGATGCAGTAAAGTTCAAACTCCCAAGCCCAATCTTTTGCCCTGTTCTTTGTTTACCTTTAAAATGAAAAGTGGCCCCAAATCTCTTTGTGTATTTTCAGATTTTTTTCTCTGTAAATGATTATTCTTTTCACTTTTCTTCTGTCAGACATCAGGTGGTATACAGTAAAACATCATAAAAATATATGTTAGGTTTTGGTCAAGAAGCGCTAGGAGATATTGTGTCTGTAAATACTGCCTTTATTAGAGGTATTGCTATATTCATTTGTCCTCTTGGTTTGTATTTGTATTCTTCCTCGTAATTCTAGATATCATCACTTGTATTTTGGTTGTGAAGAATCTCCTATTGTATATTTATTTATCCATTTGGGGCTGTGTATACTGATCCTTTCAACTAGTATAATTTCTGGGTTTAACTAAATTCATAGTTTTGTATCACAAGAGTTTTTGTGCTGTACTATCTCCTTGACATTACTAATGTCTCATCTTTTAAAAGGAGAGTAATAAGATAAAGAGATTAAAAGGGAGAAGTTAAGAGGGGGAAGAAGCATAGCAATTCACAGTTTGAACAACAAGTTTTCCGTGGCTGACAATTTCAGTGAAAACATGAGTCATCTAACTCATGGAGAAAAGCATCTCAGTGTTATTCATTAGCAGGAGTTTTGAGGAACAAAATAAGTGCAATTCCTCTTTGATTTAATGTTGACTTTTTCTTCTCTGACACACCTTTGGAAATACACATAAATTCAGCCTTCAGTTTGTGGATTTTATTTTTTTTTCCTGTGGGAATAGTGATTTATTCATTCCACAGCTGGAATTGAGTTTTCTTTTTTATTTGTTTTGAATCTTCCCTTTAAAAATTATTTCCAAAGAGAGAAATTAAAACTAATAGACAAAAATAGCTAAAATGTGGGGAAATTATGACTACTTTAATAAATTCTCTTTTAGAAGACAAATTTGTTTATATCTGTTTAATTTTGTACATACATTTAGGTTCTGAGATCTACTGGTTGTTTAATTAAACGTAGCCGAAGTTAAAACTGTAAGTTTGTTTTATCGTAATATCTGCAACTCTGTGAATTTGTACAGAAGTATTTTCAGTGTAACAGTTACTATTCTAATGGTATGTAGCATAATTTTGTGGATGGTGAAGAATAAATTGCTTATGCATTGCTACACATATTCACAACTTTCTTTTTAAAGGAGTTGGGGCTTTTTATTTTATTGGAGACTTCTCATGGTGTAAAACAACTCACAGTTTTGCAAAGTTGCAGGTTAAGAAATACCGAATCACAAATATTCTGTGATATTCACATTGTAAGTTTAGAGAATGCACTGTTTTGTTAAAGCTGGTGACTCTTAGACTCAGTGATTCATGTTTGCTATGATCCTCTTCCTTAGAGAGCAGAGTCATCATTCTTGATCATAATTTGCTTCACTTTAGTAGCAAAAGACTGCTACTTTTATATATGCTACTTTTTTGGACTTCTGCTAATTACTTTTTGAACCCAGAAGGTTTTTCTGTTTTTTCCTTCTGGAAGCCAAGTCATAGATAATTTCAATGGGTACTCCATCACTACATTTTCCATAGGTACAGTTTTGGAGTACAGTGACTTCAGACTGCCTGACACTTCTTTTGTTAGTCATAGGAAAGAGAGAAATCTCTTTATCTATGAATTAAAGTAGAGCGTATAGTAATGACCCCCATGAGGGCCCCACACTGGACCCTAGAGTATCTGAAGGACTGCAGTCCCTGGAAAGGACACATGCTGAAATACAGAAGAGTGTGAGGAGTCTCCCCTCTTAAAGAGGAAATGTATGACAGAAACCACTTCTCATGGAAAGTATCCCTGCCCGTGGCAGGGTTGTTTGGACTAGGAGATCTTTAAGATCTCTTCCTACATCTGGCCCCAGCCGGTTAATCCAGCCTGTTGGGATCCCTCTGTAGAGTTTCTACCCTCCAGCGTATCAACACATCTGCTCAGCTTGGTGTTGTCTGTGAACTGATTAAGGGGGCATTTGATGGTTTTTGTTTTGACTGGGGAAAGATGTAGAGGAATGCAGGAAGAGGCAGGAAAAAAACAAAGGAGGAGGATATTCTTAACTCGAAGTATAAAAGGAGCTTCAAGGGAAATATGAAAAATAAAGTATGAAGAAAGAAATACAAGGAGTCTTGGGTGGAATAATACAGGCAGGGGACTACTGTGCAAATGCCTTTGTGAAATTGTTTGCATGCATAAACTTCCACTTATGAGGACATTTTAATATTTATTTAAGACATTTAAAACATAAAATTTCTGAACTTACCTTATGAGCTTTTGCATTTCTCCATCTACTTCTATTTCAAAAGCACTCTGACCGCAGTGCTATTTTTAGACACCTAAATGGCAATCTAATAAGGCTAATTTTGCAGTCACAATGATTAATGTACTGTATAAAATATCTTATATTAGGTGAAAAGATGAATGCATGCATCAAGGTTAACCTGTCCCAGAATATTTAAGATAAGTTAAAAGGAAGGAAAAAAAGATAGAAACATCAGCAAAAAATGTAGTGCCTTAAATAAAACCTATATAATTTTTGTGGGTAAATATTAAAGGAGTTGTTAATGCCAAAACCGGTAAAATATATATTGACACTATGTATAATCTGTCAGACCATATTGTGGAAAAAACAAAAACTACACACTCACAGATTTTAAAAATGTGTGTTTAACCAAGGACAGCAAGATACCTTGAAAATATGCAAATCCAGAAGCATGCGGAAGTAAATACTCTCTAGACTCAGACATTCACAGGTTATTTTAAATGTGTGTGTTCATGTTGCAGTCATTAAATTAGCAGCAGCTTTGGGAAGCAAATGTAAATGTGTTGGGATTATACTTTTTTATTTTAAAGATTTCCGCTATGCAAACCATTAACTGTGTAGCAAAATTGGTTTCTGGGACTGATCTTGATCAGGACTTTTTTCCAGACAGTTTCCAGCTGCATCATAAGCAATAGCAAAGCAGCTACAACTTTCTGTATTTGGGTACTACAAGAGAAACAACAACCATTGGGTTCTTTGCTTCTGCCTTTTCTGCACGTTTAGTTAGTGAGTTTGCGCTGTAAATGACTTTGCACTTCTAAGATACAGAAATCCTGTAAATGACAGTGCTATTATCTTGAGTTGTTTTTGTAAGTTAAAAATAATGCTTTTTCATTAATGTAATTATTTTCTTTAGATCTCTGATTATCTGTACTATAAACATATTACCTCTACTCTAAATATATTGACGCTAGTACATCATTTTTCCATTAAAATTAATTCACTCTGATATATGATGAATTATTTTGTATTGCCTTTACCTATTGGTTATCTTAATAGTATTGTAATATTCATACGTGTGTGGAAAATGACATAGCAAGCATTAGAACTACAAAAAAAAAAAATTAGTTCTTTGTCTCTCCTCTCAGGTGTTGGCTGCTCTAGAGTGATGCTGCACTGATCCCTATCATTCTTATTCTAACATGAGAAGCTTGTGCTTGAACACATATGCCTGCCTGGAAATGACTTATGATTGATGAAAATTGTGCTGTGTCTGGGAAAATATTGTCCCTATTTTCTGCAACAGACAGATTGTGTGCTTGAAGAAATCAAGCTGCCTTTGAAGAAAGCATTTCATCTTTATAATCAGAGCAGAGTGTGTTCAGTTTGCTCAAGGCTTATTGAGCAACTAAGTAGTAGCACATATTCAGCTTCTCTCTTGTTTATTCCAGCCACTCTCCTTAAATAGAGCAAAAATACTTTCAGAAATGGACTTCAGACCTAATTTGAAGAAAGTCTCTGTCATACACGGATTTGTTTTATGCCTAGTATAATTCCTGAGGTTTGAATTTAACAAGGTGAAATAACTGACTTTTTATAAAAACTTCGGTCATTGAACTTCAGAGAAAACCTCAAATTATTTTGAGTATATAATTTCTTAACCCTGGTATTGGGATGGTCATGCCATTTTAATAGTTTATGAGTTATTTTAATAATATATAATGTCTACAACATAGTAATATTTAAATCATTTTCACATTTCCAGTTTAGACACTTGAATTTCCTTTACAAAACTTTTTATGCATTGAAACTAATGTCCTAAAAGTAGAAAAAGGAATTTGGAGATCTAAGTGTTTCTTGAACTTGGCAGCTCCAACATACGCTTAGATGCCCAATTTCCTATTTTGACTTTTATGAATCTGATTTTTGTCAATAGCATTTCAGTGTTTTCAATCTAATTTTCATCTGTTACTGCTCTTTCTTTGTATTTGCACTTCTGTAAAAGAGATGCCATAGCTAGTAATCTTCTTCTCTTACATGACTGAATGACAGTTTTCAGGCTACTGAGGAACTAAGATCTGCCTTTATTCTTTTGTAGTTGTTCTGTTTCATAGACTCATGCCTTAGCATTCACTGGAAACCATTAAATATAGGGTGAATCACAGAGTGGTTTGGGTTACACAAGACCTCTGGAGATCATCTAGTCCAACATCACTGCTAAAGCAGAATCAGCTAGAACAGGTTTCACAGAATCTTATCTAGGTGGATTTTGGGTGTCTCCAGAGAAGGAGCCTCCACGGCCTCTCTGGGCAACCTGTTTTAGTGCTCTTGCTTACAGAGGTTTGGGGTCCCTGAGGCCTACCTTTAGCAGTAAAGACTAAACTCAAAAAGCCATTCAGTATCCCCTCCTTCTCTGTGTCCTTTGTAGGATATGTACAACATTCTGCATCAGACCCACATTTCCCCTAATCTTCCTTTTACTACCAATGTCCTTGAAATCCCTTTCCAGATTTAATTCCAAATAGACCTTAGCCTTCCTTGTGACCTTCATGCACACTCTAAAAATGAAATCTTTAAGACAGACACATACATAAATATATCTTTTTTTGAGATAGTGAATACAATTTTTGTTCCTTTTTGAAGTAAAATGTTCATATACCTTCTTGTGTAAATGTCTGATTTTATCAACATCACCTTCAATTGATACCAACCTGACCAGTATCTTGGTAAAAACTTAACTGTGCATACTTTTTTAGCTAAGAGTCCATGTGATCATCATATCTTCATAGTGTTGGTAATGGCATAGAATTTACTAAAGTTTTACAAGCTTGTACTTTATATGTTTTTGATTATTGGAAACTTGAATCATGTAAGGACAAACAAGGTTAGTAATTTGTATATCAATACTGTGTACTTTCTTGTTTCAATATTTTAGGGCCTTTTCATAAAAGGAGAGGAATGTTATTCCTCTACTGGACATGTACTTAAATCTTAGGATCTTGCATTTTTATGCTGAATAAGAAATAGATTTTAGGAATAGGTGTTTAACCCCTTTAAATCTACATTTTCTGCTGCCAGACAGTGACATTTGCTACCACTTGTTTTAAAGGTCATTGGTAAGTAGTTTTGAATTAACTTCATTGCATATTTCTTCCCTTGTATAAAACTTGCTAGACTTAAATTGTGTAAGGAATATTTCAGTGTGTTTTAAATAAGTGATTCACCAACTATAGCAGTACTATTCATATCATAAAGATTTCTGTGTGATCAGATCTATACTTGGAAAATTTGGTGAATACCTTATTCTTTCCCACTTCTTAAATTGCCTTAGTTTTTCAAGGTTAAGTAGCCCAAATTAAAATACCACTGGAAAGAATTGCCTTACTGTTCCTCAAGGACCCCCTTCCTCTACTTTTCTATATAGTTATCTGTGAATATGCTAGCTAGAATTCATGGGTTTTTTATCTTCAGATCTGAGTCAAACTATCAGAAAAGTTTCATGAAACATTCTAATTCTAATTAGAATGTTTCATGAAACATTCTAATTTACAGCATTTAACTTATTTTAAGCAAAAGCATGTCCTTTATCACAAGTTCTTATTTCCTGTATCTGTTTATTTATCTGTAAGTTTTCAGCAGATTTCCTAGTGGGAAGTTCACATCTGAACAGGAATTGAGCATAGAGACTTTTTTGGGTAGACTTCATTAACTTCCATAATTTTCTATTAAAAAAATCTGAATTTTATTTTTACCTGCTAGATAAAGTTTTATTTGGGTTAGTAGACAGGTCATGGATTCTGTGTGTTTGTCAGTCCTGCTATCACATTCTATGTTGTAAAAGACATTAGAGAATTTCTTATGGGATTCCGTGGCATTTACAATAATTTTATATTTTTAGATAGCTGGCTGTGCAGCTTTTTCCTATAATCACAACATTCATTATTATTTTTTAGTGTTTCTGACAGGAATATTTGGAGAAAAAGGATAGAAGCCCTTAACTAAGGGTTTAGCACTAGTATCCACAACCACCTGATAGAGATCAGGATATTATGCAGTTAAGTTACTATGTTCTTAAGGGAAATTCAGGATATTATGCAGTTAAGTTACTATGTTCTTAAGGGAATTTTAAGAACCAGGTGATGTTAGTGCCTAGTCATAGATACAAACTGGAGTCAGCATGGATTTTTTTTTTCAAATTTGTGAGCTATTATTTTAGGCTTTATTCTCTAGCAGTCTAGTGATTGGAAAATAGAAAAAGAGTGGAAAAATATTTTTTAGCTTTTATGCATGGTTTTGCTGACTTAACTGATTATTTTGCCTCAAAGAGACACATCTATCTATATTAGCCTTGGCATGGCAAGTTTTAACAGCTCTATCAGTTACTTTTATGAATCTGTTTATCATAGTCAAACATACACTATATTACTCTTTCAAACAACTCCATCTTTCAAAACTTAAAATGCATTATTCACCTCCAGTCAGAAATATTTGGGCATTTATTCCTGTTAAGAGCCATTAACCGTAACATTTCAGTCTCTCACAAATCAAATATGTAATGAAAAATAACCTTGAAAATTTTAATCAGTGAAATGCAAAATTTATTAGATTTATCAAAAAGAGTTTTAGCATTCCGCATATCCTCAGTTGTTGCTAATTATGCTTTAATACCTGTTTGGTCATAGTGTTTGTTGCTGTTGGTAGAGATAAAAAACGTACAAAGGTCAGGCTTTACCTCTGATCCCTAGGGAAATATGCAATAGCTTGTTTTGAGATGTGAGAGAAAGTAAAAACTTACTGTCCTTAAAACTCTTTGTATATTTGTGAAAATAGTTATCTTTTTGTTTTTTTTTTTTCCTCTTGGGCCAACAAATCTCCAAAAGCATGCAGAAGCATTATAAAGCTAAAGAAGAATGCCATTAAGACACAAGAAGAGTATTATTAAGCCACAGTAGTCTTAGCCACTACCAATCATCATACCAATGTCTTCTTAAGGAAAATTGTCCAGTGCAATTTTTTGTCATGATTTTAATGAATTGATTATGTATAGGCTAATTAAGTGGTGAGTTTATGTGATGACTTTATGAGAATGTGCTTGCTGCAAAGTTATGACCAGGTTAAGACTCTGAAGTCATTTGGATTTTAAAATGAGAGACCCAAAGACGGGCTTTACTTAATGCAGGGAAAGGACTGAAATTTAACGTAGGGGGTTTCATGCTTTTTCACCTAGGAAAATTAACAAGTTGGGCAGGATTTTATTTCTTAGTTCTGATGTATTTTGTATATATTCAGTGTATTTAATTATCCCTGAATGCACATGTTTTCCTCAGGTTTTGCTTTTCAAAGGCCAAGTCTAGGTTTCAGAGGGCTATCACACTCATGCAAGCTGACTGTGAGAAAATTTGGGGTATTCCACTAGAAAAATTCACCCATTTAAACTCTTCTTCATATCTTAATTTTGTTGTGGTTTTTGTAAAAGCAGACTGAACTATATAGCAGATGAGAGATGAGGAGTTGCATGTCTAGAGTTTTAAATTAATCTGTAAAACTGTGCAGCTTGATTTAACACGAATTTATGATTAGATTGGTCTTATGATGTCTTCATTAACTAGGTTCTCTTATGGAAAGTTGTTATTTTCAGGGTACTGGAAGATGAGGAAAGGAAGTGGTCAATTTTGTTGTTTTGTGGGGATTCCTTTTTCCTGTTACATGTCAGAGATTTTTCTTTCTGCATAATTTCCTTCTCTGCTTTAGCTTATAGAGTTATCAAAGGTTTATTTCAAATTTGAACCAGTGTGATGTTCCACTCAGGGCAGTTTGAGTTGTAGAAAGAGGGATTCGCGGTGATCTCAATAGCAAAAGCTTTCCCTTTCTTCTTTGCATTGCTGAAAATTGCAAGCATTCTGGTTTCTCTTTCCGGCTGTCCATCAATCTTCATCACATTCTGGCACAGAGTGGGTGGTGAGAGTTGAAAGAGTTTCAGATTCAGGACAGGAGTTTTAACCTTAATGCTTCTCAGACTGAAAAAATTGTTATCATAAACTCAATTGTCCCACAATCTTATTGTTCGTCAACAGTAGAGCAGTAAAAAACTGAAATTAGCAAACCTGTGAAGTGAAAATTTATATCAAATCTTACCAGGGTCTCAAACATTGTCTTCAGCCACCCATGTGTCTCTTTGTTTCTCCTGTTACAACACTCTTAAGTTAGACTTAGTGGAATGCCTAGTGATGGAAATCTTGAATCTGGGACAGAATAACAGCATTTCCCAGAAAATATCACCATTCCTGAAGATACCTCCGAAGTAAAATATAGGCAAGTCATATACTTTAACATGGTGTCTTGGTTTGAAAGACAGACTTTCCTTCTGCCAGGGAAGACGGCAACCTCCCTTGGAATGAGGAATATGACGCTCTTCCCACCGAATTATTATAACTGTGAAACTAAGGGACTTTCAGGCAAAGATATGAGAAACGGAATAACAGTTCTTTGCCAGTGTGTATAGCAGGCAAACCACCAGCAGTGGCAGCGACAGCAAACAGGAGCAGAAATCCCGTGGAAGTCTCTCCCTGCTCTTCAGGCGCTTTCCCCATCGGTGCAGTTCCGGTGGCAGCCGGCAGGGGCGCTGCTGGCTCCCGGCAGGCCGGGCGGGGGCGGGTGGTTCCCCCGCGCCTGCAGGGGGCGCCCGGCTCCCTCACGCGGTCACGGCAGACGGGCTGGTGAGAGTGGGCCCCAGCAGGAACCTCAGAGCAGCAGCTGGAACCTCAGCGCAGGCTGTAGCTGGAACCACGAGGTGTCCCAGCAGGCAGGGGGTGCGGAGCTACTGTGTAGTAAAAGCCCGGACCAAGTAAAAGCCTGGACCAAAGTGGCATAGAATGGCAGGGCTGCAGCCCTGCTCTGGAGCCCAGAGGCTCCCTGGAAGGAGAAAGGGCTGGGGATCACAGGGTTTACTCCTGAGCCAGTGGAGCGGATGGTAAAAGGCTTTTTTTAGTGATGTTGGGTTTAATAAGGTCCTAGTTCACTGGTTGCTCTCACGAGCAGAGGGTCACCCACGGCAGAAGAAGTGGGACCAGGCTGGGCTCTGGTGGCTGCAGTGAATTCCTTCCCTCCTCTCACACCTCCCCCCCAATCCTCTCTAAGCAGAAGCTCTGACCATCTTTCTCCAAAGCTGAGAGAGCAAGAGAGCTGCACCAGCCCCCTTTTACCCAGACCAATTCTCACGGCCATTCCGAGAGAAACCCTCTGATAAGAGAGTAGCCAGCTGCATCCTTCCCGGGGCAACTTCTTTTCTCTAACTACCCGGTTGTTAATGTCTCTTAGCAACAAAATGGGAGAAAATTCCCTAACAGAAAGAAAACAAAAGAACCCTTACCTCCAACACATGGTTTATAATGAATTGTCTCTTGCTAACATGATAAAAATTGAGAACGTTAACTGGGAAAAAAGTTGCTTCTGTCTAAAACTAGACATCTCTATACATCTCATGTCTCTATTCTGTCACTGACCATGATATTATTAAACCGTAAGGGAAAGAGTAAACCTGTATCTTCCCACTAGACCTTCTTGTAGACGCGGCTCACATTTGCTAACTTTGAATCACCCGAGACGTCTCCTATTAACAAGGACTGCTGATCAGTGATTGAAAGTCTCTCAGTAAGCGCTTCTTCCATCTCTCTCAGTACCTGTGGGTGAATTCTATCTGGCTTGGTAGACCTGTGTGTGACTAAGTAGTGTAGTAGACTAACTATTAATGTAGAAATTAAATTTCCCCTTTAATTTTGGTCCTTTCATGCTTCTCCTCACCCTGCCTTCCAGCACAGGGGCCTAAGTATTCCCAGAACAAATGGTCTTTGTAAGACTTATCTTCTGTCACAAAATTTCTGGGAAACAGCATCAGTATATGTTTCCAAAAATTTACTTCAGAAAGCCACACTAGTTTAGCTCCGCATTAATAGTTCTTTTCTTTCACTTTGTACTAGTTTGCCTTTTGAAATAAAAATGAGCTATCTTGAAAGCTTAAACTTAATATTGTGAAAATTCTAGAATAAAGAAGGTATTGGCAACAACATTTTCATGTTAAAAGCTGATTTCAGTATAAGTTACCATTTTTTGAGTGTGGTATGTGATAATAGCAATATTATGATGCCAGACAAATTTTCAGAAGGAATTTTATGCTCAAGTGTCGTAACTGGGAATGCAGTTATTTGAAACAGATTACTGGAAAACAATAACTTCTGGCCAGCAGTAATATTATGGAAATCTGTCCAGGCTTCATTAGTTCAGTCCTTGTTTTGGACGAAAATCTCATGGACAATAATATCTTCCAATAGTGAGAGGGAACAAGGGACAGACATATGTGCAGAAGATAAATTTTGATGTAAGAAAAACAGCTCTATTTCCTGTCTATTGTTCAGCCTAAATAAAGCCTGTGATTTGTGTCTGCGTATTATCTTCAGCAGTGTTGAACGCTGTCTTTTATGAACCCTCTATATTGGTCTTACATCCTTAGCTATCAAAAGAATGTAAAAACCCTTATGTTATATGGAAAATGTGCACATGAAGAATTCTGTACTGATCTTCTTCTTAAAAGTGGATGTATACCTTTTCATCAGGTCTCTATATGGTTCAGTCTATTTGTGAATAATGATTAAAATGGACAAAAGCTCAAATACACTAAGAAAAAAATCCATGGGTAGTTCAGGTACGCTTTTTTGTTTTTTTTTAAAAACCAATGATCACCACATAAAACTGATGGCATGTAGTTGTAAGATCAGTCTATTAACAGTAAGACAGATGTTTTAAGGCGTCTTAAAAATTACTAGGAGAACTGCCATAGCTTGAAATTGTTCAGCTATTACCTTTCAGTTCATTCATAGTAACAACAAATTTCTATGTCACTGTTAGGAACATTTCTTTGCTATTATTTTTAAAAAATATGTTGAATTAAAAGGCTTGCTCAACATGGTTTTAAAAAAAGAAGTAAACTTGTTTATTAGCATCTATGCAGAAATGAGATTATGATTCTGGTAAATAAAAGTAAGGTTAAAAAGTTTTGCATTCTACTTTTCATCTTCTTAAGAAGAAGAGTTGAACAGAAACTTGCAGTTCTGAGGAAAACAAATTATGCTTTCTTTTTTCTAAATTTTTAAAATCTTTTGCATTGAAGCCATTTGAGATGTCAGATTTGTTAACAGGCTGTGAGCTGTTATGAATAACAGGAGATAAAGTGGACCCAAGTTTATTGTTTTGTCATCTTTGCTGAAGATGAGGTGTTCAGTTTTGTCTTCTATTTCAAAAGTTAAGATATATAGACATTTTATTATGCCTAGATCTTCAAATTCAGTAGGAGATCAAAGTTTTTGGATTCCTGATATTTTACTGTAAGACTTTGCACGAAGCTTTCTTTTTCATCAGAGTTATACTAATTTAATTTTAACTGAAATAGAGAAAGAACTTTGGATAAGTTCTGTTTCTTTTCAGGAACACTACCTAAACTGCAACACACACACACACACACATATATATATATATATATATATATATATATATATATATATATATACGCACACACGTAATTGTTCAAGCTCTGAAATGTAAGAATATATCAGTGTAATCATGCCACAAATGTCATGAGGAAAAGTAGTACAAGACCCCCTGAAATCTCTTGCCATTATACTCCTATGAAAATTGTTGGGTTTTTTTTTTTTGTTTTGTTTTTTAACTCATAGTGATCAAGAAGCTTTTCATAGGCTAGAAATAAACTTGAACTATGATTTCCATTCTGGAATTTCAAAAAACCTTAGCCCTAGTGGACTCAAGGCTCTAATTCACTTTCTCTATTTGTTTCTTAAGCGTGTTTGACCACAATAATGTTTTCTTTTTATGTGTGTAATTTAGTAAATATTTTCCATATGTGAATTTGAATTTTTTCTTCACTTAACTTTAACAAAATTTTATTTCTTTCTTTAAGACTACAAATGACTTCCATTTTTTCTTGAATTACTTTATTGTCTTGAGCATATTTATAGATTTTTTGCATCCCGCCGCATGTAAATGTTTTCCTCTGTTCCTCATATATCTTCTTTCAGTTCTTCAACTTTTATAGTATGAGAGAAAGGCAAATTGTATTTTTCCTTACCTTTTAAATGCATTTTTAATGAAAGAATACTAATTCCATTCTGGTTATGTTAATCGGTATTTTCTTTCATGATCAAATTGCACCTAGAGTTAGTTTTACAGTTAACATGATGTGAAAATAGCATGGCAAGTGGACATACACAAGACCATATATAAAGCCACATCCTTCTTTGTTGCAAATCTCTAGACAGCATATCTGCTGGCAAGCACTGGTTCAATGGAGAACACCAACACCAACAAGGTGTCAAATGGAATTGACACGTCAGAGGTATCATTTATACTGGGAAATATAAACTCACTTTGAGTGGAAAGAAGAATGCTTTTGATAGTTGCATTTCTTGGTTTACCAAATGTCTGCCCAAAGCCAAATTGTCTGCTCAAAATCCAGTGCGATTCTTATATTATTAGACAAAATGGAAAATACTTGGCCAGAGGTACTTGCTGTTTCTTTGTCCTAAAAAGGTAGTTTCAGCAAAATGTTAAAATTCGAATGCCGGTGACAAATCATTGCTGCAAAGCCCTGTATACAGGCTGAAAAAAAATTTTCATGGTTTCTGATTCTCCACTGACAGGATGTTAAAATCTACTCCTTGTCTCCATCAATTTATCTTCTGTAAATCTATTAATTAATCAAGAAATATCTTTCCTGTTTATGTCCATATCTCCTCCTACCTTACTGGATGACATTGGGCACAATAAGTAGTTAGCCTTTTGTTTGTTTCGGAGGTTTCTTGCTAATTTGTTTCTTTGGGGTTTTCTTTTGTTTGTTTACTTCTAGCTTGTTTTTTTTTTGGGGGGGGTGCTAGGTTGGTGGGGGATTTTTTTTTTGTTTGTTGTTTTGTTGTTTCAGGTTTTTTATTTCTATGTTCTAAAATATGTGAAGGCAGTGTGTAAATTTTGTATGGTTTTCCTATTCTAGTGAATATAAGTATGATATTTTTCCTCCATAATAGGCAAAGAACAGTCAGATAAAATGAACAGGAGACGGATCACAAATCCATACTCATTTTCAAATTCTTTATCACATATAGGAAAGCACACTCTATTAAACTAACCTGTCATCAAAATTGATTTCTTTCATTGTATATATTTCTTTTCTATAATGCAGTGCAAATTTCAGCTCTATATAAAAGAGCATTGATAAAAAAAAAAGCTTTTTTTTTTACCTTTCTTATGTTTTCACAACTCATTAATCACTGAATCCCGAATCTCAGGATGATTAAATTTGGAGAGGTCCACTGGAGGCCGTCTAGTCCAACCTCCCTTTTTGAGAGGAGCCTCCTGGAAAATATTATTGAAGATTGTGTCCAGATGGCTTTCAAATATCTCCACAAAAGGAGACTCCTCAACTTCTTTGGATAGCCTGTTCCAATCCTTGCTGCCCCTCACAGGAAAGAAACAAAAGATCTGAATTCCAATTAATTCAAGAAACTAACTAAATAATTTTTTCTCTGACTTGTGAAAGAAGAAAATCAGAAAGATGGTAAATGTTAGATCAGTCCTTCTTTGAAAGTTAGTCTTGATACCATATTTATTTAATATAGTGTGATTAATATTGGGAAACCAAAAAAATCTAGAAATTGTTAATTCACATGCACATGTGTCCCCTACAAAAGGCACCCAGCCCAAACAAAAAAATGCTAAGAACAGAGTAGCTTATGAACAAAACCAGTTAACAATGGATATTAAGGCAGTAAGAAGGATGGAACTTGAATTGAATGAATGAATGAATGAACTTGAATGAATCAGGAGCAGCAGAGAGCTCATCATTTGCAGGACCTTTATGGCTCTTTTTTCTCTTGGTAATATCAATCTAATGCAAACACCATCCAATTCAGTCCTATTTTTGTCATTCTGTTAGATGCCTTTGGGACTTAAACACTGATACACTTTCTTTTTATTTTTATAGCACCAGGAAAAATATGTTTGGCCTATGATACATGATTCACACTAGGAACTTACTTAGGTTTACTGGGATGTGGAACCATTAACACCCTGCAACTCCAGAAACCATTCAAAATCATTGCAAAATATGGGGAGAACTTCATATTTATATGCACCAGGGTACAAATAGGTACAGTGTCAGAATTTTAGCAAAGTGATAAAATGTTCAGCTATGCTTATTTATATGCTTATATATAATCTAGTCTGTACAATTAAGCATTTTATTTGGACATCTGCTGATCTATTCTTTCACAGAGTAGGAAATTATGTATTAAATATTTTTCTGTCTAGTTCTTTGGGGTTTTTAAAATTATCATATTTCCAGGAATTGATGAATTCTCCATCTAATATTTTTATTTCTGTTGGTTTTTTTATGATCTTATTCAGATCTCTGATTGCATGTCTTGTAGATTTTCTGTGGCATCCTCACTTGGGTGTGATGTAATTTCTTTAGGTGGTTTTGCATGCACTCTCCTGCGTGCCCTCTTTTAAGAGTAGTTTCCTTTTCTTCTCATAACTAACAAAACAAATTAAACAAAGACCTCTCTTTCAGAGAGAGATTTAAATATATTAGGGATTATTTGATTTGGATTATTGACGTGTAAATGACATTGTTTCTTGTGATTTGCCTTTCTGACTCATGGGGTCCTAGTGTTAATAATATTGCTTGCATGAAATCAATATATAAACTCAAGTTAGGAACCTGTGCATGATTGCCGAAGTGTGTTCAAGCTGAGACTAATAAATGAGTCAATTCTAGCACAGTCAGACGTGTATAAATAAAGTGCTTCATCCACACCAGCCTAATACATACTTTGATCATGTGCTAATATACAAAAATATACTGTAGCAATGGAGGTTTTTATTTTTGTATTTCTCCTTGAAATTATTGTCCACAAAAGAGAAAGCCTGAAGAAAATTAAGTAATACAGGCCTTTGCAGATAGTATATCCTGCCAAATTATAATTATTCCTCTTGTCCAACACTGTGTTTGTAAAAAGGCAATATTTTATATCTACAAAAAAATATGATTACTTTGGGAGAGGAAGTATTTAAAGTGTTATTCTCTGCAGTTTGTATTATACAAGTTTTAAGTTATGTTTTATACAAAGGTATTTAGGAAAATAAATCTTACCTGCCTGCACAGCCTGGATTCAACAAAGTATTGAACTCATGAGTACGACTTTGCAAAAAGCAAAACGTAAAGATAGCAAAAATGGAGTTTTTAATTCTAGTTTTTACAAACTGTTACATATTAGTGTTCACAAAGTTACTGTAATAATGACTGTGCTCAGGTCAGAAACCGAATGGGTTTCAGAAACAGTTTATAATGAAAAGTTTCATGAAAAACCTCACAGGCCACTTGTTTGGTTTAGCTTTATAGTCATCCTAAATTTTCTGCTAGCTGAATGTATGTAGGTGTGAATAAATGCACATTATGCACATTTTTGAAAAGACTGAATTGTCTTTAATCTATATGTTAATGCACTTTCAATGTAGTGCAGTGTTTTCTCTTTTATAATGTTACTGATGGAATTGATAACATACTAAATACTATAATAACTGAAACACAAAAATTATTAATACAGAAAATTATTCATTACATAAAAAATACAGCATGGAAATTAAAATCACAGAACTGTTAGCAAGAGGAAAAATTGAAGAAGGAATGTTTTCCTCTTAATGGCAGCAAATATCAAATATTTTGATCAGGTACAATAAATTAAATTAAATGTATGAAACCAGTTTTCTCAGTTATTGAGCAGAAAATCCTCAAAAAGACAATTTTTACATGGTGTAACACAAGATTTTTTCCTGTTGTACAATTGAATTGGATGTCATAATCAAGCAATATTTCCTGGATTTTCCTTATAAAACTAGAGTTTAATTTGGTGTAAGGTACAGAACATAAAAAATGAGAAATTGCAGCTCATGAACATGTCTCAGAATACCTTTTTTTGTTCATAGTTTTCAGCAGAAACACGTTCACCCTTTTTTTAGAGATAGCTCAAAATATTTGTTCTTGATTTGTTTTTTTACTTTTTTTTTCTATTTGTGTTTTTTTGGACAAATTTTTGTTACCTGCTAAATTCCTTTGACAGTCTGTATCTCAAACAGCAAATGTGCTTCTTGAAAGCAAGAACACCTCATTTCTGCATGGAGTATCTTCCACTCATTAGAGTGCTGCTACTGATTGCATAAAGGCCCTGAATACCCCACTTACTTATGCAACATTCTTGAATGATGACACTTGTTCACAGGATATAAGTGAACAGCAAGATATGTAGATCCTAACACAACTTTGAGAGCTGGTTTTGGGTTTTTGTCTTTCATTACATGTTATGTCAGCACTTCTTCCCATTACAGGTGCAATTTGCTTCCTTGGTAGGATAAAAAATGCAGTTCTTATTATGTCTTTTTTTTTCCCTCAAAATTCAGTCAGTAATTGGAAGATACCTTTGCTATATACTTGCACATATTATGGGTAGCTAGAAAATTTTAGGATCCTTGGTGGAGGCAACTGGATGCTCAAGACAAAATCCGCTTCCATACTCCTTGAAAATGTAACACATAGATTGAAAAGAAGGCTACACAATGTTCATATTTCTAAAGTCAAATTAATTTTCTAAACTGCTTCTCTTTTTCAATAAATTGAATACCTCTCCCTCTTCTTTACCTTGTCCCACTCCCTCTGCCTGACTCCCTCCCTTTTGTTTACTCTTTCTTACTCTCTCATTCTCACAGAAGTCAAGAAAAACCGGAGAAAGCACACTAAAGTATTTTACATTCTGAAGAAGAATCTGGAAAATCGGTTAATCTTCCTTAATTTACATATTTTTGTATTTTCTAAGTTTAGACAGTCATGGCAGATTAGTATTGCTATAGGGGCTTCATGCATTTCCTTCTGTGAATATTAATGTATCCAGATATTTCAGATAAATACCTTAAATATAAAGGTAATTTTGAATCTAGATAAATTTCTTTTTCTCTTTTGCTTTCTTCTACATAGACCATAATAATACCTTGGAATGGTGAAAAAAAATACAAAAAAAAAGTTGTTACACACCACCTAGGAGAATTATCATCCAACTTTGTGCTTGTCATCAATCATAGAAATATCCCATTTAACTCCAATACTTGTCTTTGTAGTTGATTGTCCACTTACATTTAGGAATGTTGTCTGAATAATGGCAGAGTTACAGTCCTAGCCTTAGAAAAGACCATACTGGTTTTGAACTCAACAGGAAATTCCTTAGGGAAAAGCAGAAATGGAAATGGTGTGTGGGTGGCACTGCAAATATCCCTCAGGAAGGATGATATGACACATCTATTAATTTATTGTGGGTAAACTTCACTGTGAAAGAGTTTTGTTCTTCAATTTTCTTTCTTTTCCTTACCATAGTCAGAAAAATTGTGTAATTTAAGTAGTATTCAGAACCAGATTGTGTAGCCTTTCATGGTTCTTTTGGCTGTTCAGAGAGATTGGCTTGCTGCCATTCAGATAGAAGTAGTTAATCCAGTGTGTATGAAGCTGTGTCATGGTATTTAGCCATGTGTATTCAATTAGATGGAAAGGATTTCTTCTTTCATGCTACTGACTGATTGAGAACTGCTTCTAATAGAAATGTGGGGAAGAACCTCATGTGTGAGAAGTATACATTTTAAAATTATTTAGTGTCATTCTAAAGAAACGAGTAGTTTTGACTGGATGTGACAGTTTCAATGGGAAAATTAGACATGTTTCAGACTTTCAATTAAATAAATGGAACTGCATGATTTTTTTGAGACGTAAGATGCTATTGAAGGAGTTCAAAAATCAATAAACAATAAATAGCAAATCAAGACCTATTCTTAAACTGACTTACATTATATTTTACGTTTATATTCTATATACTTTTGTAGAGGTTAAGTTTCTTTGTAGGACATCTTTCTGTGCTTAATGTCATAAGAGATCACATAACATTTCCAGTTTATTCTTTCTGTGTTCTGTATATACAATCTAGTCATTAGGGTGTGAATGAGCATTAAGGGATCACGAATATTGCAGGCAATATATAGGGTTTTTTTGTTTCCTATTCTAAAAAAGGATACTTTCATGTTTAATTTCCATTTTACAGTCAGTGGGTTGAACTATAGAGAAAAGAATAAGAGGGGTGGAAGTTGTACTTAGTATTATGAAATAGTCTTAAAAATTCCATATCATTGCTCTTGTAGCCATATGTTATTTCAGACTACAGAGTTTATTGATCAATTCTGTGGAATATTATTTAGCTCTGGATAATATCTTTTGTTTTCTATGAGTTTCTTGATTAGCCTCCTGTTATAAGAATCTTGAACAGGGGGTATTCTTTTATTATTTTATAAAGGGCTTATGAAGATCTTGCTTTGTTTCTGAAATATTTCAAAATTTTTATTTGTTTTTATTTGTTAATGTAGAACTTGATTTGGGCTTTTATTTAACATGAAGCATCACTAATGGTTTATGATTAAAATGAAATTAAGACTTTTTTATTACTGTGTCTCAGCAGATGTCATTTGAGCACAAGATTCAATGCAATTACAAATTAGGATTTTGTCAATGGGTTTTCATGGTGTGAAAACATTTATTCTATTGCTGTTACAATATCTCACCTTGAAATTAGAATGTGGTAGTCATTCTGTTGGTGCCAAAGTCATTTTAAGGAGATGAAAATTAGTATAGTGGATTATTCAGGTATAATGTAAATAATCAGTAGTGGGATTTCATCAGGGTGTAATCAGGGTATAAAATGAAAAAGAAGGCACATTTTTTGCTATGTATACCCTTAGTAAAAAATAAGAATTGAAACTTAAAAGGCATTTTCACCCATCTAATATTCATATGATTTCCAGGGTGAACAGAGGCAAAAGAAAGAAAAACCACTTTTTTTTTAGTATGAATTTTATTTTCCTTTGTTTCTCAGGAAATGTGGGTCAAGCACACTCTCTCAAGTCATAGAAAACTCCATTAATTTCTCTACCTTCTTCTTTAGTAAATGTGACCTGCTAGTCCTCTCTTTTCTAAGATACAAAATCTCACATGGAAGAAGAACATAATTGATCACAGATATTACATATTGATAACAATTGAACAAAGGATAAAATCTGATTAACATGCAGATAGTATTTGCCTAGGTATATGCAATGTCATTATATGTTGAATACATAAATAAGTTCCATAAAAAAATTAATTTGTCTAATTAAGTATTTTGTGTAAAATGTATGCCCTTCTTCAGGCAGGGTGGGAATTTGATTTACTCCCAAACTGTTAATTTACTCTTCTATTGCATTAAACATTGAAGAAGAGCATTCTATTGCTCTTCTATTTGCTCTTCTTTGCATTAAATATTGCTAAGAAAGAAAATTGTTACTTTCTGTGAAGAGCATCAAATATCTTCGGTATGGAATGATTTCTCCATAAAAATAGTGCTGATATTTGAATGCATCTCAGTCTAGATAAATATACTGAATCTCATAATCTCATATACATTCAGCCTCAGTCAATTTTTTCAATACGTTTTAAACAAAATTCAATATTTTATTGAAATATTAAGGAAAAAAAATCTGGATTACAAAGAAATATGATGAAATTTGAAATCAACAAGGAAATAGTTACCTTGTATGGAGTCATTTTTTTTTCTCAAAGAAACTTTGCACTAAAAAGAAATTTGACCTTTTCAGGCTAGCAGAAGAGACATCTTGTAACTACTAAATAAGAAAGTAAATTATGTGGTCCCTATAACAGCTGTTACATATGCCCAGCTGTGTATTTAAAAAACCTAAAACAATAATTTTCCTTCCTAGAAATATTTTCAGCTTTTCAGCATTTAAATTCTATTCCTAGAAAAAACTTCCATGACATTTTTTTTCCATTCTTGCAAGGAATGGAATTTTACCATCAGAAATTATTTGAATTTTTAAATATTTCAGATATTTTTGTTGAGTTGCTAAATTAAAAAAAAATAAAATAAAAAAGAAGAAGGAGAAGAAAATTATTCCTGACATAGATATCAATTTCATCCTTTTATTGTCGATGACCTTGTTTGGCAGTAATTTTTTTACCTGATGTCTTTGTTATTCTTAGGCTTAAAAACCAAAAGTTGGGCAATGCTGGAGCAAGACAGGTAGAACTGCTGCAACCCTCACCTAGTTCTGTTTTGCCTGACACTCCAGTGAGCTCAGCTGCTTGATTGTCTGATAGAATGGATTTCTGGGAATTCATGCACAGAATTTGCCATCCTACTGGGAACAAACAAGTAGCCTTCTGGATTACTTGCATCCATTTTTTCACTGAATGATGTCTCAAAGCAAAAAACAATGGACAGTGAGGCTGGTCTGTTAAAATTAGAGATTTATTATGGATATTGGTTTCAATGTCATTAAGTTTGTTACAGTTTAATATAATCATGATTGGCTCTGATCAGCCCCAACATAACTTCTCATTCTCAGATAAATGTGCACAACTTTTAGGGCCACATCTTGAATTCACATCACCTTTTAAAACAGACTCAATTAATGGACATTCAAAAATTGTGTATATACGGTTATGTGATTTCATTAAAGGCAAATAAATATTTGTGTATCATGTGGTGGTATTTTAGATTTCACGGTGAAACAAAAAGGCTTTGTCTTTCCTATTATGAAAGAGAGAAAAATAAAAGTCTCTCATTAGAAAATATTTCCATCCCAGTTACATTCATGTACTTGAACCCATAATCCTCTTCTGAGCACTTTCCACAAATCAGTCCACTGCTGTCTTAGCATATTTAAGGCCTCGTAATGCAGAATTCAGGAGGGGGAGGGAAGAAATTACCATTATATTACTGTTATGCTCCTGGAAGGTGATGTAAATTATTTGACTTAATTCCTGATAATAAATTTTCAGGAGTACCAAATTAGTGCATAAATATACCATCCTACAGAGTGCTATTTAAAAAGGAACTGCAGTAAAACTCTTTTTAGTAAACCCATTTTAATTCTCAAAAGACATTAATGGAAAGGAAAAGGTATTATATATTAGAAGGGCATATGGAAAGTTTTGCTATAAACAGCATTCCACTGTTCAAGAGCTTTATGGGCCACTTAAATTTCTTTTGATCAGGTTAGCATTTAAGCTGTATTTATTACTTTTTATAACAGTACTGGGTTACTGATACTGTGGGGTGTTATATATTTCTACTCCTACTGTCTTCTAAACCAAGATCAATTTTGCCAAATCCTAAAAATAATGAGAAAAAAAATCTAAGAGCAGACTGAAAAAATTAATATCTGTGGGGTGATAAAGATGTTTAATTCAGAGACTCTGATAATGAGGAAAACATGAGGTGACCACTTTATATTTATAGTCTTCTAGGATCACAATATCAAAGATGTTCTTGATATTAGCTAAAATGAACTTTTTCTGCTTATTTGCTAAAATAGGTAATATGCTTAATAAAATTTAACTACTGCGTTCTGACAAGAATGGAATATATAAACATTCTAAAAGAAAATGAGAAACAAAGGAGTTCAAGGATGCAATAGAAGGGGTTCTTAGGATACAATTTCCATAAGGAACAGTGAGGGGTAGTGAAGAGGCTGTGAGAGTATTCCCAAGACAGTTATTATGATTTATAGAGTAGAGAGTGGTTTTCAATTGAGTAGTAAAACACAACACGATTTTTAACCTGAAAAATTTGCTTGTGTTGAATAGAAAAAATAGCAAAATTCTCACCTGATCTGATGAATTTATCTTAAAGATGTTTAGATTAAAATAAAAAAGAAGGAGAATATTTTGAAAAAATTATTTAAGTTTTTACAGTTTGTCTTATATTCATTTTTTAAATGGAGGAGGAGTATCCAAAGTGAGGTACTTTTATTTGTAGATTCAAGTCGATTGAACTTGAGTAACCTAGAAGGAAAAAAGCAAGTAAATGTACCATTAATGTATTAAAAAAAAAACGATACCAATATGTTTGAATGCTTTTTTAATATGTATATTTCATATTTACATAAAACAAAGAAAACCAGTCTTGAAAAAAAGAAATATTATTCCCATTGTACACTGATTGCATGAAAACAGAAATAAAAATATATAGAAGATATACGCCCTTCACTAGATTTTTAAGTTCACCAGTTCCTTTGAAAATTGATAACTTAACAATGCTGTTAGCAATAGCATTGCTAACACTCTAAGTAGTGTAAGAACATATATTCAGGCAGAGAAAAACATAGCATGTATTCAGGCAGAGAAAAAAATCATTTTTTAGTGACTTTATTTAAAACAAACTACAGACTAAGTAGAGAAGCTAAATTTATTCTAGCAGAGCTCCTCATTGCTAATCTAAAAGTGTCACTTCCATTGAAGGACACTGTATTATCTTTCCAGTCTTATATGGAAGCTGGTAAAGCTCAAAACACAAAAACTAATTCCAGATTGGAATTCTGTGGTTTACAGAATGACAGAATGCTGAAGCTTTCCATTAGAAACTAGATTAAGATCAACAAAATCTTTACAGATCTACATGCAATCTTTGTCTGTATTATTCAGTCACTGCTGAGTTGAAATGAATTTAAACTGTCACCTAGAAAAGAAAAGCTGTTTTTCCCATTTCTTGCTCACTTCAGTGTTTCAATTCATACACAGGTGTAATATCTCTATCTTGGTCAGGTGTTTCAAAGAGTGATGACTTCAGCATATGAATTAATTGGGCTCCTGACAGTTACAATGATGACAATGACTTAAATGGTATGGAAATAATTTTAAATCTCTAAAAGCCACTTTTATCAAGTTATAGTGCATTTTTGTTGATTTACTTGAGTAGTGGTTCAAGATATTCCTCAGAGATGTGCTAGAAGCTGAGAGAGTTCTACAATAAAAATGATATACTGTGTAGCAAAAACTATTCTTCAGCTGCAGTCAAGATGGAAACTGCTCTGCCCTGTATTTTATATTGTGTTTTCTCTTTGTGGCCTGCCTTTGATTTTGTTTGTGCTTTATATCATAGGATCAGTTTGTCCCTAGAATTCTATAGGGAAACCTCTGATACCTCTTGTTTATTTTCTCAGATCATATACTACGCTATAGTGTGTTCTAGGAAAAATTATTCGTACTTTAAGGTTATTTTGTTAAAAACAGATATTTGCAGTGCAAGCCTTGAATAAGATTCCTTTAGAGAGCTCACAACTCTCTTACTCTGAGTGTGGGATTGAAGAAAAATTTTCAGATAAACCTGTTTCTTTCTGATAGGAAAAAAAAACTTTGCTACCTGAAGGTGTGCTTTCAGAACTCCTGTTTCAGGGTTTGTAGCATTCATCATCAGAACAGATGTCACACGTTTGTAAAGCCATATGTATTATCCAGTAATAGAAACTTCTTTTTGCACTGGAACAATACCAGTATTTCTGTGTCATTGCAAGCGTGAAAAGCTAAGGCATTTATAAATACTTTAGTTTAATTCCTTTTGCCATAACAAAATAATTCTGAGATAACTGATTCTTCAGGGACAGTTTACATTCAGGTGAAAAAGATTGTCTCTGATTCAACAGCATTAAAATCAAATTTCTAATCTATATAAATGTCTTTAAGGGAAAATACCACCCACTGTTTCCTTGTAAATCTTATTTTTTAATTTTTGTTTGCCAATGTAAATGTCTATGAAATACATGGAATTGCAAGAACAGAATAATAATCAATAAGATGCAGTTGGTATCGCTACAGGATTGAATTTTCTTCATATTCTACCTTCAAGTAATTGAGAGAAGTTAGCACTACAGTTGCATAGAACCAGCATTACTTGTGAATAGTAAACAAATTGTTGCGGCATATTGTAAATATATCTTAGATGAAGTACAGAGAATTCACTGTTTTAATTAAATAATCAATTTTAAAGGTTTATTTAATTCAATTTTTTTAAAGCATGCTGATTTGTACTTAACTTGTGCTGCTAAACTCACTGCTCTTGAGAGAGACTATTAATCTTTCTGATGTTGGTAATGGCCAGTTTTAAATCATAAGAGGAATTTAAATCAGAATTCTGTAGTTTCTGGTAGGATGGCTGAGAATCTTCCTTTCTACCCAAACCGCAAAGATGACATTCAACAAGAGTATGAAACAATGGTATGGTGTCTGCTTATCCTACAGCACATTTTAAATTCTTATGTAGAAGGCACTTGTTATTCATAGTGTGAGGATTAAAGGTTTCATATGTTCCATTTTCCTCATAATTATAATTTAGGTTACTTTCACCCACTTTATGGAATATTTTCACATGAAAAGTTCAAATGCCAAAATCGGCAGAAAATCTAGCTAGAGTACGTACACTAGTATTTTTGATGTTGTGGTTTATTGATCAGTTTGAACCACAGCAATGTAAACACATGGACTCACAAAGCTACAAAAAAAACCCCACCATCACCACCACCAAAATTAAGAGTTTTTGCATTAAAAAAATCCTCATCTACTTAAACATTTAAAAAACACCCTAATGTAAAAAAATCATATTCCCTTGCTTTTCAGTATTAGATTGATTTTTTAAATAGATTCCTGAAATTATCATTTTGCAAAATATAAATGATATTTTTTTGAAATCAATTATATTTTTCATTAGCGTTACAGCCCTTGATTTTTTTTGGTCTACTATTCTGTCTGAATTTCATTACAGACAACATTTTTTTCTGCCTGAAATTCATTACAACAGCTTGCACTATTGCTTTTCTCTATATATTCCAGTCCTTCAGACAAACTAGTTTTTTAAACTTCATTCAGTTGTTTTTCCATGGCGAAGGTTGTTGACCACCAAAACAGTTCTGAGATATGTTAGAAATATAGCTGACATTGAAAACTCTTGGATCAATAATTAACTAAATAAATGTTAGAAATTGCGCTCTTAGCACTATCTCACTGTTGTCTTTTAGAATATGGCCATATATATTAATGTATTTTTAAAGATTATTTTGAATAAGTTATTAAAGATTCTAATTACAAATTATCATAGTTTGTCTTTATTTCTCAGATTTAAAATATCCTTTTATACATTCCTACCTCTGCCATTCCTGTTATATCATTATTTTTGGAATTCAGGTGTCTTTCTCTTCTTATCTTTATCTTCTCCATAACTATCTTCCTCCTGCATCTCCCTCAGAAATGTCATGCATACTGGAAAATCCAGCAATATATTGAGGAATTAATACTTTTCAGATTGCCTGTACAGTCTCTTTGTATTTCATAATGTCAAATAATTTTTACATAATGCCTCTTCAAAATATTTCCCAAAGGAACCCTGTAGGTTCATCTATTCATGTTGCTCAGATTGTATTGTATCTGCATTTACTCCCAGAAGCCTTTTTATTTGCAGTAGCACCCAGTGAAAAAAAATCAGAATTTATTCCCTTAATTCTTCACTGATGGGTTTCTCCCTGAGGTAGAGAAATGAAAATGTAGCACCAAGTTATTCAGTAAGTAAATTAACCATGTGTCAAGTTTATGGTAATAAAATTTTAGAAAGTTGCCTCTTAGGATATTTTTGAGCATGATGAGATTTGATATTTCTTAAGAACCTGCTTGAGTGACATGAATCAAGTCAACATTAGAAACAAACAAACCAGCAAACCCAAACCCAAAAAGACCACAAAGCAAACCAGCCAAAACAACAATGAAGCAACCACCAAAACCCAGTTTGATGGCAGTGAAATTTTGCTGCTTGTTTTGTAGTGGAAGTCTGGATAGTTTTATGTGTTCTTTTCAATGTCTACAGACTGGCAAGAGATATAGAAGTTAATGTTTCCTCTTACTTAGAAATCAGACATTTCAGAAAATAAATGCCATTAAAGCAATTTCACAGAATCACAGAATAATCTGCATTGGAAGGGACCCTTAAGTATCATAAAGTCCAATTCCTGGCTCTGCCCAACACCATCCACAGGAGTCACAGCAAGTGTCTGAGAAATTTAATTTAATGCTATTACCATTTCTTAATTTATTATCATGACTAAAAGACTATTCAGAGATTATGAAAAAAAAATAGAATTATACTTCATCAACATTCTTGACAAAAATAAGTTAAAAGAAAACTTGAAATCATTTCATTGAGTTATACTTTTTATTGTGGCTATAGATGAGAAACCTGTGATTTTAAGGGTTTTTTTAACAAGGACTTGAAAAGTATTGACCTGAAATTGTGAAATAAAACTCTGGAATGAGGTGATGAAGACTGTTAAAAACAATCATTAGCAGTACTACTGGCAACATGGCACTGCAGATGTTTTTTACATTCATATACCTTTTTCTACATATAATACGATATTTTATAGAGTGTAAAACTGTATTGCAATTTATTATAAAACATATTATTTGTGTACATACAGATGCATGCAATGGTTTATGTTGTAAGGGACTGTAAAAATCATCCAGTTCCATCACCCCTGCCATGGGCAGGTTCACCCTCCACTAGACCAGGCTGCCCATGCAAGGATGGGCACATCCAGGGATGGGGCATCCACAGCTTCTTGAGCAAACTGTTTCAGTGCCTCATCGCCCTCATAAGAAATTATTTCCTAATGAATTCCTAATCTTAATCTATCCTCTTTCAGTTTAAAGGCTTTCTGTCTTGTCCTGTCACTTCATGCCCCTGTAAGTAGTCTGTCTCCATCTTTCTTGTAGGCCCCCTTTTACTGGAAGGCTGCTCTAAGGCCTTCCTGAAGTCTTCTCTTCTTCAGGCTGAGCAGCCCATCTCTGTCAGCTTGTCTTCATAGGACAAGTGCTCCCAGCCTCAGAAATCTTCAGGATCCTCCTCTGGACACGGGAGAGTCTAGCCTATACATAGATTTATATTGTGGGAACGATAAAAAATACTGAAGATAAGATCTTGAAAAGCCCTATCAGGATCTCAGTGTAAAGTTACCATAATTTTTTTTTCATCCTGATTAAGATCCCAATTAATTTGCATTATTAAAAATGTCACCTGATATTGTTGGTATGATATTATGCTGATTTGTGACCTTTTATTTCTGAAGGGTAAACCTAAACAACCAAGCAATATGCGTAATTGTGTTGTATGTTACTTAGTTTTTGCTGTGTTTCTTTAATTTAGCCAATACAAATTCACAAAATTGCAAAAGAGGATAATGATTCTTGCTTCAGTGTTGATGTGAGAAAACTTGACTTCATAGTGAGGAAAAAGATCTGCATTGTCCTCAATAACTTTTCTTCCCTCAATGAGATGATAATTTTCAGCTTCTCCCTGTTGATTTGATATCAAGGAGGGCACCAGTAAGATGAAACCAGTAAAACCAGATATAATTGAAGAATTAAGTGAGTTGAATTTCATTATATTCTTCCATGATTTTATTTGGTCTTAGGCAATTCAGGGAGTAGCAGGCTGTAAGCAAAGTTCTGTCAGTTTATATACAAGACAATAACTTTTGGATAACCTGAAGTAATGAAAACAACCAGGTCATCCTTAATTATCAGGAGTAGTATTTTTTTCACACTGTTTAGGGAATACCATTTAGGGGGAAATGTGTCTCTATTCTCCTGAGGTGCAAATACTTCAGATGCAGTGAAGCTTTAGAGGTTTACAAGATACTTATTGTGTAATAAATTATGTACAGTAGTTCAGTTATTTGCATTTTCTGAGAGTGCAGTGGCACAGTGTAGAAACCTAGAACCTGTACTATGGAAGCTGAGGTGATAAAATAAACATACATATCAGGGAAAAATTGGTGAATAGCTAATATATTTTATGCATTTTTAATTATCATATATATTTTAAATTTTAATATTAGAAAGATAATATAATTTCTTGATGTTCTGTACTAGCTATATATTAGTACATAAGCAAATAGAATCAAATTCTCTCTCATTTTTTCTTCCCTGTTTGTTAATGGCATTTGGGAATTGAAGGTAATGAAGTCCAAGTAAAATTGGATGAATAACACATTTTTATTTCCAAGAGTCTGGCTAATGAAAGGAGATCCTCATGATGCGCCCAAGCTGTTCAGTTTGTAACAGTCAGCATCATGTCATTTTTTTTAAAAAAAAAAGGTCATAACACCCCCCCACCACCTGCATTTAATTATTCACATCATGTGATATCCATGATATTTCATCTCTCTTCCAGCACATTTTCTGCAATATAAAGTGAAATTGCTCTGTTAACCTCTGATCTACTTTGGTTGGTGTCTGGAGAAATATCACCAGAGGTAGTGTCTCATATCAGTGACTTCATCAAGATATGACATACTTTGCATCTCGGAAGAATCAAATCATTAATAATCTGATATAAACAGAATGAGTGCTTAATTATGCTCTCTGCTTGTCTCATGTCTTTTCTAACCTGTTGTAAAAATGAGAAAAGGGGAGAAAATAAAATTTTCGTAGAAACAGGTTCATGTGACAGATGTAAGGATGCACAGCAAAATATCAAGACAGGTAGTGGGAAAGCCCTGAGAAACCTTGTCTGACCTAGTAGCTGACCTTAATTTAAGCAAGAATTTGGAATATATTACTTTCCAACCCAAAATTACCCTATGATTAAATGAAATAGTATTCTGTTGAAATATTTCTGAAGTTTAGGTTAGCAATTCACCTTCTTCTCTTTTTATTTGGTATGTTTCTATACTTCTGTTTTGCAAAAGGGAATACTAGTTACATGATATGGAAGCAAATGAAAAACTATTAATGTTTTATTTAGTTTTTGAAGCAGAATGATTGTAACATTTACAATTTGTTGAGCTCGCATAAAATTCCTGTCCTCATCTACATACCCAATGCTGAATTATCACAGGTTCATATTCAAATACAGTGCAAATTAATAAAGATAGCATGCATCCATAATATATATGCACATATTTGAAAAGATTCCATCAGTGAAAATTACAAAGCTATACATATTTCCTTAAATATTCACTGTTCCCTGTCTCTTTCTCACACAGACATAGAAATGTCAGCTCAAAATACAGTTTGACATTATATGTGTAATTCTTAAAGCGTTCTCCTGAAAACTATTCAGGTCTTGTTTGGTTTGTTTTTTAATTAGACCAAACAATAATGTAACTTTGTATGTCAGAGAAAATTCACATTTTCTTTGAAGCAAACATACTATATTGATACTTCACCAAAGGCATCTCCTTGCAGGAAGTAGGAAAAAATGTGTTGCAGTAACAAGTGCATAACTCAAAATGTATTAAACAATTAACATATTGGTCTATTCCATAGTCTTCTATATGATGTTGCCATTTTAAATTTTCTCTGATATGGTTCAAAATTTCTTCTTTCCTTCTTTTATTTAAAAAAAAAAAAATTAAGAGGAACAAAAAGGAAAAGTTAAAGAGAAAAACTACTCCCAGATGAAGTTATGACTTAGCTTTTGGCCCAGAGCATTTCTGAGGCTTTCTAATATTTACATATAAAGTACTGTAATTAAGCAGAAATACAAATATTCTGTCTTCACTGCTAACAAAATGTACATGGCAAAAAAATCCCCCAAATTACACCCCCAAAATATCTGCCATCTTTTCATGTTAGATGAGGGACTTTGGGATGCTCCTTCCAGATGACACCTGAAAACTCTAGAACATATATAATTATCAGCTTAGTCTTCTGGAACAAAGATGAAAATAAAGTGTTAGAATTATTAAGAAGTTTGTACCAAATGAGATAGAAAACCTTGTTATTCCACTGTGAATGTGCATTTGTTGTTCATGTTTTCAGTGCTGATCTGATCATTCATTGCAAAATAATATAGCCTAACTGGAAAAGATTCAGAAAATTATGTTTTAAAATATTAAAAAGCAGACATCTGGCATGGAAGAAGTGACTGAATAGACTGAGATTCTTTGGCCTGGAAAAAGAATATTGGGTGTGAATGTGACAGAAATCTGTAAGCACAGTGTCATGAAGAAAAAGAAGGTCAGTTCTTCATTGCCTCTGCCAGTAGACCAGAGTGAAAATAACACACCCTGCTCATGACTCAACAGAACACATCCCTTTGGGGATGTTTTTCTGAGTAGGCTGCTTAAAATGATCCTTTGAAGACCAAATAAGGGACAGGTCTTACACTGCAGCATGTCTGACTATTCCTTATAGATATTGCATTAAAAAAAGACTCCATTCATTGCAGGAGTATCTTTAGGGATAAATGTAATGGTGAATATTGTCACTAAAATAAGCATATTTCATATCATAGTTTATATATTTTCTAAAACATCTTGTAAGTGCAAATAACTAGGGATGCTTGCTATGATGAAATAAACATTCTATGTTTTATAATATTCCCAAATGCAAAAAATTTCACTTGTTCTTTCTAAGAATTAATTGTACCCGTGGTTTGTATCATATGACAAACACATCCTTGATATTAAGTTTGGGATGTTTGAATAATGGATAATCACACTGTGGTATTTTCTGCGGCTCTTATCTGTTTAGACAATATTTATCATAATGCTATTATAATTTGTTTGAAGACAGATTTTGTTGTTCATATGGAGTCTGCATTACAGTTTGGTTAATTAGTGTTGTGAGGAGTTGAAATTACGTTTTCATTCCACTATGTTATCTCAGAAAACAAATGTTATTCAAGCCAAAAAATCCTACATAGAAAATATCTAACATAGAATAGAAATTAGTTTGGAGTAGTAAAGAACCTGTACCAGTTTTTATTTAGTAAGGCTAGAAGATCATAGTCTTTAAAAGAGAGAAGTGGATTTTTGTTAGATCCAGATACTCCATGCTGTTACTAGCTTCCATATAACAAAGAGCTAACATTAAAACCAAAAACCTGAAAAAAAAATCCTCTGTCAGAATTATTTTAGTGCAGGATCTAATCTTTTGAACAACTGCAACCACTCCACTCCAATTTTATTTGTGGTGGTGAGCCTTAGGAACAAGAAGTACCTTGCCTCTGGCAATGTAGACAGGAGAAGTTTAAAGTTTGAAAGATATTGTCATGAATGCCAGCAGGAAAAATCTGAACTCTTTACTGGTAGCTTCTGCAAGACTGCAAAATTTGCGTGGTCTCAGGTGTAGAAAAATATAAAAAGGTATATGTGAATATAGTATACATAATATAAATAAATTGCACGGCAAAAATAATATTTGTTGTTGAAGCTAGGAGAAATTTATTAATGAAAAACGCTGTTGTACTTTGCTTTAATAATAAATTTATCTCTTAATGATAAAAAGTTGAATCCACTAATGTGATTAAATTTTTTCCTAAGAATGGTTCAATCAAGCCCTCAAATGAAAAGAGATTTAATGTAAAAAAAAGGAAAAACAATCATATCTCTCCTTACTGAAGGCTAAGCTAACTCATGATTTTAAATATATTAAAAATTGCCAGGAACAATATGAAACATGAATATTTTTAAGTTTGACTTTCCCTTAGTTTCCATTCTTTTGCATTCTAAGGTAGCTTATTTAAAATACATTTTTAAGAAATAAATAAAAATACAAACTGCAAATGCTCTTGTAGTGTATTAATTGCTAAAAAATGAATTATTTTTAGGTTTTTTTAATAGCACATGATTTCTTTCCTTTCAAAAATAATAAAAATACATATAGTTAGTAAACTGACTTTTAAAATAAGAAATGAACAGAATTATAAAAAACCCCAGAGGAGAAAAAAAGAACAAAAAAACCCAGAAAAACAAAACTCCAAAAGCACAAACTAACTTTCTGAAAATGGGAAGATGGGAAATAATTAAGACTGCCAAATTCTAGTTTGATGAAGCGAAACAGTAAGAAAGAGCTAAGTTCTTAATTGGATTAAGTATCCATAGCTAATTTTCTGACAAACAGATTTTGCTTAAGGAGGGCTTGAGTGGTTGATTCATCATGCATGCATTCCTCAGTCTAAATAAAGCACACTGCAATTATTCTAACTTGCATTATTGGTTTGTTACGGCAGATTTTCCACATACTTTGTTCTTTCATCTGACACGTTTTTCTTTCTATTTTTCTAATTTCTCTAATAAAAAAATTAAACTTTATTATTTTAATTGAAAATACTCTCCTCAATGGAATTATTTTGAAATGCTGTCTTAGTCTTTTCTTCACATGAGATCAGATCTTAGTTTTGTTAAAAATGCAGTCAGTTTAGGTGATGTCAGTGGAATTATGAAGCAGTATTTTAGCTGAGCAAAAGTGTTTTCTCAGACATGTATTAGAATAATAAATATTCTGAATTTAGCAAGTACGTTTTTTTCTGGTGTTTTTTCAGCTTTTTCACATTCCGTGTTGAATATACCATTGAAAAAGTCTTACACTTACCATGTTTTCTGTCATAGTTGAAGACTATAGTTTGTTTTCAAACTTGGTTTTGATCATCCTGGGGAGGTTAGTTTTAGCATGGAAGGAATGTCTCTAACACCATCCTGTTTTAGGATTTTCTGAAGCAGTGAGTCAATTCTAACAGATTTTTGGTGGCATAGATTGAAATTCCATTCATAACAGCCTGAATATTTTCCCAAACTTCCCTGTATTTTCAATAATAAAAGTAATAGTAGGACTTGAAGCTCATATTGGAAGTACAATTTACTTGTGTAGGACAATTTTTTGTCTGGGCATGTGTGTAACTTGTAGACCCCATACTCAAGCCTTCTTACCAAGGTGACGATGAGCAGCATGCTGACAAAGCTCATGTGACAGGGAGCAAATCTCTGGCAGCATGAGAGTGGATGTATTGCAAGGGCTGCAAAGAGTAGCACACCATGAAAGCACTCTGATGTGGCCAGGAAAGGGCAGCTGGTTGTACAACTGCAGTGTCCTCTCAGTGTGGGACACTTGACTGCCATCCTAGCTGAAGATGTATTCATATGATTTAGGGTACCCAGCAAGGATCTCTACGTGAGCAGCTCAAAGCCTTGAGATCTGTTACACTGCTTGCACAGCTCTGATGAGCTTTTCTGTTAATTTAGTTTTGCTGAGCTGGAGCTAGATATCTCTTTCTTGGGCCACAATTAGAGAAAACTACAGAAGTCTCTGTGTTCAAGTTAATCTTTAGATTAATAATGCTGATTGTAGGTTTAGCTTAGTGATTAGAAAGTTATGACTGGGACAAAATAGAAATTGATGGTTCTCTTTTTATTGCAGTCAGTGACATCTGTCAAAGACCTCAGAACAGGCTGGAAGAGGTAATTTACTCCTTCGTGAGCATGATAAAAACTATGCTGTAAAACCATGGAATAGTCCTAGAACAGAATTTGATGAGACATACAATTTCTGCAAGTTTGTCCTCAATCTGGTAAGGTGCAGAAAGCAGCAAGGATATAAGCTGCCAAGAGACTTTTTAGGAGGTCCTGGTCAAAAAAAGAGCCTGGAAGAAAAGGAAGATTTAAAAGTTAGCATGGAAGGAATGTCTCTAACACCATCCTGTTTTAGGATTTTCTGAAGCAGTGAGTCAATTCTAACAGATTTTTGGTGGCATGGATTGAAATTCCGTTCATAACAGCCTGTATATTTTCCCAAACTTCCCTGTATTTTCAATAATAAAAGTAATAGTAGGACTTGAAGCTCATATTGGAAGTACAATTTACTTGTGTAGGACAAGTTTTTTATCTGGGCATGTGTGTACTTGTAGACCCCATACTCAAGCCTTCTTACCAAGGTGACGATGAGCAGCATGCTGACAAAGCTCATGTGACAGGGAGCAAATCTCTGGCAGCATGAGAGTGGAGCCTTGTCCTCTGTGTCTGTAAAGAGAACTTTGCTTGATATAGAAGTGTCTGTTTCTTGCTAGAAAAGCCTTTATTTAGTTTTGTATTTCTAAAGTAAACATACAGTAGACAGCACAGCAGCAGATTACTTCTGTAGTGCAAGGAGAAAAGCTACAAAAGTAATGAAAGATTATTACAAAATTAAGTAAGATTGAATTATATATGTTTTTAATAATTATTGATTAAAGATGTTCTGAATCTTCTACATAGCAGGTCTAAGTAGGGATTTCAACCCCAAATGTAGAGTCAAGCATTCAGCACTTTGAAATGAGTGATAATAGGGAACTAGGCTGGAGTCAGTTACAACGTCCTTTACAAGTCAATGGATATTTTCAATGATTAACAACTGTATACTTTCATTTGTTAGTATAATTTTGCCCTTTTTTTTGTACTCCTGAGTCTCTGCTGTGTTGCACAAATAGGTGTAGATCAGGACAGACCCCTGTTGCAGAATTTTCCATCTTGATCTCTAGCAGCTAAAAGCTCTTGGAGCCACCTCAGACTTTAGAAGCAAATGTCAAATAGAAAGACTTGATTTATCCATCTAACATGATGGATGAATAATTATTTTTGTCTCTCGTAGGGTTACAGGAGGAAAAGCCAGGTATACAAGTGGGGGTCATGGTTAGTTACTTTTCTGTTGGATTTTTCTTTTTCTCTGTTAGAATACAGGTAAATTTGTAAATTCAGTCTGAAAGAGATGGTCTTTTTTTATTATTTATCACTGTCAAAACATCCAGTCATGCCAACAACATAAAAAATAAAACACAGAAACTCACAGATGGTTAATGTTACAAAACCAGCTTTCATAGTCTTCATATGTAAAAAGCAAAAAAATGCACAATAATGCCTGTAAGTTTGTGTTTCATATTCATTTATCAGCTTCAATCATTCCAGATCCTAGTTATGGTCCTAGAATTTATTATCTGTGGCAGAACCGTTTTCTCCTCAATTTATTTTCAATGTATTCTACCTCTTTGCCAAGATGAGTATGACTCTTGTTCTGCAGTCCTGTATATGTAAATAGCTGATCACTACACAGACTACCAACTTCTGGAATTGCCCTCTTTTTGTTTGAGAGATGGTAATTTAAATCTTGTTATTTACCAGCTAACAAGTAAAGACCAGGCACACTGGCAGTCAGTATGACCATGTGCCTTTTTAAGTATGACAGAGGTGAAATTTTGTGCATTCCTAGTGACTGTTGTCCTCAAGAGTTCCCTTAGGACAGACTTCACACAGAGGTAATAGGACAGATAAAATTTCACACAGAATTAATAAGAAAGTAACTGAGCATATGTACTGAAAGCAGAGTCCGAGAAGTCTGAAGGGATGGTTTTGGTTGGATTTTTAAAAAATTTTTTCTAGTTTTGCGTTCCAGTTAATAATATTATAGAATAAAAAAATTTAGTTATAGTCAACATATCTTAAGGAAACCCATGTTTTAATCTATCATAAGTAGCTTAAAGTTGCATAAGTATTAAAATAATGATAACTTTTTTTTTAAGAATTACATGAAGAGATTATGTAATGCATCAGAAATTAATGTTTGTGATAATCCATGATTGCATTGTGTGTTTCTTGTTGTTGGGTTTTTAAAATGCGTATTTATTTCAAATGTTTGTGAAGAATTTTTTGTATTCTAAATACATTTACAAAGCAGTGTCATACTCTTTATAAATACTTACAAAGCTTCTTACTTAGTGGTTTGAAAAAATAAGATAACAAAGTGTGACATTTATTAATATTTTAAATATAATGGAAATGACATTTTCTTTTTGATAGTATTAGAAATGTTTTACTCACTCTGTGTTATATGAAGATAATTTGAATATTGTTAGGCAGTTGGAGACTGACTTCCATTTTCTGACACTTCTAAAAATATTTACAAATTATATCATATTGAATTGTCATGTTATTTTCCTGTGTCATTTTGACATTACTTCTGATGCAAAGGTGATAATTTGCCTAACAGAAGCAGTTTTCTTTTATAATTAGCCTGATAATTGATTTATTCAATGATGACAAAGGTTTTTGGGAGCAAACAATTCCTTGTTTAAAAGAGAAAGTGGCTGTTACAAGGTACAGATTATATGACAGAGTGATGTAATTCATAGCTTTTAACATAGGTTAAAAAAACCCAAAACTTGTGTAGCTGTCATGAAGTATGAACTTGCCAGCTTTTAAAACAAATTATATCTCAAGAATTAGAAACTTGAGAATGGTCTTGAGAATGAGTGTGTTGACTTCTGTGGGCACTTCCTACTTCTTTGAGTGGATCACTCAGTATCAGATGGGGGGACCACATGAACTGATGAAGTGTTTCACCACCTTCCTTTCCCCAAATATTCATCTGCTCCTACTAGTTGTAAAAGACATTGGTGAATTACTCTGTAATTGTTCAGTTAATTATATTGTATTGCTATCTAGAAATTTGTTTTTAGCCTTTGCTCCCTGGGTTCTCCAAGGAAATCACTCTCGTTGAATTGTGATCAGGCAACTTCGTGCTTGATCTTTATCTTAATTTATTTGTTTCCAGATTTTGGCCTTCCTTAAGAAATAGAATGGAGTTTCTACTGTAGCACACACATACTGAAATACACTTGTCAAAGGGAAGGAATAAGCTGTTCTCCAATGTAGTGACAAAATGTTTTTTAAACTGGCTTCAGTGGAGTGCCCCTCTGATCAGATATCATCTCTTATTATTTCTTTTTGCTTTTTATATATAAAATACCTGAAATCCTTTCTGTCCTTAATAATGAATGGTAAACTGTGCACACTTAAATGTTGCTTGCAAATGAAGGAGAAAACAGTCCTCAGTAGAATTACTTTTGTCTGATGCAATCTGTATTTGTAAAGTGGAGTAAGAATAATTTTGCTAATATGCATGCCTGCAAATTTACCTGTCCTTAATTCAACAGGGGGAATAGCATTGAGACACATTTTTTGTTACAAGAGTCACATGATAATTTGGTTTTTTCCCTAAGAAATCTTACAGGAGATTAAGTTAAAAAGTAAAATTTAAAGACCAACCCACTGCTAGAGTTCAAATTTGGATATACCTTTGAATTCCTTCAGGTTCTCAGTTAGATCTCAGTTTGAATGTTTTTCAAAAGCATTTCAGAATCAGTTCATCTGTTCAGATGCATTGTTTTCTCAAGGTGTAAGAGGATAAGTCTCCATTTTCTTCTGCCTTGCACTTTGCCTTTTTCCAGATGCACCAAGTAGGTAGTGATGACTTGCAAACTAAAAATATCCGCTTGAAATAGCTTGATTTATAAGCATTCTGCAGCGTCAGTGTGCACCAAAGGCAGTTAAAGATGTTACAATATAAGCAAGATCCTTTAGGTTGAAATATTACAAAAAACCTAAAGCAGTAAACATTAATCTATCACACTCTTTCCTACAGGTTACTGTAAGTTTCTATACATTAAAAGTCATCTAAATGTTTGTTTGAAATTACATCCCATGCCACAAACATTTAGTCAAAGAACTGGCATTCTTGTATTCAAGATTCTTGTAAAAGAAAATAGCATTTTATGGAGCTTCAAGTTCCACAAGCAGTGTCTACATTGAAAAAAAATTCCTACTATTTAGTTATTTTCTTTTCCTACTGTACATAAAGCCATTATGGGCTATCCATCCACTATTTTGGTTTAAAAAATGGATTTTGGACCATCTTCATTCCACTCCGGGCAGTTATTTTTTCTCTTAGAAAAGCTATTCCTACATGGTCTCTTTTGAGTATCAAAGCTAATTGAATAAAAATTAATTTCCAGACTGCTCTTGAGCAAGGAATAATTTCATTTGAGAGAAATGACCACCCATGTACCTGTAGTCATTTTATCATAATTTCCAGTGCCATGCACAAATGGCTTTCACTGTCTCTCATCCTTCAAGCATTTCATAACTGTTAGACATGAATTCAGTATGCTGGAAATTACAATATTAGAAGCTGGCAACACTTTTACTTCATGAGAGTTGTGTGGCTTCATTTTTGTCTCACAAGCTTGTTGCTGGTATGAGAGCCTCCTTCTAGGAATACCAAATGAAAAACAAAATTTCTTGATTCTTTTATTTAAGATGAATTCTTTTTAATATAAAGAAACAATTTTCATATGCATATCCAATGCCACTTTATCCAGAAAGCAGTTAGTTATTATAAGGAAATGGTTGATTGTCATGCAATGATGTCTTGGTTGATGTCTTGGAGTGTGGACTGAATAATCTGTGTGAGCTTCAACCCATTTTCTTTGCTCTGTATTTTAGCTTTAAGCCATAGTGATAGTTGTACACATAGAGATACAACTAAATGCTTGTTCTGTTTACATAAACTAAAGAGATTAGCATCACAAATAACCAGCATTATTCCCATATATTCAATAATGAAGTCATCTTCTCCTCTGAAGAATCAGAGTTATGGTTCATGATGTCATGTGCACTAAATGAAATTTATTCCCATTTATGCTATGCAAAGTCTGATTTCTGACTACAGAGTTGAAAAACCTTAAAAGACCTTTAAAATTTGAAATTCAGTGCTGTGTTCACCCTGTTGTATCATTAAGATACATACTTTTGGGTTCTTACTTCTGGGTTATGAATTTCTCTCATGCTGTAACAGCCTTAGCATGGAGCTAGATCTCAGTGATATATGCAGTAACACTAGGGACTCTGAAGTAAGCATTAGGGACTCTGCCTATCTCCAAGGTAAATCAGTAGTAGCATAACTTGGATTTGTGTTCTTAAACTTGAGATACAGGAGCTGGGACAGCTGAAGTCAAAACATTGTCAGTTCCTGATACATTTTTGGATTTTTTTCCTCTGCCCTTTTACCTTAGTGAAATGAGAAGATGAAGTAAAATATGCTGTGGAGGAGATGGGATAAGAGTAAAGGACCCTGATCATTTTAGGTTTCACATAGAAAGTGATGTATCAGAATTACTGTTAGTACTGTATTGGTACAGGTGCTTTCCTTTTACTTTCCACCAGGTAGCCCTATCTGGTGGAAGAAAGCTGGTGACATCACTGATGTGTCTTCAGGCTGCAAACCATATGTCCCGTTTTCCCTGTGAGCCATGGAGTTATTAAAATTTGTAACCGGAAAGAGACTTTGTCACCTAAAATTGTCTTCTCCAATCTCTATTTGAAGATTAACTTAATGTTGTTTCTGCAAAATCTTTCTTTATTCCTTTCTTCTGTGGAGGTGCCCATGCCACTCTCTGCTTGCCCTTTCTGGTAGCTGATGGGTACCACCATCTCAGTCAGTTCTTTCCCTCCCACAAAGGTACCCATTTGCTGAGGGTTGAAGGTGTGTCCATTCTGTGGGCTGTCCATCATATGTTCTCTCATTGCATGCCAAATTTGCTGGTCACTAGTATTTTCTAGCCATTAATTTCTATTTAAATGCACAGATTAAAGAATGAACTACAGTTAGTTTGTTGCTTAGATTATCCACATACCTGAAGTCTGTGTCAGAAATGAATTCTCCATATGAAAAATAACTAGGAAGTTGATTTTATTGTATTCAGTGTGGCTTTTAAGATACATCCCCTGGGCTCAAAGAAACTCTAGTAAATATTCCTAAGTGATCTAGTAGTATGTTTACAGTGCAGACTTTGCTCTCTGCATTACATTTCTGAGGCATCAGATGCCTATAGAGCAGTAGGCTCCACCATGAATGCTGATGTTTCTGAAAAACTGAAGCTCTACTTCTGTATTCTAAATGTTCTTAACAGGAAATACTTCCCACATATTTTTACTAGTTCCTTTTAACTTCTGAATGCAACCTTAATATACATTTGCTGAACACTTTTGGACAGAATTAGAATTAGTATACAGAATGTTCTTACAGACTTATTGTTCACATCATATCCAAAAAATTTAATCTCAGTGAGTTTTTTAGCTTTTCATTTCATAGTATCTTTTTTCAGAGCAGAGCTAAAAATATGGAAGTTGGTTGCTTTTGAAAGGTTTTCTAATTATCAGAATGGCAAGCCCTATATGAGAAGAAAAGTGAAATTTTGCCACTAAAGTTTTTGGTGGAATGGGTGAGATATTTTACTAATGTTGCAGCAACCTAAGAAAGAGATTGTCATGTTAGCTTGATGTTATACACTAGTCTAAATCCATAAAGATCAGTTGAAAAAGAATTCATATACAGAAATTTCTTTAAAGATAGAAATCATGACACATCATATATGAAAAGCCACAGAAATAATTTAGTAGGAAAGCTTATTATTGAACTATTTTATTGTTTCTGATCCTCAGAACATAAGAGTATTTGCTGTGCCACTTCTATGTTACATAGTTAATTAGGTTTCTTTCCTTTCTTTCTGATAATTTCATTTCAAATCAAGGTGTGAAATACTATGTAAAGAAAATTTATAATATAATATTAATAAAATGTTTGTTTGGGATTTCTTTTTTTATATTGGTTTGAGCAAACAGAATTCCCACGTACTGTTTTGACATTTCAGGGGATTTCATACACAGCTGTTGCACTAAAGGTATTTTAGTTATAAATTACCTGGATTACCTTTCTGGTAGTCTCTGGGTTATGTTATGTATTACAGAAGTACAATAGTGAATTGTGATTGCTACATAAATTTCATACAATGAGAAATGTACCACCTGCACAATATTTTATTTTCAAATTTTAACAAGCAAATATGTGGAATAAACAGGTTAAATATGTTGTTGCCCTTTAAAAATATTTTGTAACACTTATGGAGTTAATTATTTCTGTGTATAAATTTAATTTTGTACTCCAGATTAAAGACCACTAGTAAAAACATTTGTTTACCCAGAAGAGTAGAGATTAAACTTCAAATTGATTTGAAAGTTATTTCATAACACTTATGGAGTTAATTATTTCTAAGTGTATACATTTAATTTTGTACTCCAGACTAAAGACCACTAGTAAAAACATTTGTTTACCCAGAAGAGTAGAGATTAAACTTCAAATTGATTTGAAAATAGTGATTAAACTTCAAATTGATTTGAAAGTAGAAAGGACAGTTGCCCTTTAGCCCAGATTCAAAATTCAATGTATTGATATTTTACAGATTTTTTCAAATGGATTTATTAAAAAACAAGGGGGAAAAACGTGAAAATAAAACTATCAAAAATTCTTCAGTTGCTACTTTTTGAGATCATCACAGCTACCTCTGGAAGATCAGAATCTAAATTCATTGACTACAGATCCATATTATAAAAAGCTTATCTATATTCATTTCAAATAAGGAGTTAGCTAATCTTCAAGCGTCGTCAAAGATTGTGTAAAATTCCAGTAATACTTTTATGAAACACATTCATATTTTCAATTTTCAGGAATATCTCCGAGGTCCGTGTAATTAGGTATTAATAAATAAAACATAGTAGATTCATATCTATATTGGGATTTTATAAGGAAGAATTCTTATGATAATTTTTAAAGGAGAATGTTGCGCCTAGTTGTGTCAATACAAGAGCTCCCTCTGATGGTGACAAGTTACTTCACATAAAATTTTTTACTACATCTGAATGATAAAAGGAAATATGGTAGATGGAAGAATTCAAAACACCTGTTGTGGCTGGTGGCTTAAAAATATATTTTTTATTTTTATTTTTATTTTATTTATTAGTCCTCATACCATGTCATTTGGAAAATTAAGTACCTTTTCATTTCAGCTATATTGAACATGACAGGAATAAAGAAAGATAAAGAAAACAGGGTTTATTAAGCCCATTTCAAAATGAGCATGGCTAGCTGTTGATAAAACTCTTCTGACTAACAGTAGCTGTTCCAGGGCCTTAGATTCATACATTTTGTGCACCCCTGCAATGTTATATCCAACTGCTACAATTGTAAGAAGGAAAAAACCCACGATCTTTTCCCATTAGCTTGATTTTAGATATTGAACTCCCCCTCTTCTATATTAATATAAAAGCAAATCGTTTCACTTGTCTTCTTAAAAAGAACAAAATCCACAATGACAATAACAAAAAAGGAAACCCTCCCCCGCAAAAAAAACAAACAAAACAGAAGGGCAGAAGTAATATCTGGAGTCCATTTAGAAATATCAGGTGTCGCCTTTGAAAAATTAACTGATGAGTGTGGTCTCATCCTCTCTTCATCTCTTAATTCTGGAGCTATTCTGGAACTTACGTAAAGTTTGCTAATATTCCACTCACATAGTGAAAGACCAAAAAAAAAGAAGAACCATGACAGTGAATAAAACACTCACCTATGTAAAGAAATAAGAGAAAGAGATAGACTGAAAGAGTGTTGATATAATTTACCCCACTATCCTGTCTCTGTGACAGTGATGGAAAGCTGTAAGAACAGGAATGGGGATTTAGGTGGTACAAGCAGTGAACATTGACTGGAACAACAATTTATGATGGTTTTCTGCTAAGTTTTTTTTCTGTCTGTCTGGTCTATATTAATCAGGTTGTCATTTAATATGTGCTGTCCTTTCTTTACAAAATACATTATGAACACTCAGATTTATGAGTATGTGTAACTGCTGTGTGTTTTGATCAATTTAAGGTAACACTACTATATTTCAACTGTAACTTCAAACAATTAAAGATGTAGTGAAAGGTACAGTGAATAACTTATGGCTTCTCAGGACTTCTCAGTATAATATCACTGTTATTATTTTATATGAAACATATCAGACAGCTTTTGCATATATCATTTATAACCACTGAAGTCTTAAAAATCTGTTAATTTAGCATCTGTGATCATTTTGTCCTAGCCCTATAATTGCAATGCAGACATCTAAGAAAGGAGTCAGTTGTCTAGTACACTGTTCTCTGGTCAGAGTGAAGGACTTTCAAATTTTTTCACTTTAACTGAAAAGTTCATAGTTGTTGACTTTGGGGAGCAACTTCAATAGACTAACAATAACTCAGCACAGTGGTAATAGGATGAGAAGGATGAGTCCGAGTGTTTGGATTCTAGTTCAGAAAACCTGTCAGTTGATGTGTATTTGTACTGTGTACTAGGTTATCTGGAATAGATACTCCTTTTATTTTACTGAGATATAAATAATTTAAACTGTAATATAAACTTGGATGTAATTTAGACATATTGGGAGAAAATGGGAGAGATGAATTAATCCTGCAACTTTTTTTAATGCAGTAGTTTATACAAACAGTTCCAAGTTACTTCATGCTGATATTTTCTGTGGTTGGTACTAGCACTTATAAACTGCACGATGAAGTTAGACCCATCCTGAGGTACACTAGTACCACAATTTCTCTTCCAACAAAGTTATTCAGGTTTGGTCCTGTTCCAGTACTTGTTATTAATCACTACTTTGCAGCCAAGTATACCTATATTTATTTATATATGTACATTTTTAAAATAATATTTGTAATAAATATATTTACTGCAATGGTTACACAGCATATGTAAAAGCTTTGTGCATATTATTAATATTTTTTTTACAGTGTCTATTTAGTATATTATACAGTAAAGTTATATTTGTAAATAAGGATCATGTCCTCTAGATTATCTGAATTGTGTGTCCTACACAGTTTGATTTCTGGGAGAATTTTTGATTGATGGAAAAGGTTTGGACAGGATGCCTATATTATCGCTGGTCGACATCCACATGTGCTTTCTACATAGAGAATGGACAGAGAAACCAAGGAGCTTTTTTACCTTGTCTTGATGCAAGCTTACCTTCACAATCATTCTGAGCTTGCCAATGCCCTCCTATGGACAGGACTTAGATTTACCAATCCAGAGTGCATCTGTGATTTCTGACACCATAATGAACTGAGTAATTCTGTCTTCAAAGTAGGGTTAAAGTAGCTTGAGATAAAGAAGTTACTGCGTTAGAAATTGAGTAGGACGGTTAAACTCCAAGGCTGAGAGCAGTTCAGGCTCTCAGTTCAGGCTTCAGTACTTTTACTGGATACTTTTACTTCATTCAATAAAATATGTTGTGGAGTGTTATCTATCTAGATATCTCTGCTGCTAAGTGGCCCTGCTACTGTTTACAGCTAAACTGCAATATAGTATTTCAGTGTTTCAAAAACTGCATTCTTTAAGGAAGATGGTGTGTTTTCAAGCTATTAGGAAGTAGTATAATATGTAGTTGATGTAAGTATATCAGTAGGAGTCAACAAGCAGTTATGTTGGGTTAAATGTATGACCCTATTAATGTTTATGCAAACAGTGCTTATTAGGTGCAATTATTAGGTGCCTTATTCCTATTAATAGAGGGCCACATGACATTTTTTTAGCCATTAGATATCTGTGTAGGTTGTGAGGATAATCTAAAGTAATGGCACGTTCCCTATACATGGTTTGGCATGAGTGAAGTGGTCTGTACAGTCTAAAGAAGAGGGGTAGAATGAAAGAAGCTCATTATATGGTTATAAATTCTATGTTTTAAAGATTGCTGGATTGGACCATGAAACAGTAATTGTGTTCTACTGTAAAGACAGGACTGTCGGAAAGGTTTACTATAATTCTCCTCTAAAAAGCTTACAGGATACTTTCATAGGTTTCAGGTACACCTTTAATACTGTAACCTACAGAAAAAGCAGTCTGATTTTGTCCTCTCTTTTTTTGAAGCAGTCTTGGACTCAAAAAAAAATCAAAATTCTTATTTTAACCTTTACACTGTTTAAAACAAGAAATAAAGACCCATTTAATACTCAGCACAATTGATACCCTGTAAAACGTGGTTTTCCCAGATAAAAGCCTTGTAAAATTACAGAAAAAAAATACTGTTTTCTAAATTAGCCATTCTGCATGGTATTAAAGAAGTAGTTTGAAGCATTTTTAGGTTATTGTTGAAGCCAAAACCCAAATTTTGAATTAAAAAAACCACAGTCTAATTATACCCTACAGCAAAAATATCAAGCCACATACAGTCTGTTTTCAAAACTTAAATTAATTTTTATGAGGTGGCTGCTCTCCAAAAGCAATTTTGCAAAAATTTAAATCTTAACTGAACACTTCATTTGCTCACAGTACTTAAACTTCTGGGGCCTGTTTCTGGTTCAGTCAACAAACTAATTGGCACTTTCATGGGCAGTTATATTTGTTACAGACTGCAAATAGGATTTGAAGGGACAAAAGGTCTGGAAGGGTCTCACCCTCCAAATAGTAGGTTTCCTCTGATTTTTGTTATATTTCCACCTTTAGGTGCTGTTTTAATGGAATTACAAAGCATGAAGCTAAAAATGGATATTCAAAGTCACTAACTCTCATTGCTCATTGCTAGCCTGATAGGTTAGGTTAAATAAGCCAATTCACTAACTGTTTTGGTTTTCATTTTGATTGGTTGGTTTGGTTTTGGGTCTTTTTTATAATTTCTTTTTTTTTCCCATTCAAAGTTTAGTGAGTAGAATTTACTGAAATTGTACTACTGCAGGAGAGAGAAGGTGCAACGATCTGTTTATAGGAAGATAAATAATGAATGCAGCGAAGCTCATCTTTGTTTCTAAAACTTCTGGAAAGAGAAGCTGCATACCTAGAGATGTTGGTTGCTATGTACTTCTCCAGCTGCAACATCTGTGGCTTATAGCTATGGCAACAGCACTGTTCATACAGCCAGAAAGGTGTAATCTTTTAAATACGGCTCATCTAAATATTTCAGAGAGCCATCAGATATTTGGGTTCAAAATGTCTGAACAAAGTCTTCAAGCTTCACATACCATAAACAGGTAATGACATTAAAACACCACACAACCCAGAGAAATCAGGAAATATTCTCCAGTTTTTAGAATGCTATAGCTTATTATTACAGATTTTTTAAATTTCTTCTTTAATTTTTTATGTATTTCTGGTTTTTTTAATGTAAGAAAATGGAAAAGTAGTTTTATCAGTTAAATGCTGCAAAAAAAGGTTGCTTTTTTTTCTTTCACCTTGTTAAAAAACTAAAATAAAGATTCTGCTTTTTTAACAGGACACTGAAACCTATCCTTTTTACAATTTGGATTCTTTACTTGGAAACAAGTCTTTTATTACCATGATCTGTCAATATAAGACCATTTTAAAAACAGCATGCTCTGCATTTCTAACATAGGCTTGTTTCCATTTAGCCTTTCAGTAGAAGGAATTTGTAGATATCACTCAGTTTTCTTATGCTAAATTGTTCAATAGAGCCATGCACTGAAATGTGAGGATATTCCATGTGTTTTTTGACAGGAATGTTTGGGTTAGCAGGGTTTGTTCGCTGAAATTGTAGAAGCTGTTAAATACTTTGCTGCATGGGGCATCAGCCCTAAATACACAGATGACTTAACACCTTATCCAAAGGAATCATCAACATTGAATCATCTTGATGTTCCTGTGGAATTCACTGACAATTGCATTTTATTCCTGTGCTTGACTGTTTGCCAGATGAAATGGAAGTAAAATATATGAAATTAAAAGATCAGTGATACTTCCATGTATTTCTGTATTCAATGTGGGTGTGGCTGATTTCTTTTTCATTTTCTTCTAGGCCTTTTCTGGAAACACAAATGCAGACAGTGTCGTGTACTATAAGCTTCAGCATTCTATTAAAGCAAGATTTCTCCGTTTTGTGCCTTTGGACTGGAATCCAAATGGCAGGATTGGAATGCGCATTGAAGCGTACGGATGCACATATAGTAAGTTTATTTCTGAGTCAGCTAAATTAAATGAATCTTCATCAATGTCTTTGGCTACCTAAATTGCATTTGAATGTAGATTTCTAAGGCTAAATTTCATCTCAAATAAAACTGAATTAATAAGTTTATGTGCATACTACATTATTTCTACATAAACTGTCAATATGTGATGCTTATTTTCCTGTACTTTCTGTATTGGAATGAATGGTGTGGACAAAATCCAATTCCTGATTTTATGCAAACTGTTCCTTTTTTTGTCATAGTCGTAAAATACTTGCTATCTATCTGAAGGCCAAATTATGCTAAATGTTTACAGTTTTAAATCTATATGGTCTAAATCCTGAGACAGTGACAGTAAGAGTACAACTAGATAGATCCACAAATAAAAAATTGAAGGGCACTTCCAAGTTTTTTATGTATTTATGTTTTATATATTTTATATATTTAGAATAGCTTTTGTGCCTTCAATAACTGACATAAGCCTTTGAAAGTAAGATTGCGTGGTTTTATTGATTGGCTGAACAGTGTAAATATTCCTGAAATCTTCTTGTTGCAGTTTTTCATCCATGGATTTTTTTTTAAATTCCTCTATGTAAGTTTTTTACTGCTTTTTATTCTTCACATCTTTTCTCCATGATGGAAACATAATTTATTTTAGCAACCTCTTTAACTGATTTTTGTGCATATTTTTGTTTTGTTTCAGGATTCTTTTTCAACTTCCTTATTTAAGTTATATTTTGTGCTGTTGATTTCTTTTGAATGGTCTCCATACACCTGTTTTCTATTGCCATGCATTTTTATCTAACTTTAAGTATATATCAGGAAAACATATCTCTGGGCTTTCTGCCTTAAACTTGAATTTTTAAAATTGGTAAAAGGTAGTGAACTAAGGATATTGAAAATTTAAACCTGGATGCAGGAGATTAGGTCACCTCAGAAATCAGGTAAAGTTCCTCATCCCAGGAAACAAACATCTCGTGCCAGAGGAAGAGACTGAAAGGCTCACACAAAATTCCTCAGTGACAGCCGCCTTGAGACTGGAAACATGAATTATGATTCCTAGAACAATCTGAGAAAATGGCCTTGAAAATTGAGTAACTGAGAAATACGATCATGATTCAACTTATCCTCAACTCTTTTAAGTTCCAGAACAACCAAAGTTTAAAAATGGAGGGTAGACAAATGAATTTATCATTCAAAGCTAAAATCTGATCTAAGTCTTATATTTGAGACCTGATTTCTATGGTGTATGATGGCAGAATAGTCTTTCTTCTCTTTAAGCTTCACTTTAAAATTCATTGATAGTCATCAACTTTGCTTCTTCACAGTTCTTCACCTTGTGCATGTGATAACATTTAAATCCTTACTCAGTTTTGCTCTCAAACATTTTCAGACTGAAGAGCTCTCTTTTGACCATGCCTGAAAGTGAGGTTTTAATTATCTATATTCACTATCATCATTTTCTCTTGCAAGAAGATCCATATTATGGCTCTCTTCTGTGTCATGCTTGTTGCCCACCACTGGAAAACTCCGTGAGTCTAAGGGACAAATAAAGAAAAGTGTCCATGCAACTGAAAAAAGAAAACCTATAGAATAAGCAGTTATGAAATAAAAGTATTTTTGTGTAGCCATTAACTGTTTTTGAGGAAGATTATATTTTTTCCACGTTACATACATGGCACAGAATGTATCCTATAGACAGCTTATAGAAGTTATTCAACTATAGTTATCTTCTAAGACTAGGATGAATTTAAAATGAATATTTACTTGATCCATTATTCACTATAATACAGTATGTGAAGAACATGATGTCATCAAAAATATTTTTTTAAAGTTCGTTAAGATTTTATTTGAATTAATGATAGTGGGTGTTCTAGAAATGCTTTTTTTCCCCTATCTATGAATGCTATCATTCCAAATGAATTGCAGACTTCTTATCGTCTCTGTATTTATTTTGAACATCTACTGGTACCAAGTGCCTTTACTAGGTAAATTCAGTGGTTGCCATTGAAGACAAACCAGGTGATTATAGATTGGCAGTTTTAAAAAATATTTTAAAATGTAAAAGCTTAATTCTTTCTCTCCAGTCTTTTTCTACATTTATCAGGCACAATGAGGACATGCAGTTATTGTTACAGTAATTATGCCTGGCTCTTTTGGAATGACTGTGCTTTTCAAAGTGGGACCAGAAAAAAAAAAAAGTAGAAATGCCAATAATATCTACTTTAGCTTTGATTCACATGTTTTACATGCCCCATTTTCTCATCCTTTTCTTCAGGGAACTCTCACTGCGTATTAGATTTTAAGAGTAAACAACTCTCTTTTCATTTACTGTCAAGTATGTGAACTGTGTTCTGTATTCAAGTGCAAATGCACTAATTTCATTCTTCAGTTTTACCTGTTAGAAATTGCACAATTAAACTAAACTTGTGAGAATACAGTACGTAGATCTCTCTACGCCATAAAGCAATGTGAAAAATGTATGTCTCTATGTTCTAAAAAAGTCATTACTGTCTTAATGAAGTTGTACTTACAGTGCAAATTTTGACACCACTTCAAATTTGCTGTCTTCCAGTCAAATGCCTGCTCTGAATAACTTTGCCTAGTATTCTCAAAAAAAGTGTTTAGCCTTTAATTATAGTCTCAGTGAGGCTTGATAATACTCATTATATTTATTATATTTTCCTGTAGGATGTAGCAGATTATTATGATTTGGGTTTTTTTTTGTTTGTTGGTTTTTTTTTTTACATGCAACTTGTTTTCTCCTATAAACTTTTTAGATCAAGGACTGTCTCACATTTTAGATGTTTGTAAAGTGTGCATTCAGACAAGCCCTTCCATTTTTGTCTCAGCATTTATTGAGTAGAAAGGCCAAATAAGGGCAGTTATGGACTTAGATGAAATATTTAAAGTATTCCTTTTTTTTTTTTTTCCTTTGGGTTCTTCTTCTCCCTGCTCACTCTGCTGTCTCTGCAATGTTTCTTAGTTTTTTCAGTCATGTTCTATAGTAATTTAAAGAAAGGAAAGGTGGGAAGGAGGCAGACAGGCAGGAAGGCAGGAAGGAAAAGAAAGAAAGGAAAAAGGGAGGGAGGGAGGGAAGGAAGGAAGGAAGGAAGGAAGGAAGGAAGGAAGGAAGGAAGGAAGGAAGGAAGGAAGGAAGGAAGGAAGGAAGGAAGGAAGGAAGGAAGGAAGGAAGGAAGGAAGGAAGGAAGGAAGGAAGGAAGGGAAGGAAGGAAAGGAAGAAAGGAAGGAAGAAAGAAAGAAAGAAGAAGGAAAGAAAGAAAGAAAGAAAGAAAGAAAGAAAGAAAGAAAGAAAGAAAGAAAGAAAGAAAGAAAGAAAAAAGAAAGAAAGAAAGAAAGAAAGAGAAAGAAAGAAAGAGAAAGAGAAAGAAAGAAGAAAGAAAGAAAGAAAAGAAAGAAAGAAAGAAGAAAGAAGAAAGAAAGAAAGAAAAGAAAGAAAGAAAGAAAAGAAAGAAAGAAAGAAAGAAAGAAAGAAAGAAAGAAAAGAAAGAAAGAAAGAAAGAAAGAAAGAGAGTTTGTTTTCTACCTGCAGGTGTTAAACCTGCCTTCATGTGAACTGATAAAACATCTGCTTGTGCCATGACTGCACTGCAAATACTTTGTGCTGAACCTCAGCCCAAAATCTGTCTGAAGCCTCTGCCTGATAGTTTTTTCTATTTAGTGTGTACAAAAGAGAACAATGAATCTCTACTGACAATTCCTATGTCTTGTTCCTGAAATGCCAGGTTGTGACAATTAAGCCATGTAAAACACAGTTAAGGTTAAGCTATGTCGTGACACTTAAAAAAGGGATATTAGGAATGAGTTTAGCTTACAATTTCCCCTCTTCATTACAATACTCTCTTATTTCTTCCTCTAAAAACTGGTAGTCTGAAAATAGAAATCAAAGAAACAAAAAGGTGGGGATTTTTTTGCCCTGGCGGGCAGAAAGATAGGTTTAAATCTGAAAATGAGAAATGTATAAAGTAGTAGAATATAGTAACTGGAAAATAAATATATAATGCACATTAAAAATTGTCAGTTATGTATGTTATGATACCTAACAAAAAGCACTGCAGATACTGCTCAAACCCTTTTGTTTTTTATCACTTCTAGTTGTATTGAGACTTTTTCAGCATTTCCTACCTGACTAAAATGCTTTAAGTCAACATTACAGTTACATCAGCCAAAGAAAGGACTTCATATTCTCTTCATAACTGGAATAATGCCAGTTGGTTTTCATTGGTTTAAGTTTGTTTTTTTTTTTCTTTATAGAACATTAACATTGATTTCAATTGATATAAAGATAAAAAAATTTTTTAAAGACATTTCAACTAAAACTTTTGCTCAGGATCACTAGGATTCTTGGTCCTGTGGTATGTGAGGCCTCCAGAATTTCCAGTTTCTCAGGGGCATTTTGTGATTTCCAAAGATATTTTCATAGTGCACTAAGGATTTATGTCGCATTAATTTAAGACACTGCCAATTGTGGAAACAAAAGATGAGTGTTCATAAAACAAGTTTTATTTTTCTTATTTACAACAGTAGAGAAAATCCATGTAGAGGATTTTGAAGTCCAGCAAGTTGCAAGTAGTTGGTAAATAACAGAGGAAAATCTTATGGTAGTCTGGCTATGTGCCCACATTCTATTTAACCTTATAACCATGCAGGACACCCGAGCTGTCTTTCTTACACCTCTTTAAATATATTTCTAAGGGTAATTCATGAATGGTGAAGACAAGACCTGTGTGAGAAATGTGACAAGAATTTTGATTGCCATCTGCAGCAATTTTGCAATCTTCATTAATTCATGGGATGAGGGAAGGGGCAAAATTTTATTTGGTTTACTTTCCAAATTTAGACAAAGAAGATATTACTTCTTAGGAACCAGTGCTGCAGAATAGCGTAAGGGATTTTGGAAAGCCGTGTTAATGTCTTTATACTCTGTCCCAATAAGAAGAGTATGTTCCCAATCCTACAGTTATCATTGCCTACTAAATAGCTGGTTTGATAGATGTATATAAATGTACAAGTGGTCTTATTGAAGTCTTTATTGAAGCTATTCTACATTACATTCTTAATTTTAATTCAACAATAATTAACACTTTTGCTGTCCACATTCATTCAGTGACAAAATGAAGTAAAATCTAGGGTTCATATTTAGGTAGAACATCATATTTATTCATTGTACATTTGATAAATTAATTCTTCATTATCAAGATATAAAGAAAATCAAGAAACTATATTTAAAAACATAACTGCATTCACTTGACAAGAGCTTTGTGAAAATGGAATATAAATTAAACCTAAAGTACAAGAGGTAATTTGAATTCATTCCATTTCCATGCTGAAAATATGGAGAAATATTTATCGTGAAATTATATAAAGTTAGTAAATAAATAATGAGTTTCCCTTGACTTGCAAGAAGTCAACCAGTCACTTGAAAAACAACTTCATATTTTATTGCGTATCCTTACATCTTCATTCACTTCAAAAATGTATTTTTCAAGGGTGATTACTTTTTTCTTCATTACAAATGAACTGTGAATACTCTATGAGCTTTTTATAGTGTTATCAGTTCCTTAGTGTGTGTCTTGTTCAATCTGTACTGATTTTGATGGATATTCTTTTATACTATTGGGATAAAATCAGTTAGCCCTATTTCCTTCCTTTCCCAAAGGTCAACAGCAGCCTTGGCTTTTTTTTTTGTCTCGATTTAATTTATTGGAATGAATTGCATATAAATTAATAGCGATTTTCAGCCTAAGAGTACAAGTAAAAACAGAAATGGTCAAAGTACTTTATAGCTCCAAGAAAAGGAAGACCAGCATATGAGAACATTATTAGATTTTAATAGATGCCGGATCTCTTCTCACATTGTTTTATTATCTAGTTATACCATCATCATTAAAACACAACAGTCTTAATATACGGGGAAAAGATAAAGTACAATTTACTGTGCACAAGTGATCTAGAGGTGTTAGTGATGGAACTTCATACCATATTGAAGTAGCATGCAACTGTTTCTTTTAGACATAGCATTATACATTATCTTTCATTTCTTTACTTCTAGGGTCTGAGGTGGTTGGCTTTGATGGGAAAAGTTGTCTAATTTACACATTAAATAAAAAACTCATTAATACACTGAAAGATGTGATTTCTCTGAAGTTTAAGACAATGCAAAGTGATGGAATTCTCCTCCACAGAGAAGGACAAAATGGAGACCACATCACCATGGAATTAACTAAAGGGAAGCTGTCCCTACTCATTAATTTAGGTAACAGCTATAGTCTCATAAAGTCTAATATAGTTACTAGGCATTATTTGACTAAAATTTCTCTTAAACTGTTAAATGGATTTTAATGTGTGAAGTATGATAAACTAGCAGTATATTTTTGAATAATTTTATTTTTTCAATGAAATTAATAGTTTTTATTTTTCTTCTTTCAAGGTGATACTAAAACTCATCCTCCTAATGCCCAAATTAATATTACGCTGGGCAGCCTTTTGGATGATCAACACTGGCATTCTGTTCTCATTGAGCATTTTAACAATCAAGTAAACTTTACAGTGGATAAACACACTCATCATTTTCATGCAAAAGGAGAATTCAGTTATTTGGACCTTGATTATGAGGTGTGAAAATTACCTTTCCTTTATTACATTTATTACCTTTGTTATGCCAATGCACTGAAACAGGCAAAGGAAACAGAACTTAAGGACGTTTGTAGTCCTTAAAACCTTGGGGATTTTCTGTCTGTTAAGGGAATTAATAAATAAAAAAAAAAAGAGATGTTCTTGGAGTACAAATCTTCCACTAGACTCAACTCAGTATTTTCAACATACCATCTTTTTCATCTCAGAATTCCTTATTTTAATACCTTTGTTTTAATAGAGCTGCAAATGTGATAAACAATATTGTAAACATAATGAATGAGACCCAACTCAGTGCTATGATTTAATGAATATTAATGTTATTAATATAAAACGATTAAAATTGCAATGTCAGCATAAAAACTGTTGTAGAAATATTTATATCAAGACTTAAATCCGTGTTAGATCTGAAAATTATTTTGTGAAAAAATCTTTCTTGCACAAATAGTAAATTCATGAACAGTAGTATATGTAATGTGCTGTGAAATTTTCCTGCCTGTGGTTAAAAATACCACTATTTCACAGTTGTAATGTGATGACTGGCTGCTTTATGTTTGCCCTATACTGTTTGTTGGATAAGACAGTGAGTGATAGACCAGAATGTCAGGAACCTGCAGACTTTACTGTACTCATTCCAATTTTTAAGCATTTTAGAGTGAGATGTCATGCTGTTCTCTGTCTGCATTATTCCATTTCAAATTTCTGAATGTAAATCATAATATCCAAGTTTGGAGGATCATACTAATTTAAAAAAAAACAAAAACAAAAGCTAGAGGAAAAATAACTGGTTGACAATTTGCTTTAAAAAAATTTTAAAATGAAAAGGTTAATAGTTTAGACTGACCTTTTTTACAATGTTGTCTAGACTAGCTTTGAAATATGTGAGCTCAAATGTTCACTTATCCTGGAATCCTATTTCTGGTGGTGTAAAAGAGTTAAAACATATACTGCAGAAGAACTAAGGTCATGATTGTGGCAGTGCTTTTCTAAAATAATTTACTGCTTTCTAGCAGCTTTTGCCTTAGGGCAGGGATGTATTTAGACAGAATGATATTCTTGAATTTAGTAGCTCTCAATGGGTTTTTATTTTGGTTAAATCTTCCAATCTCTTTCTGAAATAGGTAATTTTACAGCACCATACAAAGGAACTGCACAGCCTAAGCATTTTGAAAGGGAAAATGTGCCTCCTCTAGTTTGTTCAAATCTGTTCTAGAATAATGTAATTTGATGTACTCTTCTACTACAGTAGTTATGGTGTGCACAGAGCGGAGAAGTTAGGGTCAAGTTTCTAAAGAAATTGTTGCTAATTATCTTCTCCCTTTTTACACTGTTTTGCATAGTCTCCTTGTACTTGGCCTTGTCCTTCTTCTTCTTAGTTTCACAGCTGTAATGGACCCTGAAAACTGATTCAAGACATAAATACATCAGAAGAAGAAAAAAAAAGCCAAAATGTCAGAATTATTTGCTACATACATTTGACTTGATATAGCCTATTCTTTTAATATGTAGATGTGATACAGTGAAATACACAAGTAACAGATTCATTATAGGCCAGTCTTTGACTTCTGCTCTTACAGTATAGTCAACTTCTTTCCTTAGAAAATTACTTAATAGTATTGATTACTTAATAGTATTGATTTCTCTTCTCTTTCTAAGCTCAGCTTTGGAGGGATCCCAGTGCCTGGAAAATCAGGGACATTATCACGCAGGAACTTTCATGGGTGTTTTGAAAATATTTATTATAATGGAGTGAACATTATTGACCTGGCCAGAAGGCATAAATCTCAGATCTACATTGTGGTAAGAGATTTATAGTTAAGAAAGAATAAAAAAGAGAGAAAAAGATCACAACCACTTTCAAATCCAACCTGTTAGCACATGTTTCTGGTAAAATCTATGTTAGGTAATGAAAGAAAAATAAGGTAATTACCAAGTTGGGCTACCTTTCATTTTATGCTGAGTAGACTCATCCTAGTAGAAAAGGCAGGATGCGTTTTATTCTTGAGATCTTTAGCTGATATTTAGCTATGTCTGATACCACAGTGTTGTGTGCTTTCTAACTGGGTGACAAAAGTCAATGAGTAACAAGATGCATCAGAAACCATCAAATCTTTGGCTTTGTAGCAGAGTAATAAGAATATGTGTCTGACTAATAAGAACACCAGGAGTACATTTTTTAAGTTCTTTATTACTGAGGACACTGATCCACTTTGTCCAGAGAGTTAAAATTTTGATAGATCAGTTCTGTTTTTCAGTTTATACTGATCTGTTTCTGAAAACTTTTAGTTTAGGTTGGTGGGTTTGATGTATTTATTGTGATATGGTCAGAAGTCATATCCAAATTCCTACCTTTTAGAGAAACTGTTCCAATAACAAAACAAATGTGTTCTGTCTTACAAAAGGCTTTGTAGAAATTTTACTGAGTCCTTCGCTGTTGGTTTTGGTTTTTTTTTCCTAGTACAGCAAGGGTCATCTCTGTTTGTAACATGTGTTTATTTAGTAGCAGGAAATGCAGAGGTGTCATGGAAATCAGCTCAGAATAATTAAAAATTTATTAAATGCTTTCATGATCCAAATATTTTAACTTGGATTTCTGTTCAGAATACGAAGAATCAAATTTGGGCTCCATCATAGAAGAAATGAATGAGAGGCATATCTTCTCATGTAAAATTCTCTTGAAATATTCCAAAATTATGTAAGCTTGTACCGCTGCATAGTATTCTGTCCATGATGCTTATGAATACTGGGGAATGGGCAATTATAGTAGGCTCTGTGTGGACTAGTGGAAGGGGATCTATGAAATTATCTGTAATGGAAATTTCATTACTTTCATGTCAAATATTTTAAATTTCTTTCAAAACTATTTAGGAGACATTTCATAATCTAAATAATATAGAAAGAATCTCTGTTACCACAGAATCCGTGTTAAATAGGCACTTTACTGGGGGAATCTGCAAATGGCCAGCTTTTAGCATTTAACAAGGCTTTTATAATCTGCTGAGTATCTTTTCACTCCGTGTCAGTTTAGCTGACTATTCATTTCTGTACAGCTGAGTTCATAAGACAAAGCTTTTACTCATTTATCTATTTTCCTTGAAGAAAATGAAAACCCATAAACTTTAATACTTTGGCACGTCAGGGACTAGTGAATATTTTTTCTTGAATTGATTTTAAAGCTGCTTAATGGGTGGTCAAAGTTTTATGTATGCTCAAAAGTTTAAAACCTCTTAGTGTTGAACAGAAATTAAGTGCACTTTAAATTCCATAAACATGAATGTTTAGTAATCCTTTTTCCAGAACAAATTAATTATAGTTCAAATGGTGTCAGCAAGTCATTAGATCAGAGTGTACAGTGTACAGTACAGTACAGTACTACAGTACAGTACTACAGTACAGTAGTACTATGAAGCACCATAAAGTGTTAACTAACTCTGACACCAGATGCAAAAAATGTATTATTCCCGTTCCAGATTTCTTATCTGCATCACTCAGTACAAGTACAGAGGCAGGTTACTCTCAGAGTTTCTCAATGAATTCAGCCACAAGTTTACCTAAGAAACAGTTATTTCAGAAGAAGGTAAGCAAATGCTAGGTACATAAATCCAACTCATCATCTAGTCCATATAGGCCTGCTTGAAAACACATTCCCTCTTAAATTAAGAAGTATGTGTTGTGCATTTGTAAGTAGCAAAAGTTTATATGTGGAATTTTTCTATTTGTGAAGACAAATACTGGAGTTGGTGCACATCTCCAGTTGCATTAATTTGGAATTGTTTTCTTTTTTTCTTAAATTTAACACCATCTTAAACAATCAGTGCCAGCTCAGCATTCTTTTCTGCATCCAAGCATTTAGACCCATGTGAGTGTTTACATGCAGTCAGTGGCATGGCATTTATTTGTCACTGAAGAATTTGTCAAGTTCCTAATGCTTACTGAGGCTGAGCCAAGCTAGGAACAAAGCAGATCTTTCTAACTCCTGAAGTAGCCTTAAATCAGCCTCATAATTTAGGATCTTACACCATTCCCTCAAAGGTCCTTGCCTCTCTGTGCAGGCAGATGAGTCTACTCTGCAAAGACAACTAGGTTAACATTTCTCAAACTGATGAAGTTCATGTTTAATTTTTAGACTAATACATCCAAGTACTATGTACCATGTTTTGAAACTCTGCAGTTTCCGTGGAGAAATTCTCATGACTCTTCCTAATGCCATATTTGTTTTATTTATTTCTAGGGCAATATGTCCTTCTCATGTTTAGAGCCACAGGTGGTTCCTGTGACATTTCTGAGCTCCAGCAGTTTCCTGGCACTGCGAGGCACATCAGGGCAAGATGAAGTATTTGTCAGTTTTCAGTTTCGCACTTGGAACAAGGATGGACTTCTATTATCCAGTAAACTGCACCAGTCTTCAGGTGGTTTCCTCTTATATCTGAGTGATGGGAGAGTCAAAATCAATCTTCATAAAACAGGAAGAGTACTGAGTGACATCGCTGCAGGTAACAGAAATGAAGAAAAAAATTACAAGACTCCTATGTGTAAAAGAAAAAAATTAAAAGTTATTTATTTAGTATTTGCTTTCTTGACTTATTTTTATGATTAGTTTGTGTGCAACTGTGCTTTACTTGTGAGAATTTTACACCCAATTATTTCTAAATGCTTTCTTTTCTCACGAACATACCTATTCTTTTTTTCCCCATGAGTGAGCAGAAATTACTTGCAGTAATATAGACTGAAAAATTGAGTCCTTAGCTTAACATGCATACAGTATGTACAGCTCATGTGTATGACCTGGCAAATCTAAGCAGCTTTTTTAGTTGTGAAATGTAAGAAATTTAGTCTCTTACTCTGTCAAGCTAAGTCATTAAGATGTTTCTCACCATTTGTCTGTGCTTTCAAAAGGTATCAAGTAACAATTTTTTTTTATAAAGTTATACATCACTATAAATATACTGTCTATTATTTTTTAGAGTTCTCAATTGCAGAGATATCCATTAACCTGGGTCAGTGGATGCCCAATACCAGATTGTATTTCAGAAAGCCAGGGCAAGTTTGAGTCTATGATTTAAAGAAGGGAACTTGAGGAAAATGAATACCTGGGAGCTAAAAGGTCACTTTTGTAGTTAAACACTGAATTGAGACTAGATCATCTACTTTTGGTAGTGCACTGCTAGGCATCCCTCAGGGTAAAACAGATTTTCAGAAAGCTAGTACCTAGTCTAGTCTTCTGATGAGTAATTTCACCCTTGGCAAACAAATATGTCAAGACAAAAGGATGAAGCTACTATAGTGAATACACAGTCATGTTAGAGAGCATTCAGTTGGGATTCTAAGCAGATTCCAGCTTTAACTTTCTCTCTGCCTGGCAGGAATGGGAGTAAGTCTTTCACAAAGAGTGTCCTCAGTTTTTCTGACCACTGTTGGCAGTTGATGTAGGATCAGCAAGACTGTTGGCTCAGTCAGGAATCTCCATCTTTCAGGAAATATGATAGCAGGACAGAAAAATGTCATCTCCACCTTCAGAGGCTTTTTATAAAATGCTGCTATCCAGTAATGTCCCCATGTAATAATATCATCACCTTCACCTAGCAGCTTGTCATCAGTATTGTACTATTCACTGGCATTCCATATACCACAGCTACCTTAGAGCTTCTCATTATTTATGCAAACAAATTTAGTTTTGCCATTTACCTCTAGATGGATTACATGATGTGATATGATATGATGAGATCTAAGACAGGAAAAAAGACAATAGAGAATAGGTGGATAAAAGGGATTACAAGGAATATATGATATGAGGAAATTGAGGCTGGGGTTGGAGTCGTTTCTGTATGGACAAAGACGACCAGAGTCCACTAGCTGGAGCAATATATTGTAGAAGAAATGGTGAATTTGGATGCAGAAAACACATTTATGATATCCAAAACATCACTTCATCTTTGATTCATTTTGACCCCTACACAAGCCTGTATTTTCCATTTTATATCCACAAAGCAGAATATTATCAGTGTAAAAGAAGCCAAGTTAGTTCCAGTTATGTAACAAAGACCAAGTGAGAAACCCCCAAACTAGTTATAATCAGTATAAAGACAAAATAAGAATCAACTGTCTAAATTATTCTCAAAACTTATTAGGAAGTATAATGCAAAGGGAGCAAAGCAGAACAAAACAGGACAGAGAAACAGCCACAGGATTTGAACATGAGGTCTCCTTAATCTTTGTTTCATGCCCCTGTTTCTTTGATTGATTCCTTACTTAAAATCCTCTTAATAAATGAAAATTCCTTCCCTTCCTTGAGGAGGAAGCGGGAAGGGAAGGGAAGGGAAGGGAGGGAAGGGAAGGGAAGGGAAGGGAAGGGAGGGAAGGGAAGGGAAGGGAAGGGAAGGGAAGGGAAGGAAGGGAAGGGAAGGGAAGGGAAGGGAAGGGAAGGGAAGGGAAGGGAAGGGAAGGGAAGGGAAGGGAAGGGAAGGGAAGGGAAGGGAAGGGAAGGGAAGGGAAGGGAAGGGAAGGGAAGGGAAGGGAAGAAGAAAGAGAGAGAAGGAAACTGTGAAGTTCATTATGTTTCTACAAGTGTATAATGATTACGAGTGAAATTTTAAACCGTTGATTATTTTAACTAAGGAAAAGACTATAAGCCTCTAATGACCACAGATAATGTTGAAATTTGCATAAATACTTTGATCCTGTTCCTGTGGGTGATAATAGGTATGGCCCTGGTATTTTTTATTTTCTAAAATAACTGATGCACAAAGAGTACCACTTTAATGACAAGAGATTTCCCTAGGCTTACCATTTGAAAATGTCAATTTCTTAGTAAGAATGTCAGTGGTATATAGTTAGCAGTGATGAATTTGGTTTTTTAGGAGCTATTTCAATTGCTGTTAAATTATGTGATGTATGTTAAAGAAACTGTTGCCATGCACTGTCATTTTAACAGACTGGCTGATGGTGGTGGCACTTTTAACAGCAGTAGGTAGACTTGCATGTGGGGCAATTTATTCAATTTCAAAGCTGCAATGCAATACATAAAATATTAGTGTTAACATCCCAAAATAAATCTTGACATTCTATGCTGAAACAGAATTTAATGTTCTCATGCTAGGTTAAGCTTCCCATTCATAAAGTCTAAAAGGAGGAATTGTGTTTGTCTTTGTGAAGGCAAAAGCTACAGCAAAATCATCTTATTCTCTTCTGAGAGGGAATTTATCTAACAAAACCATATGGGAAACTTTTCCTTGAGTTTTTGAAGTGTTTGGTGTAGCAATCATTGAAGCAATTCAAGTCTGCATTTGGAGGTTGAGTAATTAAATTATGGAGGGTTGGACAGATTTGCTCCCCTACAGGCAAAGACTTATGACCTGACTTACACACACACACGCACACACACACACACACATATAATATTTGATAATTAAATCTGAGCATATTTCTTTGTGCACAAGTCTTAAACTAATTTTCCTGTGTTTTTTAAGAATTTCTTTAACCATATAAAACTGAGAAGAATGGCATATCATTTCCTAACTAATTAAGTTATAGTTAGTTCTATCTTTTTTTTGCAGAATGGCTGCTTAATGTCTTTAATTTGTAGCCTCTTTTGCAAGTGGTACATCAAATATTCACAAAGAAATAACATAGGTTTAAAAAAAACAGAAATCAACACAAAGTTAATTTGTTTTGAATTATGAGACCAAATTGAATTACAATATGTGTAAATGTTGGATCCTATTACTCAGTTTGTTCTGTGACCCTCTGTTTCTAGGAAGCTTTTAATTTCCATCCAGGTTTTAGTTAAGTGATGTTAATAATAATGGAATTTCATTGTTATACTTCAGACTAATCTATAAATTACTTCCTCTAAACCTTTTTTTTGTTTCTCACTGATCTCCTAATAATTTATATACACTGCATTTTATACACGTGTTCCTGATGTTGGGTATCATTGTTCTGCAAGACATCCCATAGACCCTATTTTAATACTTAGATTTAAAATGCTAGAACTAATGAGAATAACTTGTTTAACAGCTACCTTATTATGTACTAAAAAATTAATTGCTTTGTTTTTCCTGTTTGTTTGTTGTTAAGATTTTTCTAACTCAAAGTAGAGCAGCAGACAATATAAGTTTCAGATGGAATGTAGATGTTGGTAGTCCACTGGCCTCTTCCACTTAGATGTTTTACCACTCAGTGGCTCCACACAAGCAAATATGAATTTAGTCAAAGTTCTCAATTCAAGGGCTAAAATGAACAGTTTTCTTCAGAGTGTCTCGTGCTCCCACAATGGCATTCCTTAGTTCTCAGACTTAATAAAAGGGATTTCTAGGAAGTCTTAACTTCAGCTGCATGAACATTGGTGAATATCTCTAACCATGCCAACCACTAAGAAGGGGAGATAAAATACCCATTCCAAAATTGTATAGTAGGTCAGCAAGGTGAATTACAATCAACAAACCAAACAGTGTAAAATTCATCTTATTACTTTTCCAGTAACCAAAACTTCTGATGGTCTGAAATACCATTCTTTATATGTTAGGACAGTCTCTTACCTACCTTCACTGTCAAATATTGCAAGGTTTGGAATATGGTTTACCCACCAGAACAAGAAGCTACTGAAGGAGGATGCACAACTAAAATTAAAAGCATTTATCCTTGTAACAATTAAAGTGGCAGAGTTTATTGCTAAATTTAATATTTTCAGTAATGACACAGGTAGTGAGATCAAGTGTATCCTCAGCAAGTTTGCTGATGGCACAAACCTGAGTGGTGCAGTTGATTTGCTCTAGGGAAGGAATGCAACCCTTGGTAGATTTGAAGATGGAGGATGCTTGATAGACTTGAAGAATGGACCCATGTGAAGCTCATGAAGCTCAACAAAGCCAAATGAGAGTTCCTGCACCTGGGATTAAGTGCCCCCACCCCGTATCAGTATAGGCTGGCGGAGGAAGGGATTAAGAGCAGGCCTGCCAAGAAGAGCTTGGGGGTGCTGGTAGATAAGACCCCCACTTCAAGAACTCCTTCAAGCTCTAGGGTCTCCAACACAAGAAAAATATGGTCCTGCTAGAAGGACTGGACTAGGGCCATGAAAATTATCAGAGGGCTGGGGCACATCTCCATGAAGACAGGCTGAGAGAGTCGGTATTGTTCAGCCTGGAAAAAAGAAATTTAGGGAGACCTTATTGTGGCCTTTTCATACTTAAGGCCTATATTGGAGATTTTTATTCTTTTTTCCCCTGGGATCTGTAGTGGCAGAACAAGACGTGACAATTTTAAAGTGAAACAGGTTATATTTACATGTTCCACTCCTGGAAATGATCAAGGTTTATGTTGTATGGGGGTTTTGGCAATGTGATCCTGTAAAAAAAGTCCCTGCAAAGAGGGGCATTGATTGAACTGGTTTTCAAAGGTCACTTGCAGCCCAAATGTTGTATGATTCTATGATTTTTTAATTTCTAAAGGAAGACATAAAGTATTAAAGAGTTGTGACCGGGGAAAATTTCAATCACTTGAAGTACTCATGAGAGGCTGGGGCTAAAGCAAAATGTTTAGGATTTCTTGTTACATGCTCCCTAATAAATATGCTTATTGAAGTAAGGAAAAAAGGTATATAGGACTAATATTATCTTACATATATTGGAGATATTATCTAGCTGATAGTTCATCTGAGTTTGCAATGTCCTTCTAGGGTTTATCTCTTCATTTTATTATGATCTTGTATTTAGATTATGGTAATCAACAATCTATAGATCCTAATCACGCTCTAATTTAGCTATTTGAACCTTCTCATCTTTCTCTTTTTATTTCTTTTCTTTCTGTTTGAATGAATCTCAACTCATAGACTGCTACTGCAACATATACAGCATGTTCTAGAGAGGACTACATAAATACATGAAGTTTCAAGAGGGAAATCACAGATCACAAATCATAGGCACTCTGCAGTCAGAAAATGCTTTGCCTGATTTAGAGGTTGTAATCTTTATACTTCACTGAAAGAAGTACCTCTGCTCTGAGGAATACTCAAGAACATGATTGACTTTAACCACTTGTTGAAGATAATAACATGGTTACGTGCTACCCTGTGTAGAATTTATTTATGTATACATAAGTGCTTTCCAGAATCAGGGCTATAGGTTTATTGCTTTGTGGCACCTTACACCTACACAGGCGGGGGTAATGTAAGTTTGTGGTCATGGCTTAACTCTCAGAATATTTTCCCATACATGTCCAATAAAAGAATCAGCTGAAAGCAAAATTGTCTTGTGACATTGGCATGAAGATTACTGAAGCTTTTAGCATCTGCAGTATTTTACTATTTTGCCATATTGTAATGTAATGACCACTTTATAACAGTGTAATAAAAATATGTATTATGTGTAAAATACTGTATCCACCATCACAATGATGTTTTAATGATAACCTCCTTGGATTGGGAGGATACTCTTCACAGTCATTACATTAAATGAGTGTATTACAGATAATTAGGCTACAACAATAGTACTACAACACTAAGACTTATTCAGTGAAGTAGCTTTATTTTTTATCTATCAAATGTGAAGCAAGGTTCTGTCTTCACAAAAGATGCTTATGCTTACTAAGTTCTTTTTCATTTTAATATCACTTGGAGATTTTATGTGGGCTATGATTGCTCTCTCTTGGTTCTTTCTCCTCTCAATTCTAAAACATTTAGATAGTATAATAATAGGTGGAAGCTCATACTAAATTTTGGGGTTTTATTTTTCTTTCAGGTGCTGGATTAAATAACGGCCAGTGGCATTCTGTATCCCTCTCTGTCAAAAGGAATCGGATCAGTGTAAGAGTAGACAATGATGTGACCTCGTCTGCTCATGCCTTCATACCTCTGCAGATTTATTCAGATGTTTTCTACTTTGGAGGTGAAATATCATTGTTTGTTTATAAAGGCAATATCCAACAGTTACACATCAATTTTTCCTGACATATCTAATGAAATGATAATAATTATTCGGCTTGCTTCAAGTCTTCTTTGCCTAGCTTGGTTCAGTCACTGTTCTGATATTTGCAGTTTTCTTTAAATTTTACTATGTTGGGTAAGATAAATCACCACCTTAAATTCTTGGTCACTTTTTAGATAACTTGTATTGTGCTCTGATAATTGAATATAGTCTGGCTGGCAATCAAACAGACACACAAAGGTTTCTCTTGCTGCAGACTTATTGTTTTGCCAAATGAATCTTTTGGAGAGTCTTCCACTGGAATGATTTCAAGTTTTCACCTTAAGTAAATGCTTATCTTGCAAATACCCTCTTAGTACATAGACCTTTTTGGTTTGTTGGTTTTTTTTTTTTTCCACAGTGATATAACTTTTCTACATTTGATGAATATAATTTGTGCCTAAAAACCTATATGTACATATGTCTTCATTTCTCTAGGAATAACAACAGTCATCTGCCATCAAGGGATTATGTCATTAATGACATGTATTGTTATTGATAGAGTGGAGCAGATTGTTCTGTTATTCATATAATTCTTTTGGGGATGGGCTGTATAGTAGCAATGATAAACATTACCTGAGTGTGTTAGTTGTTTGCCTAATGTTTCCTCTCTTTTAAACATTAATGGTTAAATTATTAAATTATTAATTATTTAATAATAATTCTCAACTTTCTGTGAAAACTGAGAAGGTTATCTACAAAACACTAAATGAGTATGGACCCAGTCATTGTCCACAGATCACTTCCCTTGAAACAACAGCTTTTAAAGAAAAATTTCATGTTCACAGACGTGCACTTAGTACAGTAACTGCTACATAAGCATTCACATGAATTTTCACATCTGGCATCTACCCTGCAATACTAAAAATACCCCTTGACTTGGCTAGTAATCAGCAAAAGCAGAGAAAGATGCAAAATATTAGTCTTGAATAACCCTTCTATGTTGGTTCAGGTTCCCAGATCTCTGATGAGGTGATTTTCACCATTGCAGGATTGATGGCACAAATGAACAGTTCAGATGGGATGTGGGGATCTACAAAAAGAAGCATATTCAATTAAGTTGTAGAAGGACACTTATATTTGTGTTTTGCAGTGTGGAGAGGACAAATTAATTCTACAGTGGAAGTAGCAACTGCATATCCATCCCTCAGATTCTCTGATCTCAGCCTTATCACTGAAATCTGCAGCTTATGCATCTCATACAAAGTTAGGGAGTTCTAGAAGTGGGTTTCTGAGTTTAAAAAATTCTTTATTAAATTTTTATGTTATATATCACTGTCAAAATGCAGAGAATGCATTTTTACTTTCTCTCCAAGTTTAAATGAATATTTACCATGTTTGTGCTGTTTGTTAAAATATGAGTATCAGCCTTTCAGGGGAGATGTCCTGGGGACATGATGATTTGTTTACTTGTTTTAATGAATACAAATTATGCAGGAAATGTGTGTGTTTAACAAGGAAAATGTGTAATAAACATGAAAATATTTTTAGTGTTATGTCAGCACAATTTCTAGTCATGCCATCATCAAAGATCTCTAACCTCTCTCAGTTCTTGTAATAAAAACTCGCTGCAACTATAAGGGAAAATGAGATAATTTAATTTTTTCAATAAGTGCATAATATAAATTTAATGATTAAAGGATTTCCTTTTATCTTTAATATCCAGTCTACAATTGTAAGGAAACACAATTTAATTTAATGTTAATGGTATTTGTCTCTTCTCCAACAGAAGACAATTTTTGAAAAAGAGACACCAAAAAAAAATATCTGATGCACAATTTTGTAAAATAGCTATGCCAAAAATTTGTAAACTTTTCCTACTTTCTCTGGCCTTTATTTATTTGTTTGTTTGTTTGTTTATCTATTATTTATGTATTTAAGCTCTCCTGGAAGTATTTTGTTCTAAAATGAGCATCATATTTTTCACCAGAAATGACAGAATTTATGTTACCATTCAACTGTAGAATGTTGTAAGGCATGTGGTTAAACTTGTAATTCATTTGTGTAACTGTGTTTGGTACTGAAAACTTACTGTGCTCTTATTTTTACTTTTGCAAGTTTGCATATTTGTTGTTCTTAAAGCAACACACCAAGCAGATAAAAAACATTTGTCTTTAGAAACATGATAACAATTTTATACAGTTTGGCTCCTGAGCAGATTTATGAACACTCCAAGTCTATCAACTTGTAAAATTTCAGTTTTAATGCTTTTTCTAATCTAAATTTCTCAAAAATATATCTATACTATTTATGTTGTTGCACACTTTCTTGAATATATTCAGTAGTTTCCACTATCATTTTGCTTTCCTGTATCATAAGCCTCTTCACTGTCTTTACAGAACTTCAGAAGTACGCATTAGCTCTGTGGAACAGAAAAGTGTCTTAAAACTCATTGCTTTCTAACATCCTAAAATAAGAAGGTCTTCAAATGCTGTGAACCAGAATGCAGTATTGTTTGACTAAGATCAAAGGATGACCTTTATACATCATTGCAGAAACAACAATACCCCGTGGAAGAAAGACAAATAAAGCATTGTAGTGTAGTGTCTACCTGCCACTGGGAAAAACTGCTCAATGTACATGTTTTAAATCAAATCAGGATTAAAGCAATTTATTTATTTACTACAACTGTTTACTTATTTGGCAATCAGTGAACAAGGCATTTCAGGACCAGTAAGATGATAGATAAACCACAATATTAAATTCTTACAGTGTGTACATCCAGATGGTATGTAGTCTAAGCCTCAGTTCTAGGCAAGTCTTAGATCAAGATGTACTGGGATATGACCACTCAAGCCATGTACAGCTGCAAAGATGGAAATCTTATAACTTCTTGGGGCAAATTGTTCTGATATGGACCACTGTCACCATAAAAACACTTGTTGCTTGCATCTTCTGCCTTATGATCCAGATTGGCAGGTTTATAGTTTTGTCCTTTGCCTCTTGTCCCATCACCATGTACTGCTGGAAGTAGTCCTGCTCTATATTCTGTGCACCATCTTATTTTCTTC
>CM032382.1:33560423-33712923 GCA_019023105.1 Diglossa brunneiventris
TTGATAATAAGTTTATTCTATGTTAAGTATTTTATTATTTCCATACATTCTTTCAATTGTTTAACCCAGCTAAGGGTTTGCTTTTGTCCCTTTCCCACTTAATGTTGTTTTAAAAATAGATTGATACTACTGTTCTTCTCTTTGCAGAACACATAAAAGTAGCAGATGGGTTCACAGCTGATAAAGGTTAAAACCCTGAGTGTAATTTGCAGCTTTTTAGCCTTAACATCTAACAGAATATCAGTGTTATCTCTTATGAGGGTTTTGTAAGTTAGTATAATGTTCTAGTTGGTGGAAAGAGCAGATAGATAGAAATATTATGCTCCTAGATTACTCTTTTTGGGCTGTAAATATTTAAATGTTTACCCAGTAAATATCTAATCTGTAACATTATAATGAAGAGCAGTTTCACCTTTATCAACTATTTTCTAAAAGAATAAAAAATTATGTTTCTGGACTTTAAGACTACTAACAAGTACTAAAATGGAAAAAACTCTAGAAGTAAATATGGTGAAAAAAATATTTTTTTAATGAGTTCTCCCAGGGACATTCTGCATTCTGCATGAAATTATTTTCAAGGTCTACTTTTGCTAGCTAAATAGAAAATAGGGCTACTTAATACACATCAAGATGTAAAATTTGGCATATTTGCACCCATCTGGTTGTCTGGATGTGGTTTTCCAGAAATGGCTGTGTCATTAGATGGGTATCGATTTACAGCAGCTCAGAATTTGGTTCATTATACCAATACCTATAATAAAATAACACTATGCTTGCAGGTTTACCTAGCACCATGTTTTTGTGGGGCCTAGGATAGAGCAACTATGAAGTACATGTGTGGCTGTCCCTGGAGGCAGAGGCCCCTGCTGACAGTGATTCTGGAGCCAGCACAGTCCCCTCTCCAAGATGGAAATGTTGTTGCATGATTTGTGCAAGTGAATGAAAGATTGAACAGGGAGAGTTTCTGGCTTGTCAGCAATGCTAAAACACCCTCAAGCAGAAAAAACAGAACAAAGGTTGTGTCTCCAAAGAATGCGTAATCAGCTGAACATTTCTAGGGGCCTAAATATAAATTTGGGTACAAGCAGATTTTGGCAACATTAGAATGACACTGTATCACAGTTTAATGAACACTTAGTTAAATTTAACAAGAGAGTGATTTTACCAAACAGGATCAGAGACCTTGTTATGTCCAAACAGAGGAAGAATCAAAAGGAAGAAATTGCCTCTCTGGATCAGGTCAGTGCTCCATCTGGCACTGAGGCATGAGCCTGACAGTGACAGATTCTCTAGAGGAAGGCACAGCACACTCCCAACTTGGCTGCTGGCAGACTTTCTTGTTTTCCCTGACAGAAGTGGCAACGACTGGCTTATGCTCTGAGGTATAGAGATTTACATTTTTATCCTACCAAAAGCATTAGTTTATGTTCTTGATTTACATGTGAATGCAAAATCCTTTTTCAATGTTATTAATTATAATCCCAATGACCTCTTATGGAAGTAAGTCCCAAGGTTCTGGGGCTGGCAGTATGTGTCGCAGAAGACCTTCCTCCTACTCCTCAGTCTTTCCTTTGTTACATCTGACACATTTGCACTTCCACAAAAGGGGAAAATGTTTGTTTTTATTATTTTTACTCACATGAAAAGACTGAGAGCAAGGTAATGGAGAGGCTAGATTCAAAATGATAATAATGTTTTGGCAACCCTGTCACACAGAGTGATGTTCATGTTTCTTGTGTACGTGGGCTTGCTAGAAGGGCTGTCAGGGTTGGGGAGCACTTTCACATGCCAGAAGAAGCTCTTCCAGCTCACTGCACAATGTGCAACTCTTTGGGTTGTCCAAAACATTAGTGCTGAGTAACAGTGTGTATTTAAATATTTGTTTGACAGTCGCAGTCAGTCTGAATCTCACAGCTTCTGAGACTGCTGCTCCCTCAGATGTGCAGCTAGGTAGGCTGTAACGCTGGTACAAGGGCAGGCAGTGAAATTTCACCGGCATGTCAACATGAGGAAGACATGCAATACAATGACTCTGCACTTATTGCAAGAGATCTGCCCATTGTGCCCATCAGCACATGTATAGACACATGTGGAGGATTTTATTACCTAAGACCTAGGGTCACTATGATCTTAAACTACTTTTGAGATTTTAGGTACTTGGCATGCCCTTTGTTACTGTCTCATAGCATTGCGTGTGGAAAAAGTTATGCACAATTACAGAGGACTGTAATAGCTTGTCTAATGTAGTGAGCTCCAGCTGAGAAATACTCTTACTTTTAAGTTACTAATAAAGAAGTAGGTCCTAGAAAATGAGTCAGAATAATTGGGTGGTTTTCAATACGATGTCTTTCTTTCAGACACTGAAGGTTTAGGTCAGATGATGTAGTAACACAGTTTAACTTCCAAATACAGTTTATATCAACGAGTGGACATGGTTGGAAGGAAGTGTGTATTGAATTTCAATATTCTCATAAAGTTAAATCAAGATTTGCATTGAAGCAATATGAGTGTAACATAGGAATCAAGATCCTCTGTGCAGGTTCGAAAAGAGAAATTTTCTCTGCTGCATGGAACATAATGAAATAACTTGGAAAGAAAATCAGCATATAATTTTCTATTTCTTTTTGTGAAAGAAAGTTATCATGAAGTTTAACATGTGCTATTTCCTTAAAGAATAATTTGACAAACTCGCTTTTTATAATGTAATATATTTGTATATCAACACACTGAGTTTCTCCAATTGCAGAACAAAAAATATTCCTTATTCACAATTTTAAAAAATCCATCTCCCAGTAAACATTTTCAGGAAATAGGTACATATACTTTTATGATGAAAGAAAATAAACAAATTAGAAAATTAAGAAGACAAATTGTAGAAAAGAAGCCAGCATTAGAAGAGCTGATGGAGAGACAGATGGCTGTTTTTATCTAATATGTCAATGTATTATACCAAATTGTGCTTTAAATGTTTTAAACTGCAACAGCTCCAGGACTACTGTATGGTCCAGCATGCCAGGAAGTATATTTCTCCTGTAAAGACACCAAAGTGTCTGAAAAGTCACCTCAGAGCATGTAAGAAACACAAGAAAAAAGCATTGTCTGCTGGCAGAGGAACTGGGCATAGAGCTGTCCACAATTCAGAAATCATGGAGCTGTCCACGATTCAGAAACAAAGGCTGAAGGAGAACTGTTTTGTCAGAGAATGAAAATCTGCATTTGTTCATGTTGCTAGCATAGCAGGTTTTCAGGTAACAGTTATCTTCAAATGGTCATCCCTACCACATAAACCAGCACACCCTCTTCAGGACACTGGATCCCTGTCACCACTGCCAATGGTGTGCCCACCTGTGTGGTTCAGATGGGATTCAGAAAGCCAATTATACAAAAGGAGAGGAGCACTGCCCTCTCTACGCCCCTATTGATGTAAAATATATAAATTAAGTAGTGAGTTAGCTACTGGAAAAAAAATCAATCATTTTCTAATGTGTAGGTCTTCATGCAGTCTGCATCTACTACAGAGAATCCTTTTCTTTCAGAAAAACATACCAGAAACTTGTTGTTTCAGCATTAAATTTATGTGTCTTCATCTCTTTATTTCCAGGTCCTCAGGCACTTGCACTCCTGGATATGGACCCTGCATGGGGTGATATAATATTTAATGAATCTCTTTTATCATCAAAAGTCATGTGAAAAAATAACTTTCTGTCCTTTTAATTAAATTGGAAGGGTAGAAATCTCAGGCTGTGGCTTTAGAAGGAAAAGGCATTTTACCAGCAGGGTGTTTTTGTTCATTTGTTTTAGTTGGGTATTTAAGTTAATTCAGATGAAAACAACTTTCGGGTCTATTTTTTGACTAGTGTTTTCATTGACTTATTATAATACTTTAATGTTAAGTTTGGGCTCTACCAATAAATTGAATACAAAAAAAGGATTTTAGGGTTTTTGTTTGTTTTTGACTTTTTAAACTGTCCATTTTGCTGCTTAACATTTTTTGAATATTTATTAAGATAAAGGTTTTACAATTTTATTTATTAAATTTACAAAATTGACTGTATTTAGCAGCTTCCAGAAGAGGTTTCTGTTTTCTCCTAACAGTGGAGTAATTTTCCATGGCAAGAGTTGTATGCCTGTTGAAAGAACTTACCAGTCCCTCCTCTGGCAGAAACTTCTGTTGTAGAGCTCACTTGATCTTGTGTGTGATTTGTAGAAATCTGGCTGATTTACTCCTTCACTGTTTTTTACTTCCATTTAGCTTACTTCTTCCCAAGAATGTCACAGTTCAACATCTTGATTTTTAATATGGATTGTTTTTTGAGTTATGCATAATGAGTCGTCTACTTATTTGACTATTATTAGGCAATGCCTAAAAACTCTGAACCATTGCTTTAGTATGCTGTGTAGAGTCTTATATTCCCCAAAAAATAAATTCATTTAAAAATTATTATAAAACCTTGTGAACAGGCATAAGAGGCTATAACTCCTTTCTGGGCTCTTGGATGAGGCTATCCACCATCCTAATCAAGAATTTTGGGGCGAAATATTTGGGTTTTGGTTTATTAATTTGAGTTTGGAGGACCAGTCCAGGTTTTTTTATTATTTTATAACAAGCTGCAGTGCTGGACCTATAAGAGAATCCCTATATGAGTGATCTAGCTTTCAAATAAGACATATTTTCACAATTTGTTCATTGTCCTTTACTATTTTAAAAACAGACTTTGAAACTAGAAACTTCCTATTATGTCTGATGAAGTAAACCTGACTTTATCATGTTGATTTGAGAAATCAGATTTTGCCCACTGTAATCCATTATTTATACTTGCCAAGCTATTCTGAAATGAGCTTCAGTGCTTTGGAAGATTTTATATAAAAGAATATGACAGAAGTTTTTCAGCCTGTCAGATAATTTGACTGGCTATGCATAAGTACTAAGGATTTTAATAATTGCTGTTCTGCACGTAATGCTTCTTGCAAATATAATTCATCTTTCTTGAATTTTCTGTCAGATGCCTGAAGTGACTGCTTCTATTTGAAATTGTAATTTGGTGCTAATTTGAAGTCACCATGGCTCAAGTTTCGGTATTGGTTAGTGTTACTAAGTGTTCAAGAAATAAAGAACAATCAGTCTACTGAACTATACGGGGTTTTTTATATAATTATGGTACATATTTATATGTGTGTGTGCGCATATATTTTTAAAAAGAGAGAGGAAGAAAACCTTGTATTTCTTGTGTGATCAAAAAAACAGAGAACAGAAGTAACTGGATGATATTTCAACACAATTTGTAGTTACCTCTTAATCAAAAGGAAAACCTGTGTGTATTTTGCTCCAACTATCTACACATGACAGGTTGTTCCTTAGTAACTATAGTCAGCCTAGCATAGGTTAGAGAAATCCCCAGGTTACTTGAATAAAAACATCCGGGAATGCCATTTCTTTCCTCCTGAAACACAGGATTTCCTCTTAGCAGGGAGAGCCCTTAAGTGTGAGAAGGCAAATGACTGAAAAATTCAAGGTAATACTTTCTAGTCCTTTAAATAAATTCATTACTACTTCTGTCATGCTCTGGAGTACTATTATTTGTTCAGAAACTTTTTTTTTTTTTTTGCGACTTTGCATTCTGTTTCTGCAGTTGCCTGTGCTATTGTTCAAGCAAATGCTCTCATAAGAAAGCACAGACAGTGAGTACAGAGGAAAAAGATGTGGCTGTTTCTCATAAGCTCCTACCCCAGTGGCAAAGCTGGCCTAAAGAGAGCTGGACAAACAAGCAATATGAAAGGTAAGTTACAGCGACTAAAAGTACTCCAGCATTGTGCTAGTGGTCATTTCCCTGTGAGGCTGTGCTAGCAACCTCAGGCTACAGTCTCAGCTCAGAACAGAGTTGCCAGCACAGACTCATTGGCTCCATCAAAAGTTTTCTAATCTCCGCGTTGCTGGACAGAGGAATAACTCAGCTCTGATAAGCCAGAAAATCCTAAACAATTTTCTTTAGTCAGGCAGTGTGTCACAGGAGAGGTGCCCAAGTAATAAAAGATGCTTCCAGTGTGTATTAAACGAGGCACAAAGTATAAGTCTTACTTTCAGGCACTCTCCCAGTTTCATTGCACAACTGCAGTATGGGATATATTCTGTTTTCTTGACAGAGTATATTTATTTTCTAATTGCCATGGCATATGATTAGAATCCCATCTTTTATTTTTACTTTCAACTAATTATTGATTCAAGATTTTTACCAAAAGGTCTTTATATTAATTCCAAGTAGACATTATAGCAAAATGTAATTCTTAATGTTGCATTTTTTAAAATATTAACACAAATTAACTAGTTAATTGTACAATTTTTGCCATAGTTTGAGTAGCCCAAAATAAATCTGTTTAAGTTGCTACTCGTTTTGATTTGAGAGGAAATTGTTTGATTTCTCCAATTACTTCTTAGTGAAAAGTAAAACTGTCTTTATAAACACTCACAAAAGTTATTAATGTGTTTTTAGAACCATTATCTTATTTTGTAAAAACCATTTTTCTGAATTAACTGAGAAACAGAACTAGACAACACAAGGCCAATCTGACAAGGCCGAGTACGTTGTAATTATTAATAGAAACACTTCAGTAGCTATTTCAAGACACCAAAGGCAAAGGAAGAAAGCACATGAGAAGGGGAAAAATCCCCCCCAAGAAACTAAACAGATGGAGGAACAAACAGTTCAGTTAAGAAGAACCAGACAATCTCAGTTTTCATTTTTCTCCCTGAGTCAGCTCAACTGAAAGGTAAATAAATACAGGTTTGTGAGTTGGGGTTTTGGTGGGGATTTTGTGTTTAGTTTAATCAGTGAATATAGTCTTAATTATAAGTGGTTCCTACTTCCTCAAAAACTAATTTTGTGACAACAAGAAAAATTTAAGAGGTGTGAACTAAAAAAAAACAAATTAAAACAACAAAACAAACAAACAAACAAAGCCCAAACCCCACAAAATAAAGCCTTGTGTCCTTTCAATCTGTCCTGAATACGGGAGTAATAGGTCAGGTTCATGGGACAAATGCATCTCTGTGCGTACAAATTATGCATCTGGAGGGTGTGTGGAAAGTTTTAGAACCTGTCTAGAAGTTCTAATAGGTATTTTATTCAACTTTATATGTATAATTTAAAGAAAAAAATATTACCACAATATTAAGGATCTACCTTGTAGAACCTTGCAAAAACCATCCAGCTGAAACAAGGCAAAAAGTTCTGCTCATCATGCTGCTGATTTTCTTTTTGAATTTGTTTTAGTGCTTTTGATTTACTAAAAAAATTGAAAATTCTTAGCATAAAAGCATAGATAGTAAAGTGGTACATCTCAGAGGAAGAAATATTGTCCCTTTGCGGAATTCTAACATGCAAAGTAGTTTTTTACAATATTATATGAACAGAATTTCCCTGCTTTCATCTTCTGTTCAGAAAGTGACTTGCAGAACGATAAAATAATTGCTGCTAGGCTGCTCTTTGCAGAGGAAACAACAAATAGCAGCACTATGATCTTACAACCCTCAAGGAAAAATATTTTGTCCATCTAAGTTTTATGTATGTGAGTCTCAACATCTTGAAATACTAACTGAGTATATTTCAGCTTCAGGGAGCAAGTTTAACACCAAATTCAAAGTAAACAAAGCAAAATAAAGAGAATCATACATGTTGTGAGGATCTTCTACTGATCTCATGCTGTTCTAACTGCTCTTGGTCAACTTAGATGTAAAATCATGATCTGCAAGGTTGCTCAAATGATAGTAATGCTTAAACAATATTACAAAAGGACTCATAAAAAACTAGATTAGAAAAATTAAAATTCACTTTTCAGTTAACTGTCTTCCCTGTACTTTGATCCTTATAACAGAATCATTCTCTAAGAACTTTTCGTTTACTTCCAGGACTTATCCAATATGTCCAGGTGATACACCCTCAGGACTCCTGGGCTTTTGCCTTATTTCATAAGGACTGGAGCACATGGATCTCCTTCCTGCAGAAGCCATTTGTCCAGCTCTTTTATATCCAGTGATAGCTGTGATGTATTAGGACTCTGGAAGCAGGGAAACACTCAGTCCATCAATATCATCACAAAACATATCCTTGATGGACTCTTGTCTTGTGGCTGACTGAGATTACTCTGACTTCTCACATCATGAAGGTTATATTTAAGATTACATGTGGTATTTTTCCACATTACCAAGTGTTTTGATCGAAGTACTTTTAAAAAGACAAACAGGTGTTTATTTTCATTTTCAGATGCATTTCTGCCTTTGAAATCTGACCTACCTTTATGAAAAGTAGAAGATGTCTAATTTAACCTGAAGCATCCATAACAGAGTCAGATCAAGGGTCCATCTAGCTGGACAATATAGTTGCAATGTTTTCACTGCAGTCAGCTTATGTTATAGTTATATTCCATTTAAGTGTTTCAAGGGAAAAATCTTTTTAATTTTTAATGATACTTTTCCTTTTTAGACAAATAAGTATCAAAGCTCTGTAATTTATTTCATTTTCAAAACAAAGCTTTGAAGAGAAGCTGTGGGAATTGGGGGTGTTTGGCCTGGAGAAGGCTCGGGGGGTGATCTTATCAATCTCAACAGCCACCTAAAAGGTGATTGCAGCAAAGAGGGGGCTGACCTCTTCCCCCAGACAACTGGTGACAGGACCAGAGGAAATGATCTCAAGCCAGGGCAGGTTCAGGTTGGACATCAGGAAGAATTTCTTCATAGGAAGAGTTTTCAGGGGCTGTAAAGTACTGCTTAAGGAGTTGGTGGAGTCACCACCCCTATAAGTGTTCAAGGAATCACTACATGTTGTACCTAGATCTGTACTTTAATTGATGTACTTGTGTTTGGTCAAAGGTTGGACTTGATGGTCTTGGAGACTGTTTCCAACCTTCATAAGTCTATTGTTCTATAATTCTATATTTACCATAGTTTTCCCAGGGATAGTGTGGCACCTCCATCGCTGGAAATACTCAGTGGACAGGAAAGAATTTGGAGAAAACTTAGCTGACCAGCCCTGGTGTGAGCAGGGAGCTGGCCGAGGTGGTCTCCAATGGAACCCATCAGAACTCAGTCATCCCACCATCTTTTAGAATGAAAGAAACCATGAGAAATTACAAGCAAAAAGGTGTTTCAAGTGTTCTGAAATATCAGTACCTAGGATGTCGTATTAATCTAATTTCTGCAAGTGTTCCTGTGGACCAGGTGATCCTTTGTGTTCATGTGTTTGGGCTTATCCATATGTTCTCTTCTGAACATATTAAACATTCCACAATTAGATGTTCCAGGATATGAAGAACTTGCTGTGGTTGTCTGGCCACAGCTCTCTTCACAGAGAGCAGCAGGCACAAGTTCTCCAAGGATTTTTCCTAGGAGAGGCAGTGAGAACCTCAGAGAAGAAGAGAAAAAATTCTTATCTCTACTTGCTGCTCCTGTTGTTCCACACATGGGGCATGTGTTATGGAGATTGTTTACGCAAAGTGATTTGTTAATTGGACACTGGTGAAAGTTGTTTTGATTCCTTGGCCAATTGGGTCAAAGCTGTGTCCTGGCTGTCTGCAGGCAGTCACGGGTTTTTCTTGAGTATTCTTTGGTATAGTATCTTTTTAGTATGTAATTTAGTATAGTATTTGTGTAATATGGTATAGCTTAATAAAGCATTTGTTCAGCCTTCTGAAATCATGGAGTCAGAGCACATTATTCCCTGCACTGGGGGCTCCCTGCATAGATAGTTAGGCATAAATCCTCCTTGCAACTTGAGATGGGAAAGAGGTATGGTTTTCAGTTCTCCTGCTTTCAGGGTATGGTTGCTCACACAGCAGCCCCCATGGCACTGGGAGGCCCACCCATTTCTTGTGACCCTTTTTCTAGCCTTGATGGAGGTGACTTCCACATGGAGGAGGCTGGGATCCCTGACCACTTTTTGTCCAGCAGGCTCATGGCCATTTTGCTCACAGAAGGGATTCATGAGGACTGCTGTCAGGAATGGTTTGAAATAGTAACCTACATTACATTTTCATATGCTATGAGAGTATTATGTCATCTCTTACCATGTGTATGTGAAAGTTTTGAGTAGGAGACCGTCTCCTGTCCTTGCCTGAACAGAAATAAATCAGATCTTTTTTTTTATTTAAGTGTTTGTGAGGGACAGGGAGGAAAGGTGTATCCGTGGGAAAATGACCTGAAGATTCAGGGGACCACTGTGCTATACAGACCTATACAGATGGGTGGCAAAAGGTTTGCAAAAGCAGTGAGAATTGAGACATTGCCTAAGGCAATTCCAAGGAGTATGCTTTCCTCTTCATTGTACCTGTTTTCTTGTTTGATTCCGCCTCTTTAAAGGAGTTTCTATAAAAGCCAGTTATCTAGAATTCTCTATTTCAGATGTAGTATACATATAAATGGATTTCATTCTTTCAATTTAACAACTCTGGACTAAGACTGAAAACAAAACACACCAACCAGCTAAACAACCCAATCCAGACATACATCACAAGAATCAAGCAAATAACCTGTAAACACTCAAAAAGCTTTGGGAAAAAGGTAAAATCCAAGCAACCACAAAAACCTATCTTTGTCTTTTAGGACAAGCATTTGACAACTTACGCAAAGGAAAGCCTCTCCTTTTGAAAATTCCTTTAAAACTACCTCCCTCTTCTTCTACATAATACTAAAAATGGTGAATAAATTAATCAAAGCAAATGAAATAAAACACCAACCCATTAAAACCAAAAAAAAAAACGCCACTCATTGAATTTGATTGAGAATTTAGTAATAACAAATGGGAATTTGTGATATTCACACTCTCTCTCATTCTCTCTTTTTCTCTCTTTCTCTCCCTTTCTTTCTCTCTATACATATATGTACATTTTTCTCTATCATTGCATATTGAGTATATAATTTTGATAATATAAACAAGAAGGATGTCTGATGAGACCAAGACAAGGTTTTGAGAATAGTGATAAAAGAGCTTGTAAGAAAAAAACAAGATTTTTTTTTTCAAATGCTATAATACTGACATACTTATCCTTTATTTCCCAGTGTCTGTCAGATTATCGTGTGGGGCTTTTACATAAAACCAGAGAGTATTCTAAAGATCAAAGCTACAAAGCCCTGAGTTCTTATAATATATTTGTAACTATGATCCATTTTCCAAATCATTATTCACCCAGAAGCACCTCCTGACCCCAAGGAGAAATATCTTTATAGGTACATTCACAGATTACCTGAAAAAAATAGTGGATTTGAATATTGCAATGACAGAAAACATCTTGCAATAAGGCTGAGGTGAAATAAATTCTTAAACTACATATAATTTGTTAGTCTACTTTTTATTTCTGTGTATTATTGGCATCCATAAATATTAAGAAAATCAGCTAAATTGTAATCTTAGGCAGATTGATCACTTTTAAGTATTTAATTTTTCATCCTTTTCTATGGGTTCTGTTTCAAACTTACTACCCTTTTTTACCTGTATTTGTCTATCAGTGTCCCATAATATTTTATGTAGGCCATAACTTTTATATAAGTTATCACTTACAGCATATGTTTGTAAGGCAACACAGTATTTATTGTCACCATACTGATCTGACTTCAAAACTTATACTCATGTTTTTGAAATTTTTTGATTGCCTGCAAATAAATTTGAGACATTAGAAGAAATCCAGTCAGGCACTTCCATACAACATTTGAGTATCTGCAGTCTCAGTTTTGTCATTTGTCTTCATTGTACAGAGTTAAAAGGGAAACATCACTCATTATTGTATTTCTGTATCCCTAATTATTTATAAGCCTTATATGCCTCTTCTTAGAAGACAGTCTTGTGAGAACATACATGTTACTGAGTATAGCAACAAATTGAGTGGTGTAGCCCTAAATCACTTATTTTTATTTTACTTGTTCTTAATTTATGTTAATTGCAATATGCATAACAATTATTTTAACTCCAAAGACTATATTTATGCTTATTTGTGAATAAAACCAGACTTTAAGCATCATATTTTGTTCTCCATCCCCATTCTGCCAATCTATTTTAATTGTAGCTTTCGTTATTCCGCTAGTAGTTAACTTTTGGAATCTGAAGTGGTGCTCTTTCCAAAATATGCCAAGTAAGGCATTTGTCTTACGAAAAATTGTAACACTGTTTTTAAGAAAATATGTTTGTTTGTTTTTTATCTCTGAATATCCATTTTACTTAAGGATTTTTTTCTTTGTTTTCTTTGTCATTTTTGGATTTTATTGGGTAGTTTAGCAAAATTGCCTGTCTTTTCAGGGCCATGCATAATCTTCTCTTTATCTGTGGGGATTCATTCAAAGATATTTTGGAATTTATACACACAACTTGCTTTTAAAAAGAATGACCTCTTTCTGCATTTCACAAATACACCCCAGTACAGGTTAAAAATGGATGTTGAATTCTGACACCCGCTCTCATCTACCTCCACCCACTGGAGCAAATGCCCAAGCAAGCAGACAGAATATTTTCTTTCTGTCAGACAGATTACTAGGTCATTTGCTTAATCAAGGTTTTTTAGAATCCAAATCCAGTTACACAATATGGAAATTTTTCTTTTCCCTTGTAACTGCAAATATAAGATGACATTTTATCTCTCCACCATGTTTTGACAGCCAGAGACATTTTGTATCTAGATTTAGTCCATTTTTTAGTTAGTTTGTTTTTTTAATGTGGTTGGCTTAGGTTTTTTAGTTTTGATTTTTAAAGTGTTAATGAAACAATATAATTTATTGATTAAAAACAAAACCAACCAAATTTTAGGAGCTTGATTTTTTGTTAACAAAAATCGCTTAAGGAAATTATTTACTGAGGCAGCTTTAAGTTGAGATTTAAATAGCTAGAAATGAATTTATATGTGAAGAATGCTTAAAGCTAGGTTAAATGTCTCTTAGAAAATCGAATTTAAATGTGAGAAAAAAAGTACTTGGTAACAATAATGTTAGATACAAATATTGAAAAGTGCATATTCAGTACGCATCGATTGTATTATTGCCAAATATTATCTGCATTGAGACATCTTACGTGACTAAGAAGGATATGGAAAGAAAGAGGATTGAAAACCTAATTTCTTTTAAAATAAAATATTTATAACTGAAATATTTTTTTACTGATAATCAGTGGTATGGTTTTGGAAATGATCATTAAGGACATTGCTCATATTGGTACAACAGTGAATTTGAAGAGATATGTCTATGATAGAGTGGTAACAGCTATTTTGAACCTCTGGAGAATTTGGATAGTTTTTATGACTTTACTTTGGCACTGAAAATTTTGCTGTAGTGTGTGAAGAAAATACTATAATAGGAGAGAGGAGAAAGACTTCTAAGTTTTCGGATGAATCTGAAGTTTATGAGGTAGTTTGCAGCAACCAAAAGACACTATACAGTCTTAAAGGCTGTTTCTTACCTCTATCCAGGAAATATTTCATTAGAGGGTCAGGAGAAAGACCACAAATCCTCATTCCTCCCCTACGTCTGCATCTTCTACTCTGCACTGTTTTGTCTCACTATGCCCACAACTCCTTACCTAGACTTAAATAGTCTGTCAGCAGACACTGCAAGGATAGCAATGTCCAAAATTCTACAACATCCAAAATCCTACTGAAGGTATGTTACAATGTACAATCCTAAAATACATGCATGACCTTGCTGTTGCTTTGTCCCAGGCTTGGTTTTTTCCTCTCAATCCATCTTCAGTTTATTCTCTCATCTCTTTCTGGGATGATTAATCTTTCAGAGGCTATCCTTTTCACTCTTTAAAGGATGATCAAAGGAAAGGGAAGACTCTCACCTTCTGTTCAGACCTCTCTCTGGCAAAGACTTTTATTTTGAGACTGACTACTAGCCTGAATTTGTCAGCAGATCTTGAAACATTTACATCAAATTTTTTACCCTTCTCTTACAATATTATTGCTCTGCCATTTGTTTTATTTTTTTAACCTTATTAATTCCATTTTTTTCACTTTTGGGGATGAATCCTTTAAATTATTCTTTCTGGAGGTTTTCTACACCTCTGAAACCTCACCTGAAATGTCCCTTTCTTCTGTTCCCTGTATTCTTCTTCCACATTGAAAAAAGGATTGCTGACATTTTTTTATGAACTGTGTCAACATTTTAGTATCTTCAGCTGAGAATCAACACAGGTATATACACAGAAAAAAGGAAGATGTTATTTAGTATGGTGTGAAGTTAAGATGCTGTTTTTAACATGTCATATTTAATAGAACAGACCCTAGAGATCAAAACTGAATTTAATGGTACAGAATAGATAATATATAAATGCCATTTCAAGACTAAATGCCCCTTTCAAGACATCTAAAACCAAGTTATATATTTAAACAAAGATAACATTGGTTTTTACAGTGATGCCAGGGGAGAGTGGGGTAGAAAGAAATTGTTTAGCTTCAGGTCCTATTGTTCAAAATAATTTCTTTCTCTTTCCTCTCAAATCCTGAGATTAACATAAAGTTTTTCTGTTGTTTATTAAGAGATAAAAACACAACAGTAATAACCACAACAGTATTCTATTACAGTCAAAGAAGAAAAAAATCTGTTTGAAGGATTATGTGCAAAAATAGTGTTCAGAAGTAGAATATAATTATAGTCAATCCTGGTGACAGAATTAATCACATCAATGTTTGAAGACCCTTTCTTTGCTGCTGAATGACATTTTTTTTATTGAACACTGTTACAGTAAGGGTATGCTGCTACTAATATCATCACTGTGATAGTTTTTTTTGCTTAAGCAGAGTCAATATTCTTCACTGTAGCTACTATGCTTTGGATTTATGCTGAATGGTGCTGTAATGTAGAGATGTTTCTGTTATTGCTGCGCAGGGCTTACATGTGGCCAAGTAGTTTCCTGCAATTCTTATGCCACTGAGTCAGCAGGAAATACACACGAAGCTCTGAGGAGACACAGGAAGGACAGCTGGTCAAAACCAGAGGGATATTCCATAAATGTAACATGTTCAGTACGTGAAACTGAGGAAAGAAGAAGGAAGATGGGAATTCTCAGAGCTATGGCATTTGTCTTCCCCATTAACCATGATTCATGTGTAGCCCTACTTTGAACGGGATGGCTGAGCACCTCACCTGTTTGCCCATGGGAAGTGGTGAAAGAATTCCTGGTTTTATTTTGCTTGTGTGTGTGGCTTTTGCTTTAACAATAAATTGTATTTATCACAACCCAAGAGTTTTCTCATTCTTATTCTTCCCTAATTTTTCCCCCATCCCACTGTGTGGGAGTGAGCAATCAACTCATAGGGCTCATCGGCTTGCTGGCTGATTTTAAACCATGAAAATCACACAACAGTGTCATTCAAATAACTGTATCACTATCATAGTCACTTGTTGGTTTGCACTTTAGTAATTACGGACTAATCGAGTTGATGAAATAATCTTTGCCATTAAACTTTTTGGCATTTTCTCCAAGCTCCCTAATATGCTGCGTTTATCTACTGGCAGTCTGTGAGGACCCAGAAAAAAATTATTATTAATTGTCTGTACCTATAAATTCATCTTAAGCCAGAGAGCTTAAAGAGTAGCTGTGTGGGAGAGCTGTCATGGTGATTCTTTACCCCATGAAAAGTAGCAGACGCTCATTCTTTTGTTTCAAATGACCATTTGTTATAGAAGGAATTATGAGATAAAATATTAAGGGCTAACTATATAATGAAAGAAAAAATCCTGCATGAATAGAAGAAAACAAAGGCTGCTAAGAATTGTAAATCAAGAGGTAATTCAAAAGAAGCCAAGTAACTGAAGAAAATCTGAAAATTGCTGGAGATGAAGAACTATCATGGCACAAAAGTGATAAATAACATTAGCACAATAATGATAATGTGCCAGAAGGAAGACAACATGAGTAATTTGATCTGAAATCTATGAGTGCAAGAAATGGCAGACCAATAACTTAGGCTTGGCCTAACATTGAAAAGGCAAATGTATAATTTGACACATGTGAGCTGGGAACTTCCTCTCCAAGAAAAGGGGCATTGGTACTTGAGCAAAATGAGAAGCATAACATTTTAGTAGAGTCTGTATGAGAAGACTTTCCTATTAAGCAGCATTGCTTTTAAGATTTTGAAGGTGTTAGAAAGTGACTGCTACTGCATCCAACTGCATATCCTGTCTGCAATACCAAAGACTCCAAAGCCAAACTAAAGTATACAAAAACATCTTGTCCATTTAGAAAAACAACTTCTCTCCTAATAGTAAATAAACCACCATTACTATGCAATTCATATATTTTTGGACTGCTTACTATGATTGGGGTAAGTTGTTGCTAACCATATACCAAGTGAAGTTAATGATTGTGGAAAATGAATGTATTACAATTTTTCTATAGAAAAGGTAAGATGATTTATTAAAAAAATCAAATAGAATTTATTACAGAGCAGAGAACTGTCTGGGAACAAAACGGTAAAAACAGAATTTAATTTTAGGGGCCAGGAAATAGTTATGAGAGTGTAAGGCGCATATCTCCACGTTATATAATTGAGGAGAATTGATAATAATTTGAGTGGGTGCAATAAATTGATTTTTTTTTTCCCTCAGGGATAAACTTGATTAGCATGGGTTCAGAAGCAGACAACTGGCTTTGGGTTAATTTTCAGTGTATGAGAAAGCAGAAAAGGTACCTCCTGCACTGGAATCTGAAAGAAGCATCATGGTGCATTACAGCACAAAATCATGTATTTTATCTTTAAAAATTACAAAAGGAAGTCACTGTACTATGCCATTGAGAATTAACCTACATTTGGGTATTTTTTCCTTTCCCCTTTGAGATGATATCCAGCACACCAGCTGACTCACAGGCAATGTGATTACAGCAATGACTCCTACAGAAAGCCCAGACCAAGAAGTAGTTCATGGGAGATTTTCAGCACTGAAAAGAGGAACATCCTTGCTAAAAAATGCACGTTTGAATTTGGAATTAAGGATTTTCAGAATCAAGACCAAAAATATGAATAAAGTTCCATCTCCTGGCTTTAGTGCCTGATGACACTCTTTTGACAAAAAATTCTTTTTTCCAATGCATACTCATAAACTGCTGCTCAGAAGCTGTTTCAAAAACTGCAAGCTGTGTCACTTGATCAAGGCTTTTGACAAACTCACTGTGTTTTAACTCCCGTCCATTGCCATTCAATGAGAACCAAGGGGGCATAAAGCTCTACTACAATGTCTCATTACAGGCAGTTTCAGTGGATATTCTGTCAATTGGTATTTCTTAGCTAGAGAAGCTTGGAGAGAATATACAATAACACATCTGCGCACTAGCATACACAAAAATTACATGTTGTGACAGAGCTTCACATGTTTTTGCATATATATGATTTTTCCACAAGAGCTGTGATCACTGCAAACAACAGGAATGAAGCCTTATTTTATTCAAAGTTTACCATGTCCACTAGTGCTTAAATTAATTTCTCTCATGTTTGACTCAGGGGGTATCTTTTGTCATTGTCATAGCTTAGCCAGAGGAGTTTCCCATGTGGGATTTAACTGGATTCCCTAGAATAACATGTATTTTGAGGAAATGTCTCTGGTTCTGTACCCTGCAAAGAATCAAAGGAAAATTTCTAGTACCTATTCCTGTGAAAGCTGTTTTGAAAATTGACTTTATTAAATCAAATAGTGTGAGGAAATAGTGTTAGATCAATATGATACTCACCTGGAAATGAGAAGTCAGATTTCAGGAAACAAAGCATATATATTTTTTCAACATTTAGTAATTTAGATAAGAAAGAAATCTGGTCCCATCATCTACCTACCTATGAGCAGCAGGGACAATTTATATCATTACCTTCATCTCGCTGATCTTCATCCAGTATCTCAAAGGAGTTGGAATCCCAGTCTCTCTAGACAATGCCCTTTGAGGGCTTCAGTATCATCACTGTGAAACATTTCTGATATCAAAATGGAATTTCCCTTTTTCCAGCCTGTCTTTTAACTTCTGTTCACACCAGAACAAGGATGACTCTTTGTTTTCTTAATGTTTCCAAGAGAAGTAAGCTCTCTCACTGGCCCTTGTTGCTTCAGAATAATGAAGGTTTCTTCACTTTCTCAGCCTTCTCTTTCCTAAAGCATGAAGCCTCCCTCTGTTATTAAATAAATTTAAAAATTTGATTTGGTTTCAGCCAAAACAGAAAGCAAAAATAGAACTATAACTAGATGAACTTAAATGCTCCTGAGCATAGTATTTAAATGCTCTGCATGGCACTGCAAATGATCTGATAATTTTAAGAAAATTTTGCAGGCTTAGGTGCTTTCTTCTGATAGATGTTGTTGTTGTTTTTTGAGAATAAATCTCTCTCTGAAAACAAGCAAATTGCTAGTGTACTGTTAGAGTTTAGCATTTACATGTGAGTAATTCATTGCCCTCATTTAGTATGATTGAAATGAACATTTCAGAGGAAAATAGAGTGGGAAAAAAGTTATCTTTGCAGTAGGCTTTTTGATTTTGATTGTTATTTAAATAAACTAACAAATCAAATTGATCCACTGCTGTCAAATTTCAGAAGAAAGACTTTAAGGACTAAGACCTTTAAGGTTTTGAAATAAAGAGAAGTAACACAGCCGTAAACAGCAATGACCATAAAAAAAACTTGCTTCTTAAAAAGAAAAGACATTGAGCTATGAATAAGGTAGTCAGGATATGGAGTTTCATATTTGCAACAAAAAACTTCCAGTCAAACTTTCCAGCATCACAGGTATATGTTCTTGGCAACAATGCTAAAAACATCAAATCTACTTTAACATGGTTTTGACAAAAGTATTTTGCCTGAAAATGTTTAAAATGTGCTTATTATTTAAGGTTGGAACAATTTTTGGATAGGTCAACCTCATATTTGGCTTGCAGTATCCTAGATGACAGTAGCCTTTCTGAAATTTCGTTAGAACTAATGTATAGGACAGTTGCTATTTCTGCTATATGCATCTATATACTATGCATTTTTAAGGGAGAATAAATATATACACATATAGTAACATAAAATAATTTTGCACTGCAGTCAGAAGTAATATGACTGACAGAATTCACTGCAACATTAATCAATCACAAATTTTCAAGTCAAATCTACTAACAGATTAATCTAGATTTAGAAGATAATATATGGAGCTTTAAAATCTTCTGTAAATAGGTGGTGTATCGTTATTTATTTCCAAATGAAAGACCAACTGCAAACAATTATAATAAAACTAAAATATTTAGGAATAGGCCACCAAACAACTCTTACTTTTGAATAGGTGTACTCCTACACTCCTACTTGACAAACCTCAACTGCTGTGTAAAACTTTTTAAGAATGTGCTGTAGCCTTCATTTACCTATGAAAAACTGTAGCAGCTGAAATACCTGCTAATAAAGTCCAGAGTAAGGAAGCAAAAAGGACTTTTGCATCATATCCACAGATGTTTAATTTAGCCACCTGGTAAGATGTCCCAGGGTCCCAGGCACTTTCTCTGCCTGGAGGGACCCTGGGGGTGAACCTGGTCTCAGGGCAGTACCAAGATAAGAGCCAATCAGGGAATAGGGAGGGAGTGGCAGACGGACGCACAAACAGGGGGAAGGAGCCAATGGGGTCTAACAGAACAGGATACCTTTTGAGGGAAGTTTCTTGTGTCTCCCTAACCCAGGGAATGCCTTTCAGGTTCTCCACAACTTCCCGTTTTGATATTATTAAGAAAGCTTCTCTGAAAGATAACTGAATGAACACAAAATGACAAAAACAATGAAAAGTGCCCATAAGACAGTTTTCAGAATGTAAAGAATCCTGAGTCCCCAGTGTCCAAACAGATTTTTCTGGAGCATCTTAGAGATAGCAGGAGGGATGTGGGGTTTTCTTGGCATGGTTTATCAGGAAACTGAGTCCAGAGAAGGTTTCTTCAGCAGGGATTGGTTGTCTGCCACCTGTGGCAAAGTGATAGGCTCTGCACAAGGTAGTGTAGGGGGTGGTGGGCCTGTTGGAAACTCCAAACAGAAATAATTAACTTCTAAGAAAAAGATGCTTACTTTAGGGAAACTTTTCTTGCTTTCCCTCCCAATCAGATCCCCTCTAGTATTGAGAAAGAATTATGGGAAGAAGGATTAGTGGAGGGAGACCATGGAAGGAGGGAAAGGGAGCTAGGAATTTGTGGGAACATCAAAAAGGGAAAATGGGACAAAGGAAAGGAAAAGAGGCCAGTGGGAGGGAGGCAGGGAGGCCACAGGAATTGGGGAAGGGTAATAGAAGAACTGTGACTTATCCGATTGGAAGGTCCTATAATTACGGAGGTGGACTTTTGGAGGCAGGATGGCTCATTAGTGTTCTGTGCTCTTTCTGCTTTTAGGCTGTTGGTGGATCTTGATGGTTGTTGGGTTTGGGTTCTATTTTCTTGGTAAGTGTGTGAAGGACTTCTATGACATGGATAATATTTCACGTTTGCAGTTTGGTGCATGTTTACTACCTTGCACGGAAACTCCACTAGGTCCTGTCACATCAACTCCTTGGGGGCCTTTTATTCCTTAATTTTGAATAGGTATACCCCTACACTCCTACTTGACAAACCTCAATAGGCATGTCAAACTTTTTAGGAATGTGCTGTAACCTTCATTTACCCATGGAAAACAATGGTGGATGCCTTGTAAGCGCAGCTTACACACTGTGGGATTCTACCACCTATCCTAAATTCTGGATTGTCAATTAGTACTTCAGTGCATTTCTTTTATGCCACTGGGCTGGCCAATTAAATGTTGGTGAAGTAACAGACTGCTGACTGAGTGCAGATTTTCTTTAATTACAAAGCCTCAGACATACATATTACATTCCTTAATTGTAAGCTCGAAGGAGAAAACAAAGTTGTGGAAGCAGAAAGATAAATGGGAAATTAGTTAAGAACAAGGGAAAATCCTATTATGGGGACAGTGCAGAGAAAATAAATGAAATTTATCAGAAGTTAAAAATTAATTTTATAAATCTTATTTGGAAATAGCCACAAAAGGAAAGACTCTGCACTAATTAGCATACTTTGTATTTTGTATAACTTTCATCTTTGTCTGTTTTTTCTTTCTGTGTTATCTTTAGGCATTGTATGCTGGTAATAATTTTAACAATCTCTTTAGAATATATTTTCATGATTTTGATGGCTGTGTTTTGTATGAGCACATGTGCTCTTTACCTCTCAAACTTTAGTTGCATCTGTGTCCAGTGCTGAGCTCCTCAGTACACGAGAGACAAGGAGCTCCTGGAGAAGGTCCAGCGAAGGGCAAAAAAAACCAGTTTGGGGTATGGGCCATCTTTCTTATGAGGAGAGACTGCAGGAACTGGGCTTGTTTAGCTTGGATGAGAGGACTAAGCAGGCATCCCATAAATGCATGCAATTACCTCAAGGCAGGTGATATTTTAAGAGGATGGTCCCCAACTCTTTTCAGCAATGTCCTGAAACAGGACAAGAAGCAGTAGTTATAAATTAAAACCAAGAAGTTCCACATCAGCATGAGGAAGAAATTCTTTACACTGAGGGTATCCAAGCACTGTAACAGAGTGCCCAGGGAGTTCATGGAGTCTCCCTCTCTGGAGACATTCCAAAACCACCTGGATGTGTTCCTGTGTCACTTGCTCTAGGTGACCATGCCTGGGCAGAGGATTTGGCCTGGATGATTTCAAGAGGTCCATTCCAACTCTAACAATATTTTGGTCCTATGATTTAAAACACAAAAATCTTTTTTTTCAGGAGTGAAATCATTGCATTTTTGTTTTAAGAAATTAAACCTAAAGTGAATATGACTATGTTTATTCAGAACCATAAAGCAAAATTTTATGCATGTATGCTTTACCAAAACTTTATCAGAAATACTCATCTTTGCATAATATTTTAACTGAATTATTGTGCGCAGGTTTTAAATGCTAAGTAACCTGAAACTCCTAAAGGCATTTTAAATACTCAGAGATATGTGTTCACTGGTAATTTTTGAAATGTGAATTTATTTGTGTATGTGTTTGCATTTATTTTTTACTGTATTAGTTATTGTTTACTAAATATGTTGGGTAGCATCTCAATGCTGTTTATGGCTACAGAATAAAATCTTTAGAAACAGATTTTTCCTTCTTTCTGGAACCCTGAAACATCAGCTACCATAGTACTTTCCCAGTCCTTAAAACCTAGTAATATTTTCTTCCTCACTGCAATTTTAATTTTCTACAATAAAAAGGTAATTTGACAAGTTTTCAAAAATTTTTTCATGTTTCAAAACTTCTTTCCACCACAGTCTCCTGTTTTATTACACTATTGCAGTGTAATAATTTTTTTTTAATTAAATTTTTTTTTTATTAAAATTTAAAAAAAAAAATTTTTTTTTTTACTCTAACCTTTTGACCTGCCACTAATAAGAAGTTAGACAACATCATACTGAAGAAAATAATGCAATATTTTTAAAAATCATCAAAAATTTAGCAGTTTAAAGTTTCTGAGATTTATTTGTTTTGATTTTATTTCAAAGGAAGTTTGCAAAAAATTTTTGAGTGTCTCACCACGAAGCGTAAATATGCCTGAAATAATGAAATTATCAGAAGTGAGTTCTAAGATATGTATTCTTTAATAATGTAATAATGCTCCCTGTGAATGCTAACATTTGTCTTTCTATAACAGATTACAAGACATAAATAGGCCAGATGCCAGAAAATTTCAAATTTTCAAATATTAGGTTGCTACATTAGAAAAAATTTGTCAAAGTTTTTATTAACAAAGTGAATTAAAAATGTTTTTGCACGGTTCCATTTCAGTGTACCCCTAAACCATAGAAAACTGAACATCATTTTAATTTGTTATTGGTTACAAATTCTGTCCCACTGAGAATCATTCCATTTTTGTGATTTCACTGCACCAAGAAAAAAAGAATTAGCTTCAGCCTGAAGAAATATGAAATACAGCACATATTTATAATAGCTAAAAACATGGAAATATCAAACTCCAGCGACATGAACATGTGTAGCACCCACTCCTTAGAAAACAGTTGCAAGTCTACTGTGTCATTTTCACTAGTCAGGAGCCTGTGAAGTCTCCCACGGGAGGACCTGTAGGACCAGTTCACTTGCTTAAGATTAGCTCAGATAAACCAGTCCTCTATTCTTTTGTAGTTCTGTATACTATATCATGTACTTGGAAGACAATTTAAGTACCACAGAATCTTTGCCTTAGCTTTAGGTTCAACTTTGTTTATAAGCCTTTGTCCCTCCATTTTTTTGTAATTTGTACTGCATAAAATAGAATGAATACAAGATAAAGTGGCTTAAATAGATGGAATTTAACTTTGGTTGTCAAAAATGTTTCTCTTTTTTAACGATATTATGAAGCATTAATGAGGAAAATTTTCAGTCACAACACATTTCTTCTCAAATGTCAATCCTCAATCCATCACTGACATCCCACTGTTGTGCATTTAAGTGTGTTAAAAGATGAAGAAAGGGGATCTGACTTGTTATTCTGCCAGGCATGAAGATTTCTTGACTTTACCCTGGCTTTATTTTTTGTTATTGTTCTTTTGGGAGGTTTTTTTAGTGTTTGAGGTTTTTTGTTTATAAATGAGGTTTTTGTTTCTTTGCTTGTTTTTTCTTTGAGGAAGTTGTTGTTTTGTCTTTTTTTTTTGTTTGAGGAGGTTGTTGGTTTGTAGGGTCTTTTTGAGAAATGTGCCTTCTGATTTCTCTTTCCAAATATGTTCGCCAGACACAAAGATCCTCTTTAGCAAAAATAAAAACTAAAAAATCCCTGCCTTCTACATTTTATTTATTTTTCTTAACAGCTGCCTTCTCTCCTTATTCTGAGTTGAATATATATTAAAATTCCATGAATTAATAAAGTTCCATATCTAATATTTCCTGTTGGTCATTATTGATCCTCTTGTTCCTGATGACTCATTTTTCTCCTGATCTGATCAATTCATGCAGACATACAAGTTTTCTGTCATATCCTACAGCATTTTAGGACATTTTTATTATCTTTCTCTACCACCACTGTTGCAAATCTCCTTTTATTTCTGCAGCGGACAAAGTGTAAAGCTTTACTTTTAAACACCAGTTTTGATAGGGAGGATTTTTTGTTTGTTTGAGCTTGATTCTCAGCACAGGATCAATGAACGTGAGCGCAAAATGGGTAAAAAGAAGACACAAGATAGACTAAGCTTAATTTAAAAAATGATTGCTTCTCTCACCATTTAATTTTAAAATCACTTTCTCTTGCACTCTAATTTTGCTCTTATTCCTGAAGGATTGGAACAGTTGAACCTCAGAGGTTTAACATTTAATTGTAATAAAAAGTCTGATAAATGAGAAGGAAGAGGTCAGAGAGAGAAGATAAAAATAAAGAATGAGGAACAGCTGACAAAAGTGGTCTGACAACAATAGTAGGAATAAATCTCTATTAGAGTCAAGTAATATGTTTCCAGTACTGGCTCTGGATTTAAAATAAGGAAATAATGAGGATTTAGCAAGAAGAATAAATTTCAGCAAGAACCCCCTCTTTAGAAAGAAACTGGAAGCCATTAAAATGGAAAGACTTGTATGGGGTGGCAAGAGGTGACATGAGGCATAGGACTACCTCATTTGTGTAAACAGAAAATTTCATTGTAAGAAGAAAACTTAAAAGGAGGAAATAAAAAAGCCCATTGTACTTATAAACTCTTTTATAAGTGAAAGGAGAGTGTAGTTGCTACTCCGATCTTAATATTACTTAGATTATAATTTGGTAAATACATTTATACTCTGCATAATTTGTAGACATGAAAATAATATGTATGTTGAATTCATTTTCTTTTTATAAAGCTTAACATTAAAAAAAAATCAAAAACTTGCAGTCAATTTTTTCCAGGCTTTTATTCTATTTTTATATTACATTGTACTATGATTAACATATATATAATAATTTCATTACATTTAAGAATATGAGAAGAATATAGGCTTCCGAAGATATAGCTTCTTCCTCTCCCACTAGAATATACATGTATACATATATGTACACTGATTTCTTGCTATCAAATATGTGTCTATCTTATATAACATATTAAAAAATACAAAAATCTTTACTGACTATATCACTTTACAAGAAAGGAAAAACACCTTACCACATGAATATTGTAATACAAAATTCTGAGTAGTGAGCCTTTAATAACTCTTCTATTTTTGTGAATCTGACTGTTAATTTAGTTTAGGCTAAATTTTTAGCCACCAGCCTTGAAAACTTAACATTATATAACCACTTCCAAGAAGGTTTTATTTTTTTTTTTAACCAAATCTCTATATTTCAGACTTTACCTAGAAATGTAGATAACATACAAACAGCTGAAGTTGCAGTGTCTGGGGACTTATCTGACAAAATGAAGTAATGGCATTTTATAGCCATTACATTTTCATTTTTTAAAATTATTAAGTAGTGAATTTCACATGGAATATAGCTAGGGTAAGATAGATAGGTAAGATCTCTATTACGGCTATATCCAAGGTAAATCTCCAGGTTCAAATATTCAAGTATTTTAAAGGATTTTGTGCATAGCCAGAATTTGGGCTGAGATTTATTATAGATAGTTTAAATTTTTATACCAGAGGCACTTAATATTCTCTTTTTCTTAAGCTTAAAGTTGATCTAAGTCCATGTATCAATGATGAAGAAAATAGTGTCTTAACATGACTACTTAAGTTTTAGCTTTCATATTTTCTAGATTCTCTGCATTAGTATATAACTCTGAACTTCATATAAAGTCTTAGCAAGTTCTCTTCACAGTTTAGTTAGACAAAACAATTATTTTCCAGCCCGAGAACCAAGGACACCATTGCAGCTTCAGGCCCAAAAAATAAGTAAGGGTGAATTGAAGAGAGCAAACCAGGAGGATGGGACTTCATAACCTGAAGCTGTAATTGGACAATTAACCTCAATATGTAAATGGACCAAAACTTATAAAAGTGTGAAAATGTGTGCTCCATCGTTCATCTTGGGTGTAGCCATGGCCGGGCTCTTGTGCTGCCCAAGGTGTATCCTTTGAAGGCCTTACAAGTAAATACCTACTTTATTCCTGTAACACTGTCTAGCCTCTGTTCTAGGTAGTGTCTCTGGACATCAACATATTAATTCTAGTTATATTTTTTATATTCTGGAGGGTCAGATCTTTTTCTTCTTGGCATTCAGTGTCATATCCCACTAAGAATAATGCAGGGTTCTGGATTAATTTTTATCAGATCATTATGAATATTAGAGATATTAATCTCAGGTTATTCAGTGACATTAGTCTCCCATTTAAAATTCAGCTTTACAATGTGAGCTATAAAGCACCGTATATGAATTTACCACTGTATAAATTTATTTCATTCACAATTTGAATCATTAACTAGATTACTAAACTCAGAGACAGTACAAAATTTGGGATTAAACACTTTAGAATTGTTCTCACTGATTCTAAACCTAATTCTCAACTCTTCATCACATTATTTGGCGTAATAACTAAAAGAGAGGATGATGAAAAATGGAAAACAAAAAAATTAAGTTAAAATTCCATGCATGTCAAAGACACATTTTTATAAATATTTAAGTCATATTTTTCCATTTAGTATAGCATAGACTGATTTAAAATTTTTTGGTTTTATGACTTTATGTTCCTAATTTAATTTTGACTTTGACAAATAAAATAGTATTTTTTCCCATCTCTTTTGAATTATTTCAGCATAAACTTCCACCAAGAATAGATGGGGCATTATGATTTAAATTGGCTGCATATGAAAAAATCCCCCAACATCTTTTAGGTTTTATACACTTTTAAAAGTTCTGTACACTTTCTTTTCCAGACAGGTTCGGTTTTAGGTTAGGTTATGTGGCAGCAGCTCTCTGGCTACAGAGAGCAACATGTAACTTTCCCAGGCCTTTCTGGGAAAGACTGTGAGAAGATCAGAGAAAAGAATGATAAACTATTCTTATCTTCACTTGCTGCACCTGTTGTTGGGAACGTGTGGAATGTATTATGAAGATTTATTTACCAAAGGGTGGATTCTTAATTAGCCAATGGTGATGGTGTTTGGATTGGAGGACCAATTAGGTTCAGGTGTATCATAACTGTCTATAAAAGCAATGGGTTTCTTAATAATAATATAATATAATAAAGAGATTGATCATCTTCTGTGAATCATGAAGTCAGTGCTAATTATTATCTGGCCAGGGGCCCGTTGTCACAATTGGTGACCATGCTGTGTGTACATCAATCAACCCTTCGTGGAGTCGCAGGACAGGCGGACACGCCTCGGGACCCCGCCAGGACTCTGGTGGGACCTTGCTAGGACCCCACGGTGCCCTGCACAGCCCACTCGTAACCAGACACCTTCTGTTCCTGTGGAGAAATAATGTGACCTTTCCCTGCGTCTTCCTGGAGAAGATCTGTCCCTCGGGACCACGTTTTTGCCCTCGTAGCATAGGAGCTGGGGTGGGAGCACACCCCAGATTTCGCAGCAATAGCACTGCCTGCAACCCAAGGTGGGCTTGTGGTTAGGAAAAGGTGCCTGCAAAAATGGGCATCTGAATTTCTATGCCAGAACATGCAACCCTTACAGTGTGGGGACATATGGTTCATCATAAAGGACTTCTTGTGTCAGAAGATGCTCTTTTGCTCTTTACAGGCTTTTAAGTTGGGCCAAAATTCATGGTTTCCCCATGGATCTGAGGACCTGGGCCTCACTGGGTGTTTAGTTACGTGAGGAACTTACAAAGGGAGATGCAAGTGTGCCTCGATTACTACCAGTGTGGGGGATCCTTAACAATGCAATAAGGGGCTGGACCCCAAGGGAAAGCGAATCCACTTCCATAGGCATGTCCCAATCCAACTTGAAAGAGTGCCTCCCGCCACATGGGTGGCACATAGCAGCTGGCAAGCCTTTGCCGTGGTGTTCCCTGTTCCACAAGCCAGCTGGCCTTGCGTGCTGACCCCACCCCTCTCTCCCTTGTGGCCAGCCAGGAATGATCCATCTATGGACAGCCACTGCTGGCTCCTTCTCTCCCTGCACCACGGGGTAGGGCAGCATTACCCACAGGGCAGCCAGAGAGCTGCTGCCATACGTTTATGCACAATTCACATTTTTTAAGATGTCTTCGGGGGTTTTAAGCAAAGGTGCCATTTATGTCATAAAATAAGTAAAGTAATAATGGTCTAATGCATCAGAAGTCAAATCTAAACATATCAGGAAACTGTAGTATTGCCAAAACCATGAAGCACAAGTTGGAGAGAATTTACGCAAACTGCAGATGGGAAAGAGCTTGATAGGTACAGGCATGGCTACATACAAGCCCTTCTGTAGCATCAAATTTGATTCAAATTTGAACAAATTTCTTGCAAGTGAAACATGCTACTGCCCCAGCAGTGGGAGACCAAAGCACCAGGGAGCAGAGGACAAGCTGTTACTTTTCTGTGCACCATCTTTTTGGATAAACTTAATTATAAAAGTATTCAGTGTATAAATTCTCATGAGCAGCAATATAAATCAAAGCGAGGGAAAAAATATTGGTACGACTCCACCATCTGCACCACTAGAAATCCTTTTCCTCTGAAATTTTATCAGGTCTAATGGCCTTACAGCCTGGATTAGATTGACCCATCCTAATGAATACCAAAGGGAGATATTTCCTAGGTAAAAAGTCAGTACAGAGTTGCTCCTGGCTTTTGTAAAATGTCAGGCTTTGTGAGGAACTGGAATAAATCCCATGACCTTAAAATGTTTATGGGTAGAAGCACCATTTCTATGCAAAGGTCACTAAGCAGCCAGTGTTCACAGCTAGTTTAGCAGCTTAGTGCTTCTCTCCAGATGACAACATGATTTAACGTCTCACTGATGTGTTGGCCACCCAGCAGGTATTTCAAAGTAGACATCTGTCAACATGCTTGAAGAATCAGCTGTTTCCTTTCCAACGAGCAGGCAGATAATGAGGACGAGTTTGAAATAATCAGAAAACAAATACTTCGTTGAAATGAAGCTTTCAGTGTTTCCATGTGCGGATTGTTTTGTTAGCTCAGACTGCTATTCTTGGAGATTTCTGTAAACAGTAGGTATATGTTTCAGATTACAAGTGAAAAGAGAAAGTCCAAGGTGTTTGATTTTTTAGTGTATATTGGAAACTTAAATATGCTACAGAGAGTAGTAAAATGCTATTTCAGAGCATTTGCCTATTGTTAAAATTCAGGACCAAATTAATTCATGACTAATTAACATCTAAAATAAATCTTTTCTTTGTAAGCAGAGTAGTTAGGGCAAAATATGCTTTACTAATAGTCTATGTTTTAATTGCCCTATGTGTTTACTGAGTTTCATTATCCCAAAAATTTATGGGGAAAACGTAAATTCAAATTCTTTTTGCATTATTTCATTATTTTATTATGAAAAATAATCTAATTTTTAAATATAAGCAACTGCTATCCTAAAACTGATTTGTTAATGAAACAACGCTGAAATAATTTTCAATCCTTTACTTCAGCTAAAGATTAAAAAGAAAAAAAAAGTCCATTATCATCACAAGTGTAATGGTGATTACACAAGTATACTGAGAATTCAAGGTATTTGGGAAATAGTGGTGTTTCTCAGGCTACCTAACAACAAACAGTGCAACCCAATCATTCATGGCAAGACAAGTATTAAAAATATTAAGTTGGTTTATAGCAATGGGCTTTTTTTCCATTTTGTTTGTTTTATTCTTGACTGTTTATTCACAGGTTATATCAACTGGACTTTTGCGGTAGTTTTATTGCTTCCATTATGTTCTTAAATACTACATGTACATATTCTTCCAAATAACTTGGACTACCCTAAAAGTTCAGCAGCCTTAGCAATCTGCACTAATATGCTGAAATCCTTTTAATAAGATACTGAGATATATGTAAACTGGATTTGCATTGATTAAAAACTTAAGATTATCAACAACCGATATGAGAAACCGGGGCATATTTATTTTTAAAGTAATTGAAAAAATTTTCTGTAGGCTAGCACATCATATTTAATTGTGGCAAGCAGGCCTTGTAACAAGGAAGAATAGAGCTGGACAGCATTGAAAATAGGGGCATAGTAATAAAATACTAATTGAAATGGAAGGAAAATAAAATATTGTATTTTAAAAACAGTTGTTCACTGAATAAATATTTGACATAAGGAGCTTTTTATTTCACTTTTCTACAAAACAAAGAACCTGCCATTTGACCACAAGTCCATGTTTTAGCAGTAGCTCTAATCCCCCATTGTATATGCTTGCACACTTCAAGCATATGCTAGAGTACTACTTGCTTTGGTTTATCCAGGCCTCTGTCAAAAAGTCCACTGTCAGAGACTGGACACTGTTGTGGACTTTAGCCAGTGGATAGTAGGGTTTTATCTAGTTCAGTCCTTCTCATGTTCTTGTATCAGGAGAAAAAAGATTGAAGTCTGATGGAAGGTAAGAGATCTGTTGTGGATAGATCACAGAACCTCAGAAGAGGACGTCTCAGTAAGATATGAATCTAAAAAGTGAAAAATGCTAGGTGATGATAGGATGAGGAAAAGCAAATATTAGCCATTCTAACAGACTTCTGTGAAAAATTAATTTAATGGGTTTGATAATATTTCCATTTATTCTAAACTGTGGAACATGGAAAAAGAATTCAAGAATAAGTATTTCAAAATGCAGGGTATAAGGGTTTTTTTGTGAATTTTAAGTGGCTATATTGTGTTGTTTGACTTGGGCCTATTGACAAAGAATATGGTAAATACTCTTTTCTGTTTTGCACCTACTGATTCTAATGGTCGCCTCAAATTCAGAATAGCTAAGGATATTGGCATATTGGCAAGTTACTGGCCAAATGAAGTAACAGATGAGGTGTTTTTTGTATTTTGAATCAAATGCTATTACTTTCTTTACAGTCAAAATTTTTCTATGTAGCATGCTTCAAAGATCAGCTAAAAAACCTATCAGAGCTGATTTCTAGTTAGAATAGAGTGAAAATAAGGTATAATATCCAATTCCAGGGTAAGTATTTTCCAGTTCAAGGTGAAATATAAAAAACCACAGCTCTTTAAAAGTAGTCTACCATATTAACATTCATATTAAAATTAAAATTCATATTAATATATTAATAATTTCTTTGGTTTCCATATTCAGAGATCATGTCTAATTAGCATATTTATTTTGGATACTATGTGGGGTTGGAAAAGAGCATTACTGTGTGAAATTCACAGTAACTACCTTCTTAGACTGGAGTTGATTTGGTACTTCCAGGTGCAACTTCCTCTAGCTGTAGTTTGTACACAGTTACAGCACAGCATAAAAAACAAAACCATACAATTAGAATTAGACATATATTTGTCCTAGTACATTGTACTGATAGCATTACATTTGTGATCCATTGCAATACATTTGAAAGCCAGAATAAACTGTTTTCCTCCCTTCTAATTTGCTGTCATATAAATTGTTTCAAATCAAATCCCTAGTGAAACACTTTGCTGGGTAACTTTTGAGATTTCTTAGTTTTGAGACTGATTTACACTGAGATGAATTCTAAGCACAAAAATCCTTCAAGAGCTAATGAACGTTATTTCTACAGGAGTAACACAGGAGCAGACAATTCATTTGGGTTTAATAAGCAAAACAATGTTTTTCCTCATGACAATGTTTTTCCTTTTTGACATATGAACATGTTATAGCTAGGTATTAAATTATTGCAAAGCAGCTAGACCTTGGTAATTGCATGTGTAAAATTTTACCCAGCAGTACCCTGCAGTAAAATATACCAATTTTTTTCTCCTGCTTTGGAGTAATATGGCTTAGTTATTGCAGTTCAGCTGGTATGAAACAATGTGTTAATCTTAGAATCATAGAACTATTGAACAGACTGCCAAGATCATTGAGTTTACCTTTTACCAAATTCCGCATCGGCTGACCCACAGCAGTAAGTGACGCATCTGGCTGTTTCATGAGCACTTCCAGCACTTCCCTGGGCAGCCCGTTCCAGTCCTTGACAATTTGAACCTCCCCTAGCTTGGGCCGACTTCCTCTTGTCCTGTCTCTTGTCACGTGGGAGAAGAGTCTGACCCTCACCTGGCTGAGCCCCTCTTTTCGGTTGTTTTAGAGAGTGAGAAGGCCTCCAGCTGACTCAACTCCCACAGCTCCTCATACAAGGAGGAGGACTTACTCTTAAAACCTTTTTACCTGTTTTGTTGCCCTTCTCATATCCCATAAATAATGGAGAATTTTTAGTTTATTTATATAACCTCTTTTTATTATCTTTTCATAATGGTGGCCAGATTGAATTCTAGCTGAGTTTATTCCCTTCTAATTTTCCATCTACATGATCTATTGACGTACTTTTATTCTTCCTGAGTTGCCTACCCCTTTTTTTCAGAGATCATGTATTTTTTTTCCCTGAGTTCCAGTGAAAGGTCCCTATTCAGCCAGGACACTCTATTCATGACAGCTCATCTGTTGGCACAAACAGATGTCTTACTCCCACACTTGTAACATTTCTTTCTTTGGGTATTTTTGTTATTCAACCACCCAAGAACTTTGTTTTTCTCCTGCGCAGCACTAGAGTGAATCAAAAGAACGTAAGCCCCTTGAAATCTCACAGAGTGAACTTGGGGCATAACAACTCTCTGACCCAGTGTCTTGATCAGGCCACTGTCTGCCCTCTGGAAGTCAAAAGTGGAGGTTTCCTTGACCACCTTCCTTACCTCACCAAGAACAAGAGACTATAATTTTGTAGTTGCTGAGGCCTCTGACCACCACATGTCCCACAGCCCTTCTCTGTTGGTGAGCAGCAGGTCTGGCAGGGCATGCCCTGGTAGGCTCCCTTATAAGCTGTGTCTGGAATTTACCTTCTACACTCTGCAGGAACCTCCTAGACTGTCTCCTCTCCACTGCTGAGCTTCCAGCAGACATTTGGAAGTTAAAGTCTCCCACAAGAACAAGGGCCAGTGATCATGAAACATCCACTGATAGAATATTTCACTTCATCCTGGCTGGGTGGTCTGTGACAGACTCCCAGCAGGATCTCTGCCTTGTTGGCCATCCCTCTGACTGTCACCACAGGCACTCAGCCTTATCCCCACTGTCCCTGAGCTCAGTACAGCCAAAACCCTCTCCAGTGTACAGAGCCACCCCACATAATTTCCAAAATATTATAGAATGTTATTTTGTTCCGGCCACAAAATACCCCCAAACCATTCAAGGATTAGTCAACACAAATAATTCTCTATCTTTTAAAGAATATATATAATGATCACCAATGTTATTGGTAGTGATACCTTGATGTATTTAATCATTCACCACAACATCAAGTGTCATTTCTGTGTCTGTCTACATCATTATGTCACTCCCAACAGCCTGAAAAATGCCGCAAAGGGGGAAAGGAACATCAGGACACAGATGTTTTCTCATACTGGGGCAATACTGACAAGCATTATCAACAAAGAGAAATATTGAGATTTATGATAGCAAATTGCAACAAGATTCACATTGAGAATTATTCAGCAAATTAACCTGTACCATGCTTTGGGGTGAAATCAAAGTCTACTTCTTCACTGCATTCCACAATATCCAGTATATTCCAATATTGCCTAATAAAAACAGTATGCCAGTTTTTTGCTTTAAGAGAATGTTCCTTCTAATTATTTCTCTCCCATATGACTCAACCAAAACATATAAAGACACAACAAAAAGCAATGGAAAACCAAAGTTACTAAAACTGTTTCTGTGTTTTGTCTATAATTACAAAATATTACAGAATTTGAAAGTTTATTAAAAAAAATCACTTCTTTCCCCTTAAGAAGATGCTTTAAATATCTGTAAAACATCATACATTTTGTTTGTAGTATCAATATATTTTTGAGCAAAGCATTTAAAGATAGAATTTTTATCTGATATACTCTTTACAGGTTATTGCAGTATTTTTCATGGCACAAAAATTCTCCACTCTCAGAAAAAATAAACAGCTGAGATAAGACTACATTATAATTAGGCTGGTAAAGCAGCTCACTACTAACAAACAATTACTGGACACAGATGGTACAGAAAATTTGAAACAGCTGAGAAAATATGGCATATTTCTAAAAACCCGTATTCTCTGTTCTGATACCTTTCTACCTTGTACTTTTCTCTGCTCTGAAATTCTAAATCTTACTGAGAGTGTGTTGTAAGAGTACCTGCCAGTAATACCATAGAAAAGGGCTGGACTGGAATGAAGCACCACGGCTATCTTTATGAAGAATGTGTCAGATGTTCTCTAGTATAGGAAGCTCTATCTTGGATCATGAGTTTGAGATCAGTATTTCACAGTATAGGGCACAGAAAAAGGGGGGGACTTCAATACATTGTGCTCCACGGAGAATGTTTGATTTGCATGAAGCTCAAGTACTAGCTTAAGTTCCAAGTACTCGCATGTTAGGCAATATAATAATAGTAATAATAAATTTCTTTAATATAAATATTATTAACAAATAATGTGTAATTATTGGTAATAAGTGTAGCCTTCATTGTAACCATAGTTTATGTAATTTTCATTTCTTACAGAGTTTTTCATCAACCTGTCTGTGTTTATTCTCTACTGAATATGAGTTTATGCTTTCACATTTCCAAACGCTTTGAAATATCTTTTTACTAATGTGTCTTGGAGACCAATTCATTGCAAGCTGAAATTGTTTCAAATGAAGTTGTACTACAAAACTAAATTAAGAGGCATGATAGGACTTGCCAAATTAGAAAAACACAATTTCTTCTTGTGTACTTTGCAAGCTGTGAAAGCTATGGATCTGTACTGACTGAGATCACCCATCTGTTGAATGGAATTCCAATAGCAATCTTTGAGATCACAAGTGCCAGGAGTGTATCTGGAAGTTTGAATGTAGGACACATTTTAACTCATTTTTAAAAGAGTCAGTTATGCTGCCCATCACAGCATAAGTTTTCCTACCTATTAGGATTTTAAGTTGAAAATATTTCTCACTGAACCATAGAAGCAGGAAGAATTAAAAATAACTGTATCGTGAGTAACTATATTGATTAAAAGTACTCATGACTTAAAATAATTAAATTTTTAAATAATTAAAATTAAAAATTAAATAATCTTTAAAATTAAAACCCCCTAACTGTGAGCATAAAATATATATATTATAATAAAATGTTAAATTCAACGCCATTGAGGGCCTTGACCAGCTACCTGTAAGATGAAAGGAAAAAATGAGTGTGCTTAATTAAGAAATACTAAAAACAATTAAAAAACAAACCAAAGGCAAAAACTCTATGTCTTGGTTTGGAAAGACAGGTGCCTGCTAAGGAAGGCAGGAGCCTCCCCTGAAATGGAGAATGAAAACCCTCCTCACCCCTCTGAATTGCTATAAATTTTAAATTAAGGGGCTCTCAGGCAAAAATATGGGAGCAGGAAATAACAGTTCTTTAACAGGGAAAGGAAAAAAAAATAAAAGGATAAAATGAACAATGCAGTACACTAGAACAACATTGACAGAGTCAGAACCCAGCCTGACACCCTGTGTGGTGTTGGTGGCAGTCCAATTGGAAATGTGGCTGCAGTCCTTCTGAAGTGTCAGGTGTGGTTCTGTTGGAGCAAGGGGGTTCTGTAGAGAAGGGTGTATTCTTCCTCTGAAGATCCCGTGGAAGAAGAAGACAGAAGACAGATTCTCTGGGGAATCCCGTGGAGAAAGCCGTGCTGGTGTCTCAAAACTTCTGGATTATATCCAGGTAGAGATGTTCGGCTCGTCCCTCTGAGGAGGCTTCTCCCTCTGAGGAGGGAGTTCCTATCAGTCATGCAGTGACTTTCAATAGTCTGTTATCAGCAGATGTCACCTCCTGAGGGAGGTGTGAATGTGGTCACTCAAAGAGAGAGATAAAGCAAACTGCCCACTTGACGAAGATAATCTGCCATACAGAAACATCTTGCATGGCAATCTTCAACACTCTAAAACATGACAGAAGGAAATTTAAGGAAAATTAAGTCCCTGCTATACAAAAAAGATGTGGACAGGCTGGAGAGGATCCAGAGGTGGGTCACAAAAATGATCAAAATTGTGGAAAACCTGCCATGAGAAGAAAGGCTGAGAGAACAGGATTTTATCAGCCTTGAGAGAAGGCGGCTCAGGGAGAAACCTTATCACCCTGTTTCAGCATTTAAAAGGTGGCTACAAATAAGATGGAGAATCCTTTCTAAAAAGGATCACATGGAAAAGATGATAATAAATAATAAATAAGATATTCAGCTGGGTGAGATTCTGCATTATCTTCTCTAGAGCTTTCTTTTGCAAGGAGAATTTGGACCAGATGATGAAGTCCCCTCTGATCTGGTATTCTATGATTGTATGAAATAGTAGTAGGAGTGGTGTGGATCCCTTCCTGTGAAATAACTTTTAAAATTTTATCCTGTCACTTTAACAGAATGTATTTATCAAATAGAATTTTGTAAATAGAATTTTATGCAGGTCGTTTTAGCTGGGATTCTATTTTGCAATGTATAAAATGAAGCAGCTACTCCAGGTCAGCTTCAGTAGAAAAGCAATTTGATTCTCTGCAGTTTAGTTCTACATGAAGCCCAAGCTTTGTTAAATGAATATATCATCACAAGGTGTGATTTTTCTGAACTGTCATGAGCAAAGATTCAGATTCTAGAGATATGAGAAAGTACATTTTTTAAAATTCTCTCTTTAAGTCTTGGCGGATCAGTACTCTAAAGAAGAGTTGCTCTCAGAAAAACCCCACAAAAAATCAGAGATTACAGGAAGTAAGGTTGACTGATGCTTGAGGCATTTCAGTAATGTCTGTTAAACAAAAAAAGCCTAAACAATCCTAATTGTTATTCAGCATGTACAGATAAAGAATGAGCAATAATATGTCAGATTTATGCCTATGTGAAGCATACTTCAATGTAACTACTTCAACATAAAGTGTCAAGCAGTCTTTGTGGTTAATTTATCTGTAGTCCTCTGGTGAGCTGCCCTTGGCTGGACACCAGGTGTTCACAAAGCCTCTCTATTACTTCTCTTTATCAGCTGGATGGGGAGGAGAAAAATGTAACAAACAAAAACTCATGGTACAAGATACCAGCAGATCATGAGATTCACTCATCAATTAATGTCACAGGCGAAACACTCAACTTGAGTAAATTAGTTTATTTGTTCACAAGTCAAATCAGATAAGACTAATAAGAAATACATCTTCCCTCTGACCTTCTCTTCTTCCTGGGATCAGCCAGCTTCACTCCCAGTATCTCTACTTTCTCCTCCTGAGTGATGCAGGAGAGCAGGGAATGGGGAGGGTTCACAACTCTTTGTCTTTGACACTCTTCCCCTTCTCCCTCCTACAATCATCAGTGAACTGAAATATGGGTCTTTCCCAAACGAAGTTCCAGTTCTTCACAAACTGCTCAGTACAGGTTCCTTCCATGGGATGCAGTCCTTCAGGAAGAGACTTCTCCCATGGAGTGGTTTCTGTCAAGAAAATATGAAGTGTGAGCTCCTCCCTTCATGGTTGCGCAGGTCCTGCCAGGAGCCGCCTTCAGGACTGGCTCTCCACAGGGTCACAGCCTCCTTTGGGTGTATCCATGGGCTTAACGTGGGGACCTCCATGGGCTGCAGAGGGACAGCTGCCTCACCATGGTTTGCACCATGGTCTGCAGGGGAATCTCTGTTCTCGTTTCTGGAGCAACCCTTCCTCCTTCTTTTTCACTGACCTCGGTTCTATAGGGCTATTTCTCTAAAAAGTTCTCATTCCTCTTTGCCATCTGCTTTTGGGCAGCAGTTTCTCTCCTTCCTAAGCACTTTATCCCAGACGTGCTGTCACTATTTTCGATGTCTTGGTCTTGGCCAGTGCTAGGTCAGTGTTGGCACTGGCTGGCATTGGCTCTGTCACACAAAGGTGGGGCCCTTCTTACAGATTACATCCTTGTAGCCCCCCCACAACCAGAAGCTTGCTGTGCAATCCCAATACACACATGCGTCCTTTGTATTTTCTATTCTTTACCTGCAGTTTTGAACACTGATACACAGTGTCCCTTGGAACAAAATTCACTGCTATTTTGTATAATTCCTTCTCTACTGACTGATTTCAGATATGTATTTAAATGCTCTCAAAAGGATCAGCCCACATTTACAGTGCTTGGTACTTTTGTCACTGCGCACAGAATATATGGTAATTTTCACTTTTTAGCTTTCTTTCTGCCAGAACACACAAAGTCTTCCTGACACTTGGTATTGTGCTATGGAGGAGGGATTCACACTTTGAGTATTTTAAATTATTGTTGTGTTAAAAAGCTGAATATATGATCATCAGGGAGTTTGGAATGCACATCATTGTGCTCAATTTACTGAAAATACAATTGATTGCTTTAGAAGAGGTGAGTGGTTTGAACATGAGGTAATCACACATTTACTAAAAAGTTCAGTAATAGATCATTGTGTTTTGGGATAAATGATCCTTTTTATTTTTTTATTACTGTAATTGTAAAAATTACATTCTATTATATGTCTCTAGTTAAGAACTAGTTTTTATAAAAAACAATTTCTCTTATGAAAATATAAAGAAAACAAAAAATAAGATAAATCAGTGAGCATTTGCAGTATAGTTGTACAGTGCTTCTCCTTGAGCACCAAAACAATTAATCCAAGTATATCCATATGATCTTTATAGATCTTTATGCCCTAAACTAGGACATAGATGCTTTTCAGAATGCCTCTATACCAATTCCACCCAAATCAGTATTAAATTTCATTTTCCATAAAAGAATAAACTGAAAAATTATTTGAAACCCCATCAATGGTTTTGTTGCAATCTGTTGTGTTATCAGGAGTGGAGAGCAGCTTGGAAGAGAGGTGCCAGGAGATATATGTGATGTTAACATTCCCATTTTAAACTTTTGCAACTCATACATAACAGCTATTGTTACTCAGATATGGTTAGAGCCTATCACTAAAAGCCCACTATGCTCTTTCAGCTATAAATTTAAAGTAAAAACTATTAGAAAGGTTATCTTTATAAAATTTGAAATTGCATTATGTAATCAAATTGACTAATTTGCCCAAAGCTTATAAATTGTGGACCAGAAGATATTTACATATTCTAGAGTATATTAATGTAATTTTTAATAGAAAGCGAAATAATTTCGTCAACAATATGAACCTCAAGTAGTTTCAGCTACCTCTCTTGACATGTCCAGATATATAAGAAAACTGCATTTTAGCAAAATCGTTCATAAGAAATATGGTGATGTTTAGTAGTTCAAAAAAAAAGCCATAACATTTCTAAAATAGCATGCTAATTTTCTTAAGTAGTTTCCCTGAGGTTCCACATTTTTTAATGTGTGCAGAAACTTATGAGGTACATTCTTGGAAAAATTAATACTACATTACATCTTTAATACAAATTTTTGATAACTCCTTAATAAGGTCTATTAATCATGGTCTTAGCATAGTCAATTTTGTGTAAAGAAGATTTCCAGTAAATTCTATACTTTTTAATTTTGGAGCTTCACTATACATATTTGGTATTATTCTACTGGAAAAGTTTTGATTGTTTTTCCCTTTGTTTGCTTTTCTCTTTGTTAACCTCCCCTCATTTTCCTTATAAATTACAGTGAATAAACCTTCATTTACTACTGCTTTAAATCTTTGTTGGTTTTGAGGCAATTGATTACCTTATCAAAAAAAACCCTGCATTTTTTTAATAGCCGTTACTGTAATAATTTGTAGTTGTAACAAAGCTATGGTATTATTTAATTACCAAGTGGTTAAAAATTATTTATATTTTTGAGTGACAACTTAGTTCTTTAGACTCTACTGACAGAAGAAACTGATATTTCTACAAGATCTTGACCTAAAATAGTACCTGAAAATGAGATCTTTTTCATCCCCAAAGTGCCATTTTTCTCTGCAGACTGTAAAGTCAAGATGACTGGCATAGGAATTGCTATCTGCACAGTAAACATCTATAAACTTATCTGTAAAGTATGCATCAAATATAACTAATTCTGGCCAGGACTACCATTAAAATCTTTCTGCATGTCCATCTTTGAAAAATGCTCACTTGTAGATGAACTTTCTATGCCTGTTAATAATGAAAAATTAATATTTTTAAAGAAAAAAAAACCAAAAAATGTTCTTTACTTTTCCTTTCTGCAGCCTATTTTTTAAGGGTACAATTCTAGAATAACTGAAACTGTGAGCATTTATGTAATGAAATCATGATATAAGTTATATAAATCCATTTCAATTTTGATTTAAATACAGAAAAATAAAAGTTCTGCTTTGTAAGAACATTTTCTCTGTATTTAACATACCACTTCACCCACTTCACAACATATATAAATAATATTTTCTTTCTGGTAGCAGAAACAAAATAATTAAAGAATCTGATTCTTTTTATAGGTTGTGACAGTTCACTATTATTAGTCATCCTTTTCTTTTGTATTTATGTTCCAATAGATATAATTTTTCTTTCCTTCCAGGTATTTTTTACCTGTAAATTTTTTTAAAGGGTTACATTGTTCCTCATTCTAGTTGGTAAGCCAAACAGAACAGACTGGCCTTTGGCCAAATGCACACCTTTAATTCTAAATAGATAAACACCCCATGTCATCTAGGCTGCTGTAGATATATTTTTGGTTTCCAGTCCCTTAAGTTTACCCATGCTAAATGTTTGTCAGAAGAATTATTTTTGTCTCTTTATTCTTTTTTTGCCTGCTGATTTACTAGTCTGGTGAGTACTCTACAGAGAGTTAGTGCTTAGAAAAAAATCTATGAACTGGAACTGCAATCATTTTAAACAGTGAGAAGCTACAGCTGTGCTATGAAAGTAATAGACAGAGGTAAATTAGAAGTAGTTTAGTATGAACTTTTCTTTCGCTTACAGGATCACTACACATAGGGCTTTTGGACTTAGAAAACAGTCCTCCCCCAGGCTGTCTTGCCTTTTAATCTTCTAAATAATTTCTAATCTTCAGAACTGCAGTAAAGGAACATGTCTGAATTAATGGGTAGGCACAAAGATAACTATTAATATTGGTCAGAACGAGATTATTGAGATTTTGCTGACAAAGTAATTCTAATGCTTCACACAACGTGCAAATAGTAAATGCTTGCATAGTGCTGGTGGATTTCTAAGCAACTGTGAAAAAGGTAGACATGAAACAACCTTCTAGCAATTCCAAATGTGAACATTTTGTTGGAAGGCAAAAGGTTATATAGAATAATCTGTTTACAAAATCCTGCAAGCAACATTTAGTCCAGTGGAAATATCTAGAATGAAAAAATAGGCAGGTAGGAGTTTCTTAGTCCAGCAAGAACTCAGTTAATGAACATTAAAATAAAATGTGAAGACCAGGTGTATTTTGGAGATGTTATTATTTTTTATCATGTGGGCAGAAATCTGAAAACATGGAAAATTTTAAAAGTTGTCTAAATTTCTTTCTAATAAACAAATAACACAGGAAAGCATCAAATAGGAATGATGTTTATAATAACTGCCAATAATAACAATAATAATCAGTAATTTCCTACGTACAATGTTATGCTGAAAGAAATTTCTCAATTTGTTTTGAAAGTGAATGCAGAGCACCTGTTTTGACAGATGTGTTATAGAGCAGCAGCTGCAAGGACATAAGAAAGAACAAAAAAAATGTAATTACGAGGTATTAAGGAAAAAATAGCTTGCAATTAGTACACCAGTGAAAAATTAGGTGGAAGGGAGGCAGATCCATAAACTGAAGATCACTAGTTTCTATGATGAACATTTATATTCAAAAGACAAAGTCAACTACATTAATTAACGTTAATAAGACTTATGCAGGAGGAAACTGAAATCTAGACCACTGCTAGATTTTCAAGATTGTTCAACACCTTCCAGGAATCATTGAGCAAGAGATTCAATTATTCCAAAATCAGTTCATTTAAGTAATTTAGGCTGCTTTTAACAATGGGGAGAAAAAACCAAACCACCAAAAAAAAAAAAAGAAAAAAGAAAAAAAAACCAAAAAATCCCATTTCGTTTTCTAAGATAGAATTTTTGTTTCTGGTTGAGAGGTTGGGGTTTGGTCTGTTTTCTTGTTTGCTTGTTTTCCAGTTAATAGATTTTCCTTTATAAGGGAAGAATGATTAAAAATGACATTCTGAATGTGTCATGAAAGTTCTTTAATGGCATGTCTCCCCTGGAATAGAAAGTCTACATTACATGTAAATCCATATCAGATTGTTCATACCAAATGAACTTAAAAGAATAAATTTGTTTTAAGGCAGAAGAATTCACATAGTTCAAAGGTAATCAAAAACAAAAGAATCATAGAATCGTAAAATAAGCTTCCACTTATTCTGAGTATGTGGTTGTAAAATTCATAAAGAAGTTCTTGAAACTTCCATTTGCTTAGGTACTCGATAAATTAGACTTTCTTATGAGGAAGCATATTGAAAATCCAAGAAATACAAGTTGAATACATATTGAAAATCCAACAAATAAAAGTACATCTCCTGTCTCCAATTTGTCCTATTGAGATTTAACAAAAAGCTCTGAGGAAAATAAGTAGCCGTGTTCCAATGAGTTACTAATACTCAGTTACAACATGACTCTTACTTTATAAAATGTTTAAATTATATAAAAACCAGGAGATGTAGTAAATTACAGTTCAGTTATTTTCATTTAATAAGTTAAGATTATTTCTTATGACATTATACATGTACTTAAATTACAGTTTGCATATGCAGGAAATTGCAGAATTGAAAAAAAATCAGCAATAAATACCTTTTTCCAAAAATTGTATATTATCGTATTATATGCACCTATTAAACTTCAACTGTACAATAAAATACCATAAATCATTCATTCCTGTGAAAAATACTGTTGTTCTTCAAGGTCACTTAATAACTGTTATTCTACATTTTCAGTTGTAACCCTCGTATTTTGTTTTTTTAAACAGATTTCAGCATCCAATTATCTGGTGCAACGTCTGAGGAATTCAATGACATTACATTATCCTCTTACAACTAATTTAGGACTTTATCTTTCAGTTCTGTGGAATGTATTGTTTTGGCAGCCTGAAATAGTAGAACTTTTTTCGTGTGTTTATGAACTAATGCTTATTGAGCCACCTAAATCCTTCTAAACACTTGTGATGATTTCATGTGATTTTGGGTGTTCTCTTCCCCTTCATCCTGGAATCAAGAAAAAATCCAGTCTTCCCACATTATAAAGTGTGAGCAGTATATTCTGGACCAGTACAGGTAGGTTCAGAAGATGTCCAACCAGAGAGGAAACTAATGGAGCAGGGGATGGTAGCAAAAATATATAAGATAAATAAGATAGTTTCCTTTCCCTCCAGGTTTGAATGGGAGCGTAGGTTAGGTATAAATTTTTCTTTTAAAGATTTAAGTGTTATTTTGAATGAATATTTACAAGTGAAAAGACAGATGAGTTTTAACTGGAAGGAAAAAAATCTTCTGTTGCTTACTTAGGACACTAATATAAGAAATGTATTTGTAATTTTCAGACTCATAAAGCCAGTAATCTAGCTGTTACCTCATTCTCTGCATCCTCCTCCATCCCCTTCTGGTATCATTTTTTTTCCCAGGTTTTTCACCATGAGCCCTTGTATATCCTTGGCGTTTTGTTGTTCTGCTGCTTTACAGTTTCTAGACTGTATCTTCCTACCTTGTCAGCCCATAATTTTACTATCTTCCTGAAGTATATTCTTGTCCCTGGTGTTTTCCCCATATTTAGTATCATTCACAAACTGAATAGCCATGGTCTCTCCTCCCTCCTCCAGGCCATTAGCAGAGCTGTTGAACTCCTCTCCCTCACCCTGGCATGCGCTATTTCACACCGCTCTGTTTGAGGCCGCGTTTCGAGCCCACCTTCACACCTCGCACATGCAGGTGGTTTGCTGTGGTCCGTGGGATCCTGGATCTCAGGTCCCTGAAGCGCCTGTTTGCCTGCACAAGCCACCCTGGGCTTACCTGTCCATGCTGCACAGTGCCTGCCAGGGGAGAGGGCCAGCAGAGCACCAGGGCAACAGAGAGCTCGTCTGAGGTTGCCTGGAGCACAGCTGGCTGCCTCTGCACCACCCACATGAGTGGGCAAACACCACTACTGACAGGGCCACCCCAAACCTCCTTGTACTCCAGCAGGTTGATTCTTACTAGGACTTTATGCCAAGAGGGGAGACATTTCGTTTTCAGTGTGATATCTCTGATACAACAGTTTTGCATCTTATATACAGCCCATAGAGCATTTCCTAGACTATGCACAAGACAGAATTGTTACTGAAAAAAACCCAAACCAAAAACAGTTCTAAACCCCAAATATCTAGGTTCTCATACAGTAGGCATCATTGCATCAGTTAGAATGGAACTGAACCAACTTCTACCACCTGAGGCCATTCGAGCCTCATTTATCTTTAAAGCTCTAAAATGAAAAATTATGAACTATGCTAAAATGTCATCATATTTCTCCAGCGTAATTATGAAACTAAGAAAGAGTCATTATAAGCTAAAATTTAAAGAGCTTTAAATGTCTTTCACTAGAGTTTCTTTAAGCCTTTTTTTTCCTTTTTGCTAATAAGTGATACACTAACTTGTCTCTGTCTTTCACTCATATCTTTTTTTTTTCTTTCTTTTTTTAACACAAGCACATGAAGACATTTAACGAAATTCCATAAAGGTTTGTAACTAACTGAGCAAAACTGAAATTATACTTACTGTGGGGAGTTAGGAAATATGGTTGTTTTCATGTCCTCATGTAATTATATTGTTAGCCATGAGGTGAGGAAAAGATCAGTTCCAATAATTAAAATGCTTTTTAAATTATGATAAAATGTTTTCTCTTTCCAGGAAGACCTAAATAATGTACATATTTCCTAATGTAATACAAAGCTTCTGATTTTGAAGAATATATAGTTTACTAAATGGATAACATTCTAAACTAGAATTTCGAGATTCAATGTTTTTTACAAATCCACTGAATTTAATATCTTATAGTGGGTGAAAATAGACTTTTTTCCTTTAAATCTTACTCATGATGGCTCTAATCAGGCGTACAATAGATGAGAGACTTGAGGCATTCTGAGTAGTTTCTCCTACCTATGCATCTGTGTGATGTGGAATCATACTACAGATAATTTGTAAAAATATAATAATATTTAATAATCATTAATAGTCTTGAAATATTTTTATATTAATATTTTTAACCATTAATAGTACTTAAAGCACCACTTTAGTAAATTTTCCTTCATGGCCATCACAAACCAACTACCTGAAGAAAGGAACTCTCCTTCGTTCTAACAGTTAGTTTCCAAACTGAAGTGGTAAATAACTAATAAGTAACAGTATGTGATGAAATTGTTTCAATAAAACTAGTACAAGAGAATAAATAAATAAAACCTCAATTAAACTTTAATACAAGAGAACTGAAACAGTTCTCTTTTATATGAAAAGGGCAGAGGTGAATTCAGAGATGGAAATGTACTGCTTCATTGACACTAAGTACTTCATTTCCTTAGGGAGGAACAGAGTAGTAGTAGTAGTAGTAGTAGTAGTAGTAGTAGTAGTAGTAGTAGCAGTCGTAAGAAAATTAAGTAATATTGTAATAGTCTGAGGTAAATTTTTAATTTTTTCTATCAAGGACATAGTTCAAAAAATTAGTTAAAAATCTAATAAATACTGAAAATGTTGTAAAATATAGTTCTTGTTAATATATTTAACTGGTGCCTAAGGCTTTAGTTTTCATTTTTTCAGATTCTTTGCTGCTTTAGTGTATAATTTTGAGCTTCATATTAAGGGGTAATAAGCTCTTTCATATTCCAAAGCCATAATTGGACAATTAACTCCAATATGTTAATCGACCAAAACTTATAAAAGTGAGAGACCCCATGACTCGTCCATTTTGTGACCATTTTGGGTTCATCTTGGGTGCAGCCCTGGCTGGGCTCTTGTACTGACCAAGGTGTATCCACTGAAGCCTTTTAATAAATGCTTACTTTATTCTTTAACTCCTTCTAGTCTCTATTCTAGGTCAGCCTTCACAAGGCATCACAGCAAAACAAAAGAGGTTTAGGTAGGACTAGACATGCTCTATGCAGGATGGATTAAAGCTCTTAACATAACCTTTAGTCATCTGACCAAATTTTACAACTGAATAAAATCATAGCTTTCACTGTCTAACATTTTTATCTACCTTTTGTACTGTTGCCCATTACTGGTGTTTTCTTCTATTTCGCATACTTTAATCCTCTTTCTCTTCCACTTTTGACACTTGCCATTTTTCTTGATTACTTTACCTGGCACCTAAAATCCAGTACTTAATTTTATTGATATTTCAACAGCTTTAATATTCTTTAAAAGAGATTCTGAACCCATAGTCACTATAACCCAGCTAATCACAAGTAATTATGTTTGTAAAGTACATTTCTACATAGTCAGTAAGTCTGTGTTTTTTTTATAATGAAGTTTAATACATTCAGGAAATCAGAGAACAATTTGGGTTGGAACTTCTTCTGGTTGGAACTTCTTCCAACTCCATTTTTATTTCATACTTTGACTAAGAAAGCCTGGATGCAGTTAGACATCAAACATCTGAAAATTAAAATAATACTATGCACCAAATTTTTAGAATAGTATGTAGAAGCCACAAAGAGACTTAGGACTCACAAAATACTAAGTGAAAGACATTCATGATCTTAGTATTTCAGAATATCTACAATGCTGGTATTCTTTGAAAATGTGTTTGATCTGCCAAAATTCTCTTTTATGCTTAGAGAGGTATTTTTTTCTTCTTTTTATAAAGCATTGTTCAGTTTGATTTCAATATTGAAATAAGTAACTTAAAATATCTGGTGTGATTTTGCAGAGTTTGAAATAAAATGTGTATTTTAGAACTAATATTTCTATGCCCCTTTGAGCCTCCCACAGCTGGAACATCTGTCGCAATTTCAGCAACAAAATGTAATACTGAACAGAGGGTCAACACATGCCACAGAGGTTACTACATGCAGCAGAAGATAGCAAAACAATTAAAGAGTAGTTGGTCTGCCCTAAATTCTGGAATGCTGCTGCAAGACTGCTATTATCCTGAGTCATCTGTCTTTGTTGTTGTGTGATACTCTACCCAGGTATGTGTGGTGCAGCTAGCTTAGACTCAAGTTGCAAAGCTTGCTACTGTGTGGATTTGTATGAATAAAACACCTACATGCTCTTACCTTCCTGTTGTGAGCGTGGTAGGCAGCGATTTAACCCCTATATTGGCCTTTGAAATGTTTACTGTGATCTTTATGTGCTTATAATTTTAGACGCTGAAACTCAAAGCAGGAAGTGGCCTCAGTTTACTTGCAATGGTATAAATTTTTTTAAACGTATGTCTTCTTATTTCTTTCTAAAGACATTCTCCAGCTTGATGACTTCTCTTCAGCCTTCTTGTGCAGACAAACATGCTCATCTGTTACTTAATTTCAGTATTGGATTAAGTAGTATCAAGTTCCTTTCCAATTATTTCAGATAATACGAATTTTCAGGTAAGTAACATTTAATTGAAACTATGCTCTAATTATACGTCAGTGGTTTAGAATATTTGCTTTATTCTCCTTTTACCGTGTGAGCATTATTTCTGGATCTCAGCTAGACTAGACACACGTTTTCCTAATATAGATATGCTTCCTGCATAATTTATTTTTTCATTCTACTAGGGTTTAGAGAATTACTTTTACCACACTAAATAAGACAGTAGATATAAACTTAGCATTTTGAACTCAAAAATTATTCAGCTAGTGAAATATTAATTAAAGAAAGAATCATTGGAATAAAAATTTGAAAATTGCACTTATAAAGATAATATAAACTGCACACTGAAAACACAGAAAAAAAATCATCATTTGTAAAAGGCATGTGTAGTGAGGAATCATGGTGTTAAATGAGTAGATGCTTAGAAAAACTTCATACAAGTGTGATTCGATTATCTAAGTACTAACTGTAAGAAAGAGCAAGAGTGTGATCCTTAGATGAATGACGCCTACAAACATTTTGTCCCTTTTAAATCCTTCTATGTGGATGGCATATCCACATCTACAGACATTTACCAAATGAAACGTAAAAACTAGGCTGTTATGCAAATGGTGACCCACCTATGGAATGTTTTCTAGTCTAAGAGCTATTGCAAGATTAAATCTAGATTCCCTCCCCAGGTTTAATTTTAATTTTAGCCTTGTGGCAGAAATAGAGAAGGCATGAAATCACTGCAGCATTACAAGTCTCATCTTTAGGCAAACTTCTTACACCAAGAGCTCCCATTTCTTAGAGTTTTCCTCATTCTTTGATTACTCGTGTTACTTGAAAATCCTAAAAATGCATGTGGAAACTTCCCAATAGCAAAATAATACCAACTTTACTTTCTTGCAGTCATTGAATAAAGCTCTTTTTAACCTTTCTTTCATTGCAAGAGAAAATATGAAATGCCTGACTGAGACATGATAGCAATATGTGATGCTGTCAATGTATGATGTGAAAGTTCAACATTAAGAAGATGAGGTCAACTTACCATAGAGTTATTGTGAATTCTGACTAAAAGTCAAATATTTCTTGAATACTTTTACAGATATTGTACATTCAAGTATCTGTTCTCAGACCTGTATGGAAAATGTCAGTCACAACTTAGAATGACAGAAATATGATGACAAAAATTATTTTCCATGGACTGTGTTTAGCCCCATTCCTAAAGTTTTAGCCCTGAAGCAGCTTCTGAAACAAACAAATTGGAACAGATATTTTGTCATGGTTGTAAGAAAATGCTTTTCAACTATTTTTACATATTGCAAGACACTTTTTCACAGAGAAATATATTGTAAATCACCTAAAAATCTGTAGTCCTGACCAATGGTTTGCCAAAATCAGCAGACACTAAATTACAACACTTAGTATAATGAGTTATGATTTCTCCTCTAACTTATTTTGTTCCAAAATTTCATAGAATCTTAGAATCTAAGGCCGTTGAAAAGAACCTTAAAGATCTCTTAGTTCCAACATCTCTGCCATGGTCAGGTATGCCACACACTAGAACAAGTTTCTCAGGGCCCCACCCAGCCTGACCTTGAACACTTCCAGGGATAAGAATTGAGCATCCATGACTCCTCTAGACAAAAATTTCAGTCTCATCATCCTCACAGTAAAGAATTTCTTTTTAATATTGTGATGAAACCTATTGTCATTCATTTTAAAGACACTACCTCTTATGCTATCACTCCATTCCCAGCTGTAAAGTCCACCTCCAGCACTCTTCTGTGCCTCCTTTAGGTATTGGGAGGATAATATATGATCTCTTTGGAGTCTTCTCAATGTGGATCAACCTCATCAGTGCTCTCAGCCTGTCATCAAAAAAGAGGTGTTCCAGACTTCTGATCATCTTCATGGTCTTACTCTGGACTCACTCCAGCAACTTCACATCCTTCTTATCTTAGGTGTCTAGGAGCTGGATGCAATACTCCAGATGAAGTCTCATCAGAGCAGAGCAGAGCAGAGCAGAGGGGGAAAATCAGCCTACTGGTCATACTTACTTTGATGCAGCCCAGGATGTGATTTCTGGGCTGCAAGTGCACAGATGAACACCTTGATCTTTCTCTGAAAGGCTGCTCTCAATCTGTTCTCTGCCCAGCATGTGTTTGTGCACAGGAATGCCTTATCCTAGGTGCAGGACTACACCTGGCCTTGTTCTTCAAGGGTTTTCCTCATGCATACCTCTCAAGCCTTTCAAGGTCCCTTTTGGATGGCATTCCTTCCTTCCAGTGTGTTAAGTGCACCACATAACTTGGTGTCAATGGTGAACTTGCTAATGGTGCCTTCAATCCCGTGTTCCTGACAAATGCTGAACAGCACCTGTCCCAGTACTGACCTCTGAGGGACACCACTCATCATTTGGACATTTTCTCTCTGCTTGGATGTTCCATGGTTGACTGCAAGTCTTTGAGTGCATCAATCGAGTCAATTCCTTATCCATCCTGTGATCCATTGTCAAAACCACTCCTTTCCAGTTTAAAAACCAGGATGTCATGGGACAGTGTCAAACATTTTGCACAAGTCCATGCAGATGATTTAGGTTGCTCTTAGCTCATCAACTAGTGCAGTAATTCAGGGTGAAATGGTTATATTTGCAATAAAGTCTAGTGACCATTATTTGGGTTGGAATGTCAATTAATTAAAATTGATGCACTAGATGCTTGAAAAAATAATGAAATTAGCTAGGCTGACTACCATCTGTCAGTGGGTTATTTGATTTGACATTATTAATAGAAAGAAAATTACATTAAGATTTACCATTCTTTTATACAGAGCACCTCTAGAACCATTAGGTCTTAACTTCAGAGCTTAAGTATTTGGTTCAAACTTAACCTAAGAACCTTGAAAACACAAAATCAGAGGCAAGTTCTCTACTTCTTTTCCTTTCTCTCTTTCTTTTTTTTTTAAATTTTCTCTCTTTTCTTGTAAAAGAGAATTGTGATAAATTATGAGTAACTTTTTATAATTCTGTAGTGAGTCTTTGTGTCCCACTTAAGCAGCATACAAAGATCAAATATTGCTTGCCAATGATCAAGAACCATAATCTTTGATACTGAAGTAAAAATGTTTGTATTGATATAACAAAGGAATTTCTTTCTCTCTCTGCATTGCAAAGTCAAATGTATGAAACCATAAATATATTTGCCGTGCATTTATTTAGGATCTTTGACAACACTAATTACGTGTTCATCCTGCTTTTTTCTTTTTAACACATATATTTTAGTGCATGTTACCTATATCCTAGCCAACTGAATACAGAAAAAAGTATACAGAAAAAAGAATAAAAAAACCACTCACTTTTAATCTTTGTCTAGCTATAATATCATGTTAATATTATGGATTTCTACTGTCTTGCAAGAGGTTCTCTGAGAAGCTGCTTCTGTTTAAACTAAAAAAGATAAAGGAAAATTTTGCAAAATTAATTATATAAATGCCAATAAGAAGTTAAAAAAAACACAAACAAACTGGGTAAAGGTTTTCCAAGCAATAAAGTTTAGATTAAGGAAGAATTTAATATAAACATTGTACAAGTGTAAAAAGATTAAATTGATATTAACAGACATCTGAATAGCAGAAATCCAATTCACCGCTTTGATGCTTAGTAATGTTTCAAGTGTTCTGTTTAAAATACTTTATAAACTACTTTGGTGTGATCTTCGGAGATTTATAGGTTAAAAGAAAAAAAATCTGCAGCCTACAGCCAGAGATACTACAAGGCTAGTTGCATTCTCTTGCTTTATGTAATGGGCCTTGAAATTAAAACACACATGAATTTTATAGCGTCATAGACAATCCCATTTCCAGATATTAAAACACAGATTTCACAACTTTTCATGAAGAAAACAAAACTTGAAAAATGCTCCCTCTATTTGAAGTCTCATTTAGATACTGAATATATATTTAATATAGTAAGCCCATTAAATTTTTTGGGTAATGTTTTAATGGACACCAATTACAGATTTTAAGTAATGCCCATGTGTTTTGTGTTATAGGTACATGTGTATTATAATATCTATACACAACTACACATTTGGCAACAGTTGAAGTCACAGTGATATTCAAACCAACCTCTAGAGCTTTTTAACATTTCTCTTGGCAATTTTCTCTTACAGTCTTACTCATTCTGGAGCGCTATGCCTCCAGAGGCGGAGCATATAGCCATGAGAGTTCAAAGTCATGACTATTTTGTAACATAAGAGACTTAGATGCCAGCTGTAAGTAGATGAGTTACAGAATAAATTATATAAATTATCCCCATTACAATTTTTAAAATAGAGACGGGCAGTTGGGATGTTTTGGCGGGGGGAAGCAGGGGATTTTTTTTTCCTTTTTTTTTTGTTTGTTTTGCTTGTGATTTGGTTTGGTTTGTTCCCATGAAATATTTGAGGTTGTCAGACAAGCATGTAAAATAACACCAAATACAGATTTTATTTGGTCCATAAAAGGCATTTATTTCATGTCAGATGTGAATAGAATAGCACCTCTTGTAAAGGTCTCCTAGACATGAAAGTAGTATTTGTTCTCAAATCTGTATTATGATTAGTTCTGTTGAAAAATTATCAGTCTAGCCAGAGTCTGCAGGGGATGAAAATGTATCATCTATTGACACAAAGCAATCTTTCTCTTGCTGGAACAATGATTACTTATAATAAATTTCTTTGTTTTGAATCACCCAGAATAGGAATTTAAACTAGATAATAAACATATTTGGTTAATGTTTATTTAAGGAAAACAATTAGAAAGAACTATTTACAATGCCCTGGTAATATTGGTGGAACGAACCCTTCAATTCCTGTTTTTTTTTCCTCCTGATACATTTTTTAATCACTTGGTTGCTTATCCTACAGTCTGGACTGGTGCCTGAGCCTGGCTTTTGGTATATGCTGAGTTTTGACTCCCTGTGCATGGTCCTGATCTTGGGCAAACCTGACAACGTCAATACCAAGAATGATCCTAAAGGAGTCAGAAGTAACTCTGCCAATATTTGATAAGAGATTGGGATCACAGTGAACTTCAGGTGCAATGCCTCATACCTCAGCACAGCGTCTGTCCGCTCTTTCTGTGGCTCTTCACTGGGTTGCCCAGACTCATATTTCTGCCACCATCCCAGATGTGGCCTTGCCTCACATATTTCTCATTCTCATTCTGTGGTTCCTGTGGTTTGATAGGAGGCTCATCACATATTCATAACTTTCAAAGTGTTTGTACTACCAGAAACCATGGCTTTATCCTTAGCTCCCACAAAGCTCCATAATTCCATGAACATGGACCTAGCTGTGGGCTAAATGTGCCATGGCTATCAAAATTTGTAGACTACTTTGTGTAGAGTCTTTCTTTTCCTGAACCCAGATGCAGAATATATTTCATTTTCTCAGGGTTAGCATTCAATTGCTAGATCTTGAAAATAACCAAATTTTCAATGGATCTATTCTTTTAAACATATCCTACTTTGCACCCTAGGAGATGCGAATCATATTCTAAAGTACACCTCCCTCCCCATGCTCCACATGGCTAACCTAAGCATTTTCTCAGGGTACTCTGATCATCAACTTAAACTGGAAATAGTAAAAGTTTCTTCCTAAGTGTATCTGCTGAGCATTAGAATCAAGAGCTATTTCCCATTTTTTCTGAGGGAAATCAATGCTTTTAAAAGTTAAGTCTGTGTGCTATTTTTCATAATTGAGATACTTTCTTGGCTGCTTAGGTTATGGTCAATCTGCCAGAGTGGCAAAAGAAAATAAATCTTAAAAAAAAAAAAAGAGAAAAGTATATTGCTATTCTGTGGCCTTACTAATGTCAGGCCTAAAAATGGACATATAACATATAATTTCTTTTTCTACACTGTATGTTATCACTCAAAAATGATAATAAACAATTCATCTGCTCTATTCAGCTGGTATGATTGATATTTTTTCCTCTAAAAATACATCTTACTTTTTTCTGTATATGACAATTGATATACAGTACTGTAAAGCATTCGGCATGGAGGTTTTTCCAGATGATTAATTGTACCCCTTTTTACTGTGTCTCTGAGTGCTTCCTGCTGTCTGTGGCATCCCAGATCCCTCATTCAGTACAAAACACAGACCACTGTTTCTTTCCAGGTGAATTTCTTCCCAGCTGAATTATGATAAGTATGCCTCTGACAAGAATCCTCTGGTATTAGATATTCTCCAGGGACTTTTTCCTGCAGAATACTAGCAGCAAAATAACATTAATCTGTTCTAAAAAGTTATTTGGAATTAATTTTAAAAAATTGATATGGAATTTAATTTCAAAAAATATTTAGCTTGAAACAGTAAAGCTCAGGCAGCATAGCCTCTGATGTTCAAAAGTCTACCCAAACCTTAGCAAAATTATGAGACTAACAGATGCAAATCTGTCATTTGTAGCCATCAGACACAAGGGGTTATCATCATGGCATCTTGCTGACTTTTTCTTCCTATGATGAGCAGTAATTACCTATTTTTAGCCATGACAGCTACGTGTGGCTCCCAGTGCTAGCTTGAAACACAGTCCAACCTTGATTAATATCTGCTTACTACCACATCCTCACAGAAAAGTAGTTGCTATTTAATTCTAAAGATGATATCAAGAAATTTTAGTGTTATGATATGTTATTCAGGATCTAGAAGGATTTTTTTTTTAGCACAGGAATATGTGTAGAAAAAAGCAAACATCAACTATGTATTGCCATGTCTTAAGAGTTCAGATTTTTTTTTTTTTTAACCAAGGAGAATAAACAATGTGCAAAAGTCTCATTTTTTTATCTGCCATGTGTTCTAATTAGAGCAACCAAGGCGTATCCACTTTATGCAGCCCAGTTGCTTCTGAATATACCCCAAAAAAGGAACTTAGGTCATAATAATGAGGATCAAATCATACAACTGAAAAGAAATGTTAGGGCTGTCTTCACAGATTTTCTTGCTCAAGCAAGAACAGTATTACCTGTCCAAAAATATGCCTGAAAAATGCCCATACTCTTAAAGAGATTCATTAGAGGGGAAAAAGTCCACAAGGGAAGTAAATAATGACTACATCAGACACTTTACAACAACATTGTGATTCAGTACAGTGCAGTACAACCTTCTAAAACATTCTGACATATATTAAAATGAAGAACATTCCAGAGTAGTTTGCAAAAAAACAGCCATAGCAAAGCATAAAGAAGCATCAAGAATAAACATAGAATTGTCTTGTTACTTCAAATATATTTTTGATCTTAGCAGGGGAAATGTAAATTCATTTCAGTGTTTTCTACTGTTAGATATAGCCAACATGACTTCAGTCATACTCTGGCACTGTGGTGAAAATAAAACTTCCATCTACAAACATCTATCTCTACCCATAGCAGAGATTTGGATCTCAATGATTTGAAAGTTCTCTTCCAGCCCAAACCATTGAAACCATTGCGTAATTCAAAGGCCTTTTTTTTTTTTTTATAATTTTACTTTTCATTCATATCATATAGAATTGAAGTGTTTTAATTTCCTGGCTTACTTTTCCTCATGTTCTGTTCTGGCATTTTATGGGATGGATTGACCTTTCTAAAATTCGTTATGAGTACCAGATCATTCAGCGCTTTGTACCACTCACTCTCTTCTTGCACAAATTTGTCCCAAAGTTAGAAGCAGGACAGGCATTTCACTCTACTGCTGTTAAGTATCTCCACAAAAACTGCTTTCCCCAGGTTATCCCTGCCACCATAAGTACAGACAACATTCAGTCTCTTATGAAGAAGAAAGCTAGATTAGTAAATAAAACAGTATTTAAAGCACTGGGTTTAAATTGTAACACAAGGAAACCCAGGTAAAATCTTGTTTGCTGAGAAAATCAATATCAAAATACACTTTTAAGTGTAGACTTTTAAGGATGTGGTCTCATTGATACCGAATTCCTTTGATAAAGATACTGCATCTGAAGTAACCTTTAGTACAAATTTTATTTGTTCATATATGTTGAAGGTTAGAGAAGAAATATCTCCATGAATCCTGAAACAGCAACGATCTCACATGTATAAAAGCTTTTCCAAGTGTATTTTTAAGGTACCAATATCTGATTTAGCACCCTAAATAGACTTATAATAAAAATAAATAAGGTTACATTTCTAATTTTTCTTCTTTAAGATAAAAAGAAGCAATATTTTTAGGGTTTTCTTTTACTTTATATCTTCAAAAATATATTATAAGCAGAAAGATATCATAAACTTCTTAACACTTGTATGATAAGTAAAGTCATATGATTTTAATTTTAATTTTAATTTCAGATTTTGTCTGATCTGTGAAGGCAGTGAATAGCAAAGGCTGGTCAAAGGAAACTAAATATATCCTCTAATGTACTCCAGTAGCAGCTGAGAACAGAAGTGCTCAATTTATTTCAAGTGTCATTAAAGTGAAAAGCAAGAGAACACACTGGGAAACATACATAAGCTGAAGTTAATTAGAAATGTAATCTTGAAAATATGCATATATCTACCTAAAGACACAAAGAAGAGCTAACAGTAAGCCCTGTATTTAGACCAGTAACAGCTGTTACAAATGAAGAAGCTAGTCTTTCACATAGAAACTAGTACTGTAATTATCTTCTTTGGGAGAATATTAAGTTTTGTTTACCTGATCTTCAATCTGTATATTTGGGAGACATTTTCAGGACAACCCACAGTGTTTTCAGCAGTGTCAAAGGAAAATAAGTTTGCCAGATCACTGAAACAGCTTACATTCGCTGTGTTAAAACCAAAGATCTCTCTCCTTTCCAGCACTGCAGTACCTGGCAATTATTGCATTGGGAATGTCAGGAATCTACCACAGAAGTGTGGGCAGTGGCCACAGCCAATTACCAAAGAGATATTACTAGTGGGAGACATAACTTAAAAATTTAATAGAGGTCATGTTTTAAGCCTGCAGCTACATTTGGAGTTGTGATAGGGAGGGTATATAGGCCCTGGACCTTATGATCAGGTTGCATACAGCCTAATGACAAGTGTTAGAGTATAAGAATAAGAGGAAAAAGCAAGGCCTGAAAGCTCTTGTCTTTCTGAAAATATGAAGTGATAATCAAATTGAACATCATCTATTGAGGAAGTAAATTATAGTGTAAGCTTCTTCCCTGTTTTTCCATACGGTCAGCTCCAGATTTCATCTATATTTAAAGTGTTTCTCAAAAACATATGAATACCATAGAAGAGACATTTTTATGATTTTTAGGTTGATGTACATGATTTACACATGATCTCACACATGATCTCAGAATTAGAAATCCTCTAAAATGTACAATTCAGCATCTAGAACCAATTATAAAAGCTTGTGCAATCCTATAATATAAAAGGCAAAATCCAGACAACAGACAACAGACAGCAACACTAAATGCAAACAAAGAACATATCTGGCTAGTAAGTCAGACTTTCTTTATTGAGTCATGAATTACAATGCTATGTGGCATGCCTGAGTTTTACCAAATCTGCCATTGCTTACTGTCTCTTCAAGGATGATGTCTCTGGACCTGTGCGGAATTTATGAATCAGTTGAGTGCATTTACAGTGCTGGTAACCCATATAAAGGAAATTTCTAGTGTAATGAAACTGGCACTAACTGCATACTTGTGATGCCTCAGCAAAAGGACCAATGACTGATTGTACAGGAGAAATTAATTCATCATACAATAACAAAAAGCTTGTCAAATTTTTCTTTTTGTTAAATATGGTAACAATATATTACTTTGGTGAGAGTAAGTCTGTTGTCTCTGCATGTTTTTTCCTATAGGGTATAAAAGCAGATGAAATTCGTCTCCATGAAGGTCAAAGAGGCCAGCACATTTCACTAGTTCTTTAAAGACTGGTTCTGAAATGGTGAAATATGTTTTAGTGCCCTAATTTGCATGTTACATAAAAGAAGGAGATGAACTGTTATCAGGCTTTGCCTCAGTTATATACCCAACAAGTAATCAATTAGTAAGATAATAAGAAGGCAATGGAGTGGAATAAGGTGATGAGAGATATGCATCTATTAAATTTTTAAGAGATCCTATAGAAATTAAAATGTGTAAATGGGCAATGGAGCAGAAAAAGGGACATATAAATTCTACTGGCTCAAAGTCAAATATCAAGAAAAACAGCTATTTTCACACCAAGATGACATATGAGTTGCCTTTCAGACCTTCTAATAATGTTTGAATTAACTAAACTTATCAGTGTCCCACAAATTCAGAATGCAGAAAATGTAATGGAAATTACCAAAACTATATCACTATGATTACCCACAAGTTTTGGTTCAATTTATTACCTACATTTTTCCTATTCTGGATCATACAAACTGTGCAAAAAATTATGTTTCAGGAAATTGCAAGTACACCTCATAAAAAGGGTTGTATTAGTAAAGAAATGGGCAAAAACTCTCTGTCTGTGACATAGCAGTACATACCGTTCAAAATAGCATATTCAAAATAAAATGCCATAACTACATATAATTTTCATTTGTTCACAATACAGCAGCTGTATGTGAAAAGAAAGAAAATCATCTAATGATATAACTTGCATGAGTGTTTTTTCCTTCTATTTTTTCATGTGTCATATAGTCCATTCATTTTGTGTGTTAGCAGCTTTTTATTATTATTTTTAAGTTCAATTATTCAAACACTTTTGAAATAATTTCATAACTAAGCATAAAATATCTAGGTAATAACATAAGAAATGCTTCATCATTATTGTTATGAGATTATTTTTCTTTCATCTCTAACTGTTTTAGGACTTTACCATTCCCACGAATGTTTTATGTTAGGTAATCCACTCTAAATGAACCATTTCTGTGGGAAAAAATTATCAACTATTTAAAAAGCTTGAATGAGATGACAGTAATAAGAGATGATAAAAAATTCTAACCAGCCAATTAAAACCAAACACCAAAACCTCCTTCAATTCATTCTTTGAAGACTACTAGTGTTTTCATGCTTTGAAACAGATGCTCTCTTTGAGTAGGTGCAATGATGGGAATAAGTATTGGCAGAATTACCTCCAACTAGAAAATGTTCATTATCTCTTTAGAAAGGTTGAATAAAATGCAGTGTTTTAATTTTATTTATTAAAAAGTGTTTTACTTCAATATTTTGGCTGGGGAAAAAAAGGTTAAAACTCTCAGAAACTTCCATTCTTATAGGTTAATGTATTTTAAAAAATACTCACTTTAAAATATGATAAATGTCCTGATAAGCATGTTCCAACCTCACAGGCTTTATTTGGCGTATGCTTTGTGTCCTGGCACAGCTCTGCATCGGATTCAGATAATGCTGCTCTGCAGAGTTTTGGGCCTTAGGAAAGTGAATATCATCAGTTCTCTTTGACATGCTGAAGGCTGCATTAGGCTGTGCTGGATTCCCAGTTTCAAAACTGAAAAGCTTTGAATTCATAGCCTGTACTTATGAGCAAGCTCTCGTAAGAGTCGAGACAGTGTTTGTTGATAAAATATGCAATGGGAATGCTGAAAAGGTCACTGCTGGCACATCTGAGAAGACAAACAAACATAATTGTAATCTTAACTACCTGCCCTTTCAGATAAATTTGTTCTAGCTAGGTGTTTTGTCATCATTCTGAAACTAGGCTTTACTGGAAGAAAAACAGTAATTACCTAAATATATAGTGTATTTTACTGGGACATATATAGAGCAGAGTGTGTTTGTCTCTGTTTAATAATTTTGTAACTTTTGCTAAGATGTCACTAAATGGGTATAATAGGAAAGTAAACAAACACAGCAAAGGTCAAGAGCCTGTGTATAGGAAAGAATCAAAAATATAAAAAGAATCAGAATGAATGGAATCTAGAAGAAAAAACCAGAATTTCCCTGTATGTAAAAAATTCATCTATTTTTCTCAGAACACATTTGAAACATGGAGTGTACAACTCAATTGTTTATAATTGTTTTATGCTTTTAATACTTATATCTTTTGTTATTATTTCATTGTCTAAGTACTTTTGTGAAAATGTTCTGTGGCATTATTTGAATGCATTGGGAAGCCACAAATATTTGACATCAAGATAGCTGTATTTTCAATCAAAACTCTTAAATAATTTAAAAGTGTAAACACTATTTTGACATGTCTCTAGACTTGGGTAATAGTAGCATAAATGAAACACATCTCAAGTAGAAATTTCAATACACTGCACTGTATGGATGGGACAGAGTTAATTTTCTTTATATTAGTCCATGTAGTGTTGTGTGACCATTTGTGACTAAATCAATATTGATAACATATCAATATTTGAGCTATTGCTGAACAGTGTTTGCACAGTATTAAGTTATTCTCTATTTCTCACACTGCCCTCTCATGAGAAAGCATGGGGTGGTTAAAAGGTTGTGAAAGACTGAGCTGAGCCAGTCAAACCAAAGTGGTATTCCATGCCATAATGTTATACTCAGCAATTTCAGCTGAAGGCAAGATTTTCCAAAGTAGCCTTTGTGCGTAGACTGGATGGGTGTCAATCTGCTGGTACAGTGTGGTGAGTGATTGCTTCAACCATTTGTCTGGGGGCTATTTACCCATTTTTTTCTGCACTTATTAAGCTGTCTTCATCTCAAGCCTGTGAGTTTTTTCCCATATTTATCTGTTCAGATGTTTCCCCAACCCTGATAGGAAAATAGGGGAACATTTGGATGGGTGCTTAGCTGCAGGTCTGAGTCCTACCACAATCAGAATTATTGTAACTCATAAATAGTGAAGAAAGACTCTGCTGCGGTGGCAATAACTTAAGTTCATTACATTTTTGTGTAATATCATTAGCCTATAAACATAAAAGAAGATCTCACCACCACTTGAAATATTGATGAAGATCAATATTACACCATTTTCTTCATATGCTTCAAACAGGCCTATTACTACTTCCTTTTTTGCTCAATTGCTGCTAACAGTTCAATACTACTTCTTTCAACTCACCAGAGAGTAGCTGAGAACTGCTCCATCTGTGTGTGCAGACTGCAGCTGTTGGACCTGCATCAGCAGACAATCATTGCACTGGCTCTCCACTCTCAATGTGCAGAAAGTCATCCTCCTACCACACCTATCTCACCTGAAGGAGAGAAAAAAAATTCTTTGAGTGGATATTTCTTCTGTACTGCATCCTGTTCCAATACTCAAATTATAGCACAGTAAGACAAGAGGTTAACATGGCTTTTGTTTACTGTAGAGATGGATTACAGCATACCTGATTAACTCCTTCCACAAACCCTAATTACCTTCTGGATACTAGAGACAAGAGTAAGTCATATAAGAAGTGGCTGAGGGAGCTGGATTTCTTAAGCCTGGAGGAGGTTCGGAGGACGCCCTACCACTCCCTATGGCTGCATGAAATGAGGGTGTCCCCAGGTGGAGATCAGCCTCTTTTTGCAGGCAACCAGTGTTGGGACAAGAGGACATAGTCTCAAGCTGTGTCAGGAGAAGTTCTGTTTGGACAACATGAAGAATTTCTTCACTGAAAAGATATTCAGGCATTGGAATGTGCTGCCCAGGGAGTCACCACACCTGGAAGTCTTCTAGAAATAACTGGATGTCATATTTTGTGCTATAGTTCAATTGAAATTGTCATGTTTGGTCAAGGGTTGAACTCAATGATCTTGGAATTCTTTTCCAATCCTAACGATTTAAAAAAAATCTAAAAAGACTGAAAAGACTGCCTCTCTAAAAATGTACTCACAACCATTAAAAGTATCTGAGGAAACTCATCAGTAATCTGAAGTTTCACTTTAATTAATATATAAACATATATATGTATATACATATACACACATAATGGAGAACACATGCAATTAGAAAGGTTGCTATGTGATATTATTTTTTCTGAAATTATTCTTTAAAGCAATACTCATTAAAAATCCTGAAAATAAATGTGTCACCAGTTAATGATTTTATTTGGATGAAATCAGGGTACACAGGAAATTCTGAAAAATCTGGTCAGGAATTTCTGGAAGTGAATGCAGGTTGTAAAAGTTAAAAGCATTGCTAATGTTTGAGTATGAATTATGATGACCATTTTAAGATCATAAATTGCTTTAGCTAAATTTGTTGAATAAAACTGTTCAAGGTGCACATGCCAATGACACGTTCCTTTTTACTCTATCATTTGTTATGTTAATACAGTGCTGACTTCATATATATATGACACCTCATCTGAAATGAAAATTATTGCCTGTAGCAAGACACAGTACAAGCCATAACACAGCTGAAATTAAGCAATATTAAAAGTGCTGCCTGATGTAAATGTAAATAATGATTAGTCCATTTCCTTTCTTACCCCTTGAGTGTTTATTTCCTGTACTAAGCCATAAACTACCTGAGCACTAAGCCACTAGTATTGAACCATTATGTACATTGTATTATATACATATTTATACATGTATTATATATTAATATATAATTTACTTTTGTTGTGGAAAGAAAAGTGAATGGATTTGACAATTGGTCATCATTAGGAAAAAAAAGAAGATTGAAAATGTGTATATTGAAAGATGGTGTGACTCAAGACAGACATTGTCTCATGTTTTCCATAATTTGGACAATATAGGTGAGAGGAATACTAGGTACATGAAAGATCAAATATCATTTTTGCAATGGAAAGTAAGTCTTTAGTTCCTCTATGGGGCACATACTCTGGCTGATAGGTTCTGCTGAAGGCCTTTACAGACTAACTTAACAGTAAGGGGTTCAAGAACCAGAGAGAAATTGGAATAAAAGGGCCGTGCTATTTCAGTTGCTAAGTGAAAATAAAGTTTATAAGCTTTTTGTTCCACATGCCCTTAGAAGTAACCCTACACAATAGGTTTCTGTAATTTTTCATCCTGAAGAATCATGAGAGAAAGGAAGATGAAGGATATGCCTTAAACAACACCCCAGTAGGATGGCAAAAAAAAAGGGATAAATATGATAACAATAAGATGAAAATTATACTTGTAGAGGTGGCTGAAACTGAGAATGAATTTTTAGATATGAATTTATAAGACTTTTAGTCACAGAAGGATACAAGATTTAAAAAATCAAATTAATTTGATCTAGGGGTTTGTCTTGCACTGGGAGGAGATGGTTCATTATGGTCCCAGCAAGACAGGCACTTAGACTTGCAAGTTATCATTTAAAATGCTTTTCATTACTGCTAAAACTGCAAAAGAATAGCACAGGTGATATTAATACCTTTAGATGCTAGGAGCCCTCAGCAGTGTAAAATTAAAGAGGCTCTGACCCATGTTCAGTGTGCCATGCAGACCCCATCCATAACAGTTTTCCTCTTTTTGGTCAGCTGAGCCATAATAAGACTTTCTTTACAAATGAAAAACTCTGTTAATGATTTCTAGAGTTAAAGAGAAATGTGTTACAATAACTTCTTGCTGAGATTTTTGATAAAGGCAAGGCCACACCAGTGGCATGATCCCTGGAGATGTGGAGTGAGAGCTGCCTGTTGCAGTTCGGGGGCTGAGGTTGTCCTGGGACCCGTCCAGCACAGCGCAGCCTGAGGGCCACACTGGATCCACAGCCCCATGCAGCACAGCCCTGGCCTGGGAATGTCTGGGTTAAGTGTATTGTGTATCCCTCAATTCTCCATCTACAATTGCCTTTTTCTCATGATCACCACAGAAAACATTTTTACTTCTAAGTGATATGAGTAGTTGATATAAGTAGTTGAAAAGTTTGGGAAAACAATACCCCTGACTGCGGAATTACCTACTTAATAGATAAGGAAATCCATTTTTAAAAAATTTCTTTCAGACTGAAAGTATTTTCCTTTAAAAATAAATTTAGTTACTCAAATTAATTGTCTTCTTTTATGTTTTCAATATTTTATAGGATTTGTTTATCTTTCTTTTTTCTTTAATTCTGACTTTCAATTTCATTGGCGTGTACTTCCTTCAAAACTAAGTTTTGTCATGAGCAGTGAAGGTTTGGTATACCTTCAGCTGCTCTAAAATGTGATTAAAAACAACACTATATCATAGCTGCTTTAGGAAAATGGCATTTTCTCTTCATTTTAGTCCTTGAGAATAAAATACTGAGACTGACAGCCCTAGAGCTGGATGTTTTGTATCTGCTGTATTGGTACAGCACAACCACTGGCTACTCAAGCTTCCTAGGATTCCTGTATCCAATACTACTTCTGAGAAATCAATGTTTTTAGAGACAAGAAAGAATTTGTGTTTCGGTTTTAGCTTCTCTGTGCTGAGAATGCAAGCTTTTCCTTGTGTCATTTCCCGTTACATAGTTAGTTATGTGTGAAACACGACCATTGGTTCAATTTTTGTATTGAAAGTATCAATTTTAATGTCTACAAAAGATTTGGATCTGAAGACCTATTGTAGCTATTTCATATATCATGTTGTTGGACTGTAATCTAACTCTATGTACAAGCGAAGTGTTTAACAACTAAGAATTGTCTTATTATAAGCTATATTAGTTAAACACCTTGGAAATTGTATTTTCATTTGAATATTCATTATGTTTAATTTAATATTTGTGTCTAAATTTTAGTTTTAGAACTATCAGTTCTAATTGCATTTATAAAACATTATGACACCTATGAAGATGATCATCTAAAAATTATGTTTTGCTTTAGCCTATGTAATTTTCCTAGGTATTCACAATGCAAAAATTATTAAGGTACAGCACAGCTATAATTCAAAATCCATGAGAAATATCTTCAGGAGTAACAAAACCCTTTTTTTAGATCTCAGATTTGTTACTATGTAACAAACCACATACTATGTATGTCTTTATTTTAACCTTACAGTTAAACTAATTAAGGAAATGCAGTAATGAATCATAGCATAAAAAGGCAAGCATTGCTGCATCAAATATTTTATGAGAGAGACCATTCAAGTATTAAAGTCCTTGGAGAGTTAATTAAATGCTTAAAGGCCAGTGAATCATAGAGTCATACCAAAAAAAAAAAAAAAAAAAAACTGGACTAAAAGGATTTCAGTAAGTCATATTATAAATAATTTGCAAGCCTTACAGTAGTTTCACAACTGTGTGTATTTTATTTTGTTTATTTTGTGTTGGATTTTTATGGTAATGTGCATTTAAAATAAAAGTTTGAATGCATAAACCTGGGGCAAACTGTACAGCTTTTCCAAGCTGGCCACAAAGATATATTTTTGATGCAGTCTCTACCAGGAAAAATGTGAGTTTCTAAATTCAAAAGTGGATATTGTCCCATAAAATTTGTTAACCTTAAAAAAGGCAATAACCACTCCCTACAAAATAAAGCGCCTGTTCATTTTCAGCTGTTCCACACACATCTGTGTTTCACCCATCCGAGACAGTCCTCAGCAGCCTTACTTTGCCTTGTTCCTCTGTATTGAGTTCCTGTGGCCGAGTATTGGCAGTGAGGATATCACGGGGTGGGTTCTGTGAGAAGCTGCCAAAGGCTGCTGCCATGTCTGGCACAGAAAGTTTCAGCACACTAAAAGACAGACTTGGTTCCAGGCACCAGAGCTGAAATCCCCCGGCAGGAGTTGGTAAAGACCATGGTGAGGCTGACTGTACCCCTGCAGTCCATGGAGGTCCATGGAGGAGCCACAGTGGACCCATGTTGGAGCAGTCTGTTCCTGAAGAGCTGTGTCACATGGAAGAGACCCACACTGGAGAAGTTAATGAAGAAGTACATCCTGTGAGAAGTATCCACATTGGAGAAGTTTGTGAAGAACTGTCTTCTGAACTGTCTCTCTGGTGGGACCCCATGCCAGAGCAGAAGAAGAGCATGAGGAGGAAGGAGTGACAGAGACAAAATCTTATGAACAGACATCCTCATTTCCTATCTCCCTATGCTGATCAAGGGGAGAAAGAAAAATCAGACTCAAGCTGAACCTGAGAAGATGGAAGGGTGGGAACAAGTTTTTAGATTTGTCCTTATTCTCATTATTCTACTCTCTTAAGAATTTCTGAATTGAATCTGTTTTGCCCATGTTAGTAATGAGTGAGGAATTGCTCCCTGTCTCTATCTCAGGCCAAGAGCCTTTCATGACATTTTGTCTCCCTGCTGTTATTGATAAGGAGGAGCAATAGAGAAGTTTGGTGGGCACCTGGCATCCTGTCAAGGTCAGCCCACCACAGTCTCCTAATCTCTGCTCTTCTGTCCTAATGTTGTTTGCTGCCATATTTATGGTACTGCACTGTGACCATCTTTTGACTATTTAAGATCCTGAAATATTAATTTCTCTGTTACAAAAGGAAGCAGAGCACAAATATAAAGTTTTGTAGGATGAGAGACTTTCATCTTCACCCCAAAGCTGACTTTCAATAGATGAATTTTGCTCATCATAAATTAGCAGAGTGCTGTTTCTTCTCAGATCTTGTTTTCCCCTGTATTTCTAACTGCATGGAAATGGGCAGAGGTTAACTTCAGCAAAGTTAACTGCTACATCTTCAAAGGAACCATAGCAAATGTAAAATAAAAAAAAAAAAAAGCAGTGAGCATAGGACATGAATGGACATGTTTTATAACAGTACCATGATGTGGAGTTTAAACTGTAGGCCTTAAGAAAGACCAACACCTCAAAATATTACAAAAGCTAATTAAGAGAATTATTCCTTTCATGAGCAATGGTAGCTCTTGCTAGTCTTAAGAAAATTTAACAACAGAAAGCACAGGCAAATTTCACATGGAGGAGCTGAAAGAAGAGTAACATTAAAGATTTGTTCAATATTAACATTTTTAGGTCTTAATTTAATATTTAGTAGACACTTTAGTTACTATGAATTAAAATATTTTTCTGCAGATAGGAGATGCTAAAACTTAATTAAAATCTACCTGTTTAAATTGTTTCTTTGAATGAATCCTGTAATTTCAAATGGATGGTTTCAAAGCACGATCATATGAAATACTATTTTTATAATAAATATATTTATTTTTAAATATATAAAAATATTAGATCTATATCTATTTTATATATATAATAAAACAAGACTGATTCATCCAGATAAAAATCCATTAAAAACAGCTGAAAAAATAGGCAGTAAATAGAGATGAGGATGAAGATTATAAATGATAGTTTAAGAAATACATGTGATACAATGCATGTGTTTGGAAATGCTGAGACCTAAATACTGTAGCATTTCTCAGTCTTCTGAATTCTTCAACAGCATTCTGGCTCATGTTATTTTCAAAGTGCACCAGTACCTTTCAGAAACTTACGTTTCATTTTCACTCCATTCAACAAATGTCAGAGAAGTAACAAAAGGCAGAAATTATGATGTTAAGAAATAAAGGGAAAGATTCAGAGAAATAATTGCTTGTCTCAATGGTAACATTGATTTCATGACTGTGTATGTATCTTTGCATTTCATCTTCAATTTTACAGAAAATAAAAAAGGAAAATTGGAAAGAATAACAAACGTCCCCTAAAAATTAATATATAATTCAGTAATAATAATTCAATTACTGAAAACCACCTTGTTGCCTATAACTAAGAAATTGTTATTTCAATGAGCTTGATCATGAAATTTCTTCATACCATTTTTTGGTCATACCATTGAAGAAAAGCTATACTGTACATTGAAGAAATAAAGCATGAGCAACAGGAATATGATGCAGCAACTCTTCTTTGTTATTTTCTAGTAGGAAGGAGATACACGATTTTACAAAATAAATATTGCTTCATCAGTTCAAGGATAGAACTCACTTCATATTATATTTTAATAACTTCCAAAGATTACAAGTAAGCAAAAGATATATTTTATCAAATAATTTTCACTCTAAATTTTTCCTCTCTGACAGAGTTTGCCATGTACTAAAAAATGACATATGATTATAAACTTGGCAATTGTGGAGCTACTTAGCTCATCTTCACAATCAATTTAGTACTTAAAAAAAGCATTTTCAAGTCCCAAAGTCTTATGTGCATAAATATTTTTCCACTTTCCCAACAGAAATTGAAAAGAACACTAATAGCTTATATAAGTCCCCCTGAGGTATTTCCAAAGCAAACACTAGATAAGGTTTCTTTTGGTTTAACTTTATATGAAAATGCTAATTTGGTTCCAGAAAGGCAACAAAAAAGGAGCCAGTTACTTGAAATTTCTGAAGGGTTAGTTTTTCCATGTGAAAAAATTACAATGAAGTAAATTTCTATATCTGTGATAAAAATTACTGTGACAAGTTTAAAAGTTCTGACTGCAGCACAAACATCCTTTTGTAAAAATAAATTGATCCTGGTTTGAGACTGCTCAATGGCCTCATACACACAGAGAGCCCACAATGAGGGAGTTATGATATTCCCTTGAACACCAGCAATTGTGTGAAAAGCCACAAAACCCCATTAATTCCAGTAGATTCAGGAAGATTCAGACCTCCCTAATATCTACAGGATTAACTAATCTCATGCATAAATTAACAACACTGAAACTGTTTTATCACAAGAAGTTGTTGCATGAGTGGAAAAGTAGTAGCTCCACAATGACTACCTAATTACAGACCACATGGGAGGCACCTTTGTGCTCAGCCCAATTTTTTTCTATTTGAAGATAAACAGTCACCAAAAAGAGCTGAAAACTGTGGCAGATCTGACCTACCCTTCATCCATGCATTTCTTCCCCTTGCCCAGGGATGCCTGGCATAATAAGAGTGTGAAGAGACCATTAATATATCATAGCATATTCTGAAGTGTTACTTTATGCAGTGAAAAAAAATTGCCCTTACACAGCATTATTTAAATGTTATTTAGGAAGAACATATTCCGCACTGTTCTTGGGTCTTGTGAAAGAATAGAAGCATTCAAAATGAGTTACAGGACGTAATATTCTTAATCCTCTTTAAATGAGGGAATATATGTTACCCAGTATGACTATCCCAAACCAAATGTAACAAACATGAACTTTCAAAAGTAAGGTGTATCAAAACTTAGAAACCTAATACATAAATGCAGAACATATAAATAATAGTAATATCACTACCAAGGTGCACAAGTTTAATTATATTTCACGTACTGTAAATGAAAAATGAAACATTGGAAGATACAAGGATGTATTTTTAATTTGGAGACACTGTGTACCTCTCAGCATACAAGTTATAAATTTGATGATTACCTACAATTTTTTAGTCACTCTGATTCATTGGCATTTGGGTTAATATGTACTCACTTAATGAGCACACATTAAGTCATTAAGTACCTGATTTTATTTCATTGATAATTGTTTGCACTTATGCTGTAGGGGATATCACATACTCTTCAAATCTTGCATTAACAATTTTTAGTAACTTTTCACTGATAATAAATATAATGTTTTCAACATTCATCATATATTTTATTTGTTTTCTATCTTATGGGGGCAGGAGAAGGATATATAGGACCAGTTTACAGGCAAATTTCCTTTCCCTCTTTTATAAAGGAGCAACAGTCTGTTCAGATGAAAGTAACAAAATATTCATATTTCTATTGAAGTAATTATTTTAAATATCAGTTCAGCAAGATCTACATGTTTCTACCTCTTCATGGCCAAAACATTTTAGAATCATTGTCATTTAGGTGGCTTACACTGACAATAAAATACTATCAACGCATTTTAGGATAAATATTTAAATAAATTTATGAAAAGAAAGGAAGTTTGTTTCAGAGTCATTAGATTAGGATACCTAAAAGCTAATAAAGGTGACATTCCATCAATTTTTAATTGGTTCAAATTCTGAGAAGACAAATTGATTAGGAGTTTTCTCATTTAAATGAAAGTTGCAGGGATGCAAGTATGTCAATCTCGGACAAGCATTTGATGTTTCAGGATTGGAAAAACACTTCTTGAATCACTTTTTTGCCTCTTTTTTCCTCAGAGAGTTTGTGGTTTAAGTAACTGAAAACCCCAGCTCTCGTAAACCTTGCACAATGTGATTACCCCCATGGTTCACCCTGAGTCTATTTAAATTTTAGTCTTGAGAATTTCTCTTGCATCTGTGTTTTAAGATATATTTTCCAGAACTGTTCACCTCAGGTGTTACATACTATGATTACCAAGCTATATCCCTGATTTTCCATAGAACTCTCCTGCTTCTCATTTCTTTTCATTTTCAATACTTGGCTCATTTTAAACAGTTCCCATTATCTAGCCCTTTTTCTCACCCAAAGGTAGATAAGAACTGGTTTCTTGCCTGTATTCTAGGGATTTAACTTAATTTTTATACATATATATATGTTTATAGACAGAACAAAAAGCAAGTTAATTATTTAGAAGAAAAATACCAATACGTACTATTGCTAATGGTAGACACATGTTAAATATGTTGATGTTTATTGCTGTTTTGAAACAGAAATAAATATTAGCAGTGACTTCAGAGAAACAGTAGGGAATCCTTCTCTACATTATCTATATGAAGAATAAGTTAATAAAAAACAAATTCCTGTGAGACAAGATCATGTTTGAAGAAAATCAGCTCTTTTGTTTACTGAGTCACAATGAAATCCAATTTTATATACAAATGTCCACAAATCATTATTTTGCACTAATAACTAAATATTAGATAAAATGAATTATCATTTTGTAGTGGAAAGGTGAAAGGAAAAGACACACAAAAATTTCTCTTCTTACAAGGAAAATTATTCACACATTCTTCTTTTAAAAATTAATGTGTGAAATACATTGGTAGTGTTCACTACTGAAAGTAAATTCAAGAAAGAATAGAGGTCTCTTATCAGTGAGACCATATCATGTTTATGTAAAAAGTGACTTTAAGGTATTTAGGACCATAAAAAGTCTCAAAAGAAGTAATTTGAATTTCGCTTGGAAAAAGCTTTTTTAAAGTGTCATGGTGTCCCCTGGGCTTGTGTTGCAGAATTATCAAATAATTAAGAGCTGGGTGAAAGGTCACCCCTTGGGTTTCCTTTGGTGAAATGTTGTCTTATCTGGTTTCAGTACCAAAATAAATTACAACAATTTTTTTTTTTTTTTTGTCACCCAAACTGGAAATCTTATCTAAGATAAAATTAAATCATAAGAATTTATTAAGAAATAAGATGGTGTTTTGCATCCTGTAATTTGCTTCCTGAGGTTTATGTGTAGTGTCCCTACCTTTGTAATTTTATTCAGACAGTTGTGACTGCTATTAGTTAAGTCAGGATGGCTTGCCTTTTGATCAGAACTGATTAGAAAGATAAGTGTCCACAAATAATTTTAGTTTCAATAAAATGGCTAAAAACATTAAAAGGGTGGCAGCTTTCTCAGTCAGAGTGTCACAGAGTTTGAAATTTGGGAACTTTAGAGGATTTTCTTTCCTCAAGAAACATGGGCAATAACAGTGGAAAAAAAAAAAAATAGATGTGTTAGAGCGCACTTGAAAACAGAATGAAACAATGAAACCCAACTGAATGGACAGAATGAATCACAGCCTGAAACTGGTTCACTGTAAAATGCTTGTTGTATAATGCAGGGAACATTATTAAAAGTAGTTTGGGTTTTTTTCGGGGCAAAAATGGGAACAAAGAATAAGGAGGAGCTAAGCCAATATGGTGGGGTTTTTTTCAGAAGAGGTAACTTTTACACATATGTTCTCTGTTCTTGGCTTTTACTCATCAAGACAGCACGTAACACATATGGTAGCCACATCGTGCTCTCCTTCTATAATCTTGGATCCTTTCTGATTACAGGATCAGCATTATCAGAGAAAAAACTTCAAAAGTAGAATGGCAACACAGCATTCCCATATACCTACTCATTTTGCCTTCCAGGGCACAATGTTAAATTTATGACAGAAAATATACAATATTACATAAATTGACTGTAATTTACACCTATGCATCCATACATAATACTCATTGCCCATACTGAAGGAACAATACAAATTATACAGGCTGAAATGCACACCAAACTTCCATAAGAAGTAAAATCAATTTGCTGAATATCTTGTACTACAGGTGATTCTACCCCTGCCCAGCCAAAAGCAAAATAAATTAGTTTCACTGTAGCTGTCTATGCTAAGGCTGTAGAAATGAGATACTGCCCTCCGCTAAAATTTGTGTGTATTTTTAAAGAGAATCCCAGAAAAGCTTTTTTTAGCATGATTTTATTTTGAACTCTACAACACCATGAAGACAAGGCAAATGACATTTTTTGTTTACTGTGGAGGAACTGAGGCTCCAGTACCAACTTTTCAGGAAAACTATTATGTAGATTCAAATAATAAAAATAAATAAATTTGACATACTCAAACTCAGCAGTCATTATTTCTCCTTATCATCTAACCTATTCAAAATTTGTTTATTATTTTTACAAAATCACATTTTTCAGTTTTGTTTTCTACATTTTTTTCAGATCTCAGACTATCCTCAGTTGATGAATTAAGTGTGAGAGCCTTAGGTCAGGAGTTTAATCCTTGGTGCACTTCCCTTTCTTTCACCACACTTTCCAGCAACTGTTGCCTCTACATTGACTCTATTAACATGAACTTGCAGCTTTTATTCCTTTTTGGAAGCACTGCTGGTTTCTCCCTACCGCAATCCCTCATAGGATACTTTGGGTAAAAATTACTAAATTACTACATTTCTTGTCAAATCTTAGGCTTCTGTGATATCTGTCTGTTTCTACTTCTTCTTTGTCACAATATTGGAATTTACTGCTGATCCTGTCAATGATATATTATCTAATTCCTAAGTGATTCAACAGCAGCTGTTAAATAATTTTTACAAATTTCTACATCCTGTTTCATCTTCATCCTTCAATATATCAACAATCCTATAGGCTGATTTGTTCCTGAATTTCCAAAGTCAGTGCACACTTAGGCTTTACTGCACAGGAAATTCAAATTGTCTTCAATCAGCCCTGTTGGGAGCAGTAGAAGTCTTTACAGGAAAGGAACAGAGATCTAGACAAAAAGAAAAAGAAGAAATGGAAGGCATGAGAAAAGCATTCAGAAGAAATAACCTTGTCATTGTAACTAAAACCTTTATTTTCAAGAGACCAAATATACTGTTGTACAATGGCTAACTAGCTAGGGTAATACAGTACAGAATATTTTGTTTAAAAGCGATCATGTTAGTATATGCATAATAAATTAATCTATAACTTGAACCATTCAAAACAGCCTGATCTAAATTTCAAGAAAAGAATGGGAAATAAATCAGAAGCAGCATCTGAGTTCATAAACTCTGCCACGTCTGTACGCACAGACAGGTTCTCATTCCAATTATATCCCAGGAGGGTACACAAAGTGAACACCTACCTAATTTTCTACTTAAGGGCAAAACCTTCTTTAACTTACAGCTAGCCATTTGCCAGTATCTTAACAAAAAGGAAGTCTTAAGGATATACCTGGGTTTATTAGACTCATTTTAACACATACTCAGGAAGGCCTAATTTTTCTCCCTTAGCATCTGCTACTGTTTTTAGTTATCCCATGGCTCAACGTTTTTTATGTCTAATCTCCCTCTCATGTGCTTTTCTAGGCCCACATCTTATTGTTTCTTCAACCTCCTAGGCGCTCCATACATAATGGTTCTGCATTTTCCCTCTTCCAGCTTCACTAACTTTCTTATACTATGCTGTACGACGATAATGATCCTCTATACACCACAAGTTCAGGGCAATAATTGAAAGACTATTTCAGCTACTTCCAAAATAAAGATATTTGCTTTCATCTGCAAAGTCTGCACAAAATTGCCCAGTCATTATGAGACATAGTAACCATTCGGAGTATGGATGGAGAGGAAGCTATCCCAAGATTAAGGCTGTAGTAAAATCACAGCACATCAAAGCTAACCTGAAATGAGGACTACAAAAAGAAAAGCTTTTCCCATTGTAGTAGGACACTTCCAGGCAGAAACCTCTGGAATGTTAGAAGAGCTTTTCTGAGATCTATGCTAAAAGGGGTTATGTAAAATGGAAATAATATCCTGACTTTGTGGACACTTTGCATCTGTTCCTAATAATCTATACAGAAAATGCATAATAGGATCATGTTGGCATGATGTAAACAATTTTTAAAAGTCAGATGACCAATTACATCGGAAGCCATAAATACACAGTGTGTCATTACTGTGAAATATTTCTGATGACAAAGCTGATAATAGGAATTAATAAAACTTCAAGACAAGACATTTTATGGGCAAGATCATTTAAATATCTTGCCTTGTGAAGAAAAGTTCACTTTTTAACCTGTGTAATGCTTCAAAAACTGTCACACATGCAGCTTCTTATCTATCTATTAGCATTATCTAGAGAATAATCTACAATTCTGAAATCGGTACAGAAGATCTTAAATAACAGCTAATTTAAGAGAAGTTTGTGGGTATGTGTTTGTGTGTTTCCTTTTGAAGATACGGTTTACACAAATCATGGAGTCATATATGTGCACATTTAAACCAGGACGAATCTTCAAGCTCAAGTTCAAGCTGTGTGACAACGTGGTCTTTTTAGTATAGTCTTCAAAAATTCAGGAGCTTTGCACCTTACAATTTCTGGTGTAAAATATGTTATTGCTAATCTTACTGCTAAATACATAATCCACTTTTCTGGGTTGCTAGTCTTTGCACAAACGTTTTAAAATTTCTAAGACTTCTGAACTTATGAGGAAGAACCCAAACTTTAGATTTGTATTTACTTAGAGATACAACTTATATTAACATGTGATAACCAAAGGCAACCAATGGGAAAGCAATAAAGCCATCTTAGTGTGGAAGTGTGAAAGTGACTTTTTTCTAATTTAAATATATGCATCTATGTGCATACCCTGTGTCCATGTGCTCTACCTATGTATCATTAAAGAGAACAACAGCCTTTGAAATAAGAGACACTACTCCTAAAATGGCTAGTCAAACACCTGTAGTGTAATTTTTATTGATAATTATGTAGAGCTTTGGAATTTTTTCCAGCTAAGAGCCTACATACACGAAAGGGTCAGTTCTTTTCTTAGAACAAAACTGTTCAGAAGACTCTAAAAAGCATGCCTATGTTAAACCACACTTCCTTAATGTACAGAATAAACATATCAAATGGCAAAGAGGTGCAGATTCCACAGTGTAATTTCTGGGGCTTCAATTTAAGAAAATATATACTAATAATTTTCTGGATATTCATAACAATATAAGGTGGTTTTTTTCCTTAGTAATTTCTCTGCAGAGAGTCTGGCAGTAGGAAAAGAAACAACATGTACTTTATATGCAAAATTATTATCAAATATTTTTTGATTCATTGATTGGATTATGGAAGGAATGAAATAAATCTCTGCTAGTAACAAGTGCTTTACTGTAGTTATCCAAGCTGAAAGATTATAATCAAAACAAAGAACAATGCGTTATTAAATGTGTTATTAAATCAAGATTCCTAAACAAAAATTGAATGAGAACAAAAACAAGAGTTGGTGTTTGATTTTGTTCTGGTGTCCACTCTTTCAACAAGATCTTGAAATAGCAACTGCAATAGCTATCTGAAGAGTAGCTCTCAAATACTGAAAAGAATTTGAACAGTTACTCACTGGAGAAGCTGGTTTTCTGGAATTCCCCAGCTTTTTTCATCCTGAGTTATTAATACAGAAATATATAGAAAACACTCTCGTTTGGTGACTTTATGATTTCTTCAACAAACATATAATAAGAGTATGATCATTCATATGGAAAGATTTGTCATACATCTGTGTGTCACTCTGTGCAATATGCTCCCTGCTAATAAAACAGTATCTGGGGCATACACTAGATAGAAAATGTCACTAGGTAAGCATATATATTCCTTGAAATAGGAAAAAAAAAAGATAAAATAAAAGAAGCCAGTTACATTTTCAGTGTTAGCATTTTGTCAAGGACTAAACTGCAGCCCCAGTGGACAACCATTCTCTGCTGCACATGAGCATAGTAATTCCACTTATAAAGTAGAATTACTTCAGGGAAAACAAAGGAAAACTTAATCATTTCAGTTTAAGATAAAGCGAATCTGAGATATAGTAGTCTTTATTAAACACCAGCAATAAACAAAAAGCAAACACTCCTAAAAACAATACCAACCAACACAAATTAAACCAAACAAAACCCCAAACCATAAGGAAAGAAATACTGTTTTTTTTCTCACCCCACTAGAAAGAGGTAGCATGTTTGATTATTTTTAGGAAGAGACAGCCTTGATGCTAGGTAGAACTTTGTAGTAAGTTATTACAATCTGGGGCATGGTCTCTTAAAAAGATAAAACAATACCTAATATTAAAGGGAATAGGAAAGAATCAGACAATTATCTGTCATAACTGGCTGAACTATTCACGAGCAAAATGTTTTTGCAGAAGAACTTAGACACTCTTTTCCATTCCTGCTTTTTCTATGAAAGATTTATAGTGATATGAAATTAGTTCTAATACCTGACATGAAGATCAAGATTCAAAGAAAATGGATAGTTTTTCTTTTATGGCAACTTTAGGATATTTATTAATAGAAACAAGCAATGGCTATTTTTTACTAATATGCAATGTTCTATTATTCACTATTGTTAGGCCTCAAAAGCTTATTACTCATGGCTCATTTTTCCAACACTAATAACAACTTTTACATAGCACTGTATTTTCATTAAAAATCTAATTGTTTGGACTCCATTTCATTGGCATTTCATAAGCACTATACATCATAATGCACTGTATGTTCGTGGATATAAAAATATTGATAGCAGTTCAATTGCAATGAGTGATTTAATAATTACCTGCTAATTTGACTTAGAGAAGAAGTTCTTTGTTTTTCAAACTCGATTTGTTTCTAAATCGATAAAGCAATGATAGGCTGCTGCTGAAGGGTTTTTTAGCATCTAATTAAAGATGCCACTTGAATTATTCATGCATTATGAGGTTCTATGAATAATTTATGCAGAAATTTCATTGGCAAAACTTAATTTTGAACTTCAATAAAACCTTAAACCTTATTACATTTTCCAAGGCCTTTCAATATAATCTCTTCACAATTTTTATAAACAACAGTTGCCAATTAATATCATAAAATTGAAAGCAGAAAATAAATTTAGGGACTAGATTTATCTCATTAAATAAATATGACATACGAGTAGATAAGTATAGAAGAAGAAGTGGAAATATCAAAGTCAAATCAGAAATACAGATTTATACTCTAAACAAGAAATATGGACTGGACAGAGAGCACAGGGAATGGGATGGAACTGGACAGAGAACATGATAATAATTTGATTTTGGCATAAATTACAAGTCCTGACTAAAATTTCATCCTAAACTCCCTCTTTAACAGATTTTTTTAAGATGAGATATTAGACAATTGAAGAAAAAAATTCTGAGTGCTTTTAGATAAATTCCAGACTATTTGGGTGACTGTGCTCAGAGCATTCAGCATAAGCTTAAAAAGCTAGAGAAATCTACATCTTTTTGTGGGAGGAGACATAAACTCACAGACAGTAAGGAAACAATCTGCACTCCATGAAATATACTATTTACAAAGGAGCAGAATAAATTTCCTCTTTTGTTGTATATTCAACAAAGAATAGCCAACAACAGTTAAATACAATAATTTCATGGTGATTCTCAAACTACTTTTGTATTGTTCAGCCAACAACAAGTAAATACAGTGGTTTCACAGGGAATCTCAAACTTCTTTTATATTGTTCAGGTTAATCATCCAAGCAAAATGTAACAGAAATTTTTTCTCTTGGCATCAGAGCAAAAACCTCCTAAGTGTGAACAAATTGTGAGCTACAGGCAGGCTGAACTTCTGTGTGCCACATAACACTTATAAATTACAGTGTCTTGGCTTTGGAAAGAAATATTTCATAAGTAATAGTATCTTGGCTGTTGAAAGAAAAATTGCCTAGTATTAGAATGGCCTTGAGGCTTAGGTAATAAAGTACACCTTTCCTTTCCAATTTAATCTTGTTAAACCAGCAGATGACACTATTACACATGTACATTATGCATACTCTAAGTTTTACAGGAGATAAATAAGAGAAGTAGAGTAGTAGACACCAATTTACTGAACAAGAGCTGTCTAAACTGACCAAGATAAAGTCTGTTATCTGAGTAGTAGCCAGCAGCAAAAGCCCCCTACAGATTGCAAGGGGTGCCTCTCCCTCTTGGTTGTAAAGAGGTGGGGCTCAAGGGTATATGGGCAGAGACAAAATGAATATTGATATAGGAGCAATTAAATAATAGGAATAAAATGAGAAAGCCTTCTTCAATATTTGAATTAAAAGTGACTCAACAGGTTCAATAATTTTTTTACCAGAAATAACAGTTCAGTGAATATATTTAAATTCAGAGGGAAGCCTGCAAGAACTATTTTTCTGCTCTGATTCCAAATGTCACAATGGTATTTGGAAGCCCCTAGAGTCCATATGCAATAAAACTTTCTGAAAAGACAAGATCAGATAATAAATGTGGTTCATAGAATCACAGAACCATTTGGGTTAAAAAACAACCTTAGGTCATCAAGTTCTACAACTAATCTATTGCTATCAGATCCATATCTACATATTTTTTAAATACCTCAAGGGATGGTACCTCAGCCACTTTCCTGGTCAGCTTGTTTCAGTGCCAGACCACTATTTCAGCGAAGACAATTTCCCTAGTATCCACTCTTAACCTCCCCTGGCTCAGTCTGAGCCCATTTCCTCTTGTCCTGTCACTTGCAACCTGTGAAAAGAGACCAACCCTCGTCCTGTGACATGTCTCCTTCGGACAATTATGGAGAGCAATAAGGTCTTCACTGAGGCTCCTTTCTCCAGGCTGAACAACCCCACCTTCCTCAGCCCCTCCTCAGAGGGCTTGTGCTCAAGTACAGAGAGTTAGACAACCATATGGATGGTTATGGATTCAGATTACTTCTTTACCTTAATTACGGAACCCCCAAACTGTTGTCTGACTTCTGCTATTACTTATTTATTATTCTGGGTTCCTTCAGATACAAATTTCAGGGGAGCTTTACTGACAAGTTTCCAGAGGAGACCCAAAAGGGAACGAATAATTTCTGTGAATGGTTCTTGTGCCTAGAAAAAGGAAGACAGAGTGGAAAATGTGCAAATAGAAAGCAGAAGAAATAGGGAGCATTACTTCTAGATATTATGCAAGTTTGGGTTGTGCCCCTAAACTTGAAAAAGCATTGTCTGAATGGGAGTAGTCCACAGCCTGAGAGTATTTATCTTGGCTCAATATTGAAGAGGGGTACCACTCTATGTCCTGTATATTCTCAACAAAAAAAAAAATTGATATCAAGTTAGTTTGACAAAAAGACAGAAATTGCATGAATCCTTATTACAGACCTTTTTTTCTGTCAGTAATTATTTTCCTTTTATCTAGAAAACACAACCTGCACTGTTGTTTGTTATTAGCATACACTTAGATAATTTTCCCTAAAGTACAATAATTTAGATTTCATGTTTAACATAATTTGCTAAATTACATAATATTATTTAAAGGATATTTGAAATTATTGGATTCATTTATATATATTTATATATACAGGCTTTTTTTTTTAACACCTCCGAACTCCACATTACTGAGCTTTTATTTGGTCATGTTTAGTAAACATGCTAAGGCCTTTTGGAGAGAAGAGATAAGTTTGTCACTTCTTGGCCTACACAGTATCACTATCACTTTCAGACTACTCTGTAGGCAGACTATGCAAGAAGGCACCTTTACAATCCAGTGAACCCTGACTACAGTGTTTAGTAGTAAAACAGTCTGTACTTTAGTATGTTGTTCTAGAAAAACTTTTTCCCCAGCGTAAGGCTCTTTTTTGCTGATAAGAAATAGGATTTCAATGAAGGATAAGTTCTATCCCCTTCACTGGGCCAGTTGCACAGCAGAATTTAATTCAAGGGAACTTGGGATAATGGAAGGTTTCGGTCTTCCAAATTATTATGCAAAAATATGTGTTGTGTCAATTAATAGTAATAATGTCATATTGGACAAGTCAGAGCTATTTAATCAACATGACTGGTCTTTCTGCTATAGAAAAAACCAAACAAGGTAGAACTAGTCTCAGTGGAAAAGTCAGCAAATTAAATGCTTTGATCACAGATTCTAACTTCCAATTCTTCTTTGTTGAGTGTCGATATTTTTGTTGGTGACGTGACAGACTTGGGTTCTTTTTGCTGCAGTTACGTTACAAATATTTAAAGAGAATATAGTCAGTAGGTATCAAACTTCTTTTATTCATTATATTTAATCTTGTGTTTATCTTAAAATTTCAGTAATCTTTCCATTTCCCTACTCATTTAACTGTAATCTGGGGTAGTAATAATGACTTGTCTCACAACCATTTTATTATATACTTGGAAATTATTGGTTTCTTACATATCCTGGAATTTTTACAGTTGCTTGGTTCCAGACAATTCAAAACTTCAAACATATTTATGCTAGCAGTTTTTTATGACTGACTGTAAGTTAGAAAGTATTATAATTATACTTTACGGAGTGTCTATCTTTTATGGATGCTGCCTTTAGGTAGTGTTCTGTCTTGTAGAGTCACTTTCCTTGATCTTTCCATAACCTTAGTGTTATGTAGATTTATAAATAATCACCCCCTTCCAACTCCTCTCCCTCAATCTGTACGTGAGGTATCATTTGCCTAAGTGTATGGCTAAATGCATTCATTCATTCTAGATTTTTTCAAATATACATAGATTTTTTTGCTATGTGATGAATGACCTGGCTTTATTTGAAAAGTCTATCAAAATTGAGTAGATTCCCAAGGAACAATTAATTGTAAAAATATCCATAGGTTGACCTCCTGTACTAACACATGTAAAACACAGTTGTTCATATTTGCAACTTCTAATTTATCAGTAAATTGCCTAAGGTCATAAGGAAGAAGCTAATGGATTTTAATAGAATATTGCTGGTTTGGGCTTTGAGCTAAAACAAGCTTTTCAGCTCTCTGTCCAGTACAGGTGATCAGTATCATGGCAGAGCCAGTTTTATTTTATTTCTTAAAGCGAAATCACATGTTGACAACAAATATTGCATTATTTTTTAATACTTTTCTCACCTTCAATATCCTTTCTTATTAGTTTCATATAGTCTGTTAAGTCTAAAATTATTAACTTGGAATTTACATAATTTACTAATTTAACTTGGAATTTATAAACTTATTGATGCTACTAAGGCAACATTTGAAATCTTAAATATATATAATGGTTATAATAATGAAAATAAATTTCTGTTCTTTACTACTTCACTATAGAAAAATTGTTTTGTATACAAATATTCTTCCATTAATCATATGTTCTAGAGTACACAGATTTGTTTGCACTCATAAATGTGTTGACTCAGAAGAATTTATTTTAGTGAAAGGTCTCATTGTGTGCAATCCTAATCCATAAAACTTCAGTAGAAACTACTGTATTGCATTTTATCAGAAGTATTAGCCACACAGTATTTGCCATAAAAAATTTAGGCTGGATGCAAAGTCCTCATTACGTCTTATTTAGAGGAATGAAACATGGTTTAAAAAATGAAAGTTAAAGGCTTTTTCAGCAGCATAGTTTACTCTGTCTCTTCTCATTTCTTCACATCCTGGGGTTTTAGTCAGTCTAATCTTAGGGGAGAAAAGAAAGAAAAAAGTAAAAAAAAAAAAACAAAGAAAAAAGAAGGGTGGCTCTCTTGTTCATGTTACTTTGACAGTGAGTCTGATTTTTGAATTGAATACTTCAAAGGAAAATCAAAAGCTCAAGATTTGTTACTTAAACCTCTATTTAGGCTTACAGATCTTTGCTTCTCTATATGTTTGAATTTCCATTTTCAGTATTTGGGTGTTCTGTCAAAAAACTCATGTTTGTCCCTTAAAATAGGGACTGTAATAGCTACTTCTGAGTCTGTGAGTTAGAATGTAAGATAATGCCCACATTCAGAATTGCAATAATATATTAACATAATTATTTTGTTTTCTCCAAGAAATTTTAAGCTTTTTAAAGAAACATTCTAGGAAGATGTAGTTTTCAGGATGATGTTAGAAATAGAAGCATCACACTATCTCTAAACAGACTTGCATTCACATTCAGATTATAAACAGAAGGATTTGACTTTACAATATTCTAAAGGAGGAAAATAAATGTTACAATATTTTGATGTAAAAGATGCTTTTAACAGTATTTTAAAAGAAAATGCTCTTCCTTCTACAAAATGGTGCTTAAGCAGACATCATGATCAAATATTGTAAATACATTCTCCTTACACAAAAGTTTAAAAAATGACTTTTGACTAATGACTTCATATCTTAAGGAATTTTTTGAAATATACTTTCTTTCAATTTTATTCCAAAGTAGTTAACGTGTTTAACTATCTCTCAAATTTCTTCCTCAGTCTTCCTCCATAAGACTGGTCCTTTATATTGTCCTAATACACACTGATTACTTATATCCAAAGATCTCTTAATAGAATAATGACCACTATCAGTTAAAATAAAAACCAAAGGATTCATGGTTTTCACTTTATCTTTCCAGTATTCCCAGCATTAGTTCTAAGAATTATAGTTAAAAAAGGTTCCTCAGTGGAAACAATTTAGGAAAACTGTTAAAAGTCAGTGAATATTACAGACAAAGTTAATATATAATTCAGATACTCATTTCTTGTCTTCTGTGAAAAATCCTCCCACCCTTCTGACCCTAGGTCTGCTCACTCCATTAAAGGAGTATCCCTATAACATCTAGAGTTGAAGTCCTTGTTAGTACTTATAGGCCTCCTGTCTTCTCTCCAGACCAGCAAGGACCTATTATTTGTAAATACAGACAAAAGATGAGATATATCCATTCTCAAGGACATGTAGTATTATATCCTCGTGAACATATCTACAAGTTTTAACTGCTGCTTCCTCCATGGGCAAATCAGAGTAAGAGACAGGGAAGATGTAAAGTTATGGCTATGCCTCTTTTAACAGAAGATCATAGAACTTGACTGCTTGTTGACCGTGAAAGCTCTGTGCTGTTCCTAGGAAAGTTTTGGATTTGGTCAGGGAATAGATAAAAGAGAATTATGGATGAAATTAGTGACTCTAGGGAGTTACCATTGCCATAAATAGACCAGGTTTGAAGCTTCTTTGTTAAAGAACAAAATACACAAGTTATCTTTCTTTTTCTTTATCCAGGTTAAAAATATTTTTATCAGACTATGAGAGTAGCTGGGACCTACAACATCAACAATAGCTACTATGATTTTAACACTGCCTTATCCCATTTCCAAGGTCTGTCTTAGGCTTCTGTCATTACAAATGACCTACAAGATTTGTTGATGCAAAAATGTATGTTGCAATTAAGTAAAGATATGTGTTTACTTGTGTAAATATGACAGAGATGGGCACAGCAACCCATAATGTTGCACAGTAACACTTTTTGAATCTTTAGTGAGACTAAAGAGCTGATTTTTACTACATTCTAGAACTGTGCTTTATGTTGGACAGCTATTTCTAATTTTTTTTTAAAGATTTTGATGTTTCTAACCTATGGGAAAACCCCTACGAAACCACCAAAATGTTCCTTTGTTACCTGAATGTATGATAGAAGAAATAAATTACATCATGCATATTTGTCCTACCTTTTGAAGTGTAGACTTATTAATACTTTTTTCTGACAATGTTCTTAAAATATTTTTTCAGTTTTTTGCTTTGCTTTGGTTTGGTTTGTGGTTTTTTATTCCTAATTACCACGTACCCAAACATACTAAACACTAAGTTGCTTTATTTGTTTGAATTTCTCACAAAGACCATAAAGCATATCTCTGTTTCCATATGTCTCACACAGATCTCAAAAACGGGTTTATGAATCCTCTTTATACTTATAAAGGTCTAAAAGTGTCAAGATGCTATGGTAATTTAATAGTAGAATGTTTTACCTCAGCAAAACATTTCACCAGCAAATATTTGCATAAAATATCTGTAATTCCGGACAAAATTTGAGAATTCTGAAGTTGAATGAATTGAGTAATACCCAAGACAAAAAATGTATCTTATCCCTCACAAGGTAGGTACAGTTAATGTAGAAGATTTATCTTAAATAACAGGTTACAACAGAGGCAGATCTCTTTAGAAATCTATAGAAAAAGTGGGGGAATACTAAATGGAAAAAAGGCTTAAATGAAAGAAAATCTGGAAAGTCAAATTTCAACAGAAATTACAGTCAGCATACACACAATACAATATAAAGAAGGAGATGAAACAGAGGATGGAGCAGAGTGGAAACTTACAGATGCTGTTACAACAGTACACAAGTTAGAGAAGTTTGGAGAAAATGTGAATGCTATTTCCTGGATGGAATGCAGTCAGCATGTCTGACTTCCTAAACACAATAAGAGGAAGATGAAACAGAAGGTGGAGTGGGTTTGTGATGTCACAACCAGTCTCTGTTGAAATCCTTGCAGAGGAGGGAATTTTTTTATCTGATAAGCTACACAGCAGCTGTCAGCCAAAGGAGATTAAAGTGAAAGTCTTTGAACCATCACCTCTTGCAAAATCACTCTCCTCAGGTGTAATACTGACACACACTTCCATCCCAAAATTACCCACCCTTAAGGTGTGACCACTCCTCATTTTGCATGTTGTATGACTGTAGAGTCATTCCAGCTGCACTAAACATAAATAATACAAAAGTAAGTTGAAAATGGGCAGAAGTTAGGCAAGATTCCTTTGAAACTTCTGGAATCTGGTTGACAGGCTGAACCTGTCTTCTCCTCCACAAGGAGGCTGACAGGGTTAAAACCATAATGTATGAATGCTGAATGCTTACCTTGAGCTAGCTTTTGTTAGAGACTAGAGCTTATTCATATATTGCTTTGATATGTTTTTGCAGTCAGATACTAATACCAGTGATCCTTGAAACTTAATCTGTCGCAATTTTATTAATGAGTGTTACTCTGTGAACTGCCACCGTGAGATCTTCAAGGGCACTGGTTGTCTCTGGCAGTGGGTAACATACTCAAATAAAGTGTGGAGACCAGGGAGAGTGTCTCCCTTTGCTGTTGGTTTGTGACCCTGAACATGTCAGGTGAATTGCCCCGCTCAATCCAGAAGGACTGCTCAGTGGAGAGTCCCCATAACAGGACACTTGGTCAGGCTCAAGTGGCTTAGCTTTCCTGGGGTGCTGACAGATCAGTCAAACACAAAGACCTTGGGGAAATTTCCTCTTTCACATGACCTTAACCCATCATCACTGAAGAATTTTTCCCTATTAGGTAATGAATTAAACGAAAGCATTATCTCTCTCCAAGTAAGTAAATATTTCTATCCCCTTTCATGGTCCAGACCTTTTAATGAACAGAAGAGCAACTACCACGTTTTCAGACAAGGTACAAGATTCCCCAGGAAGTTGAGCTCTCCTGGATCTGGTTACATTTTTAGCCCTAAATGAACTTAAGTACACAAGCCTAAGATATTTCTAGACTTACTACATAACTTTATGATACTATTCATGAAACCAAAACATACCTCCTGAAACTTATTCCTTATCTCTCTTTAACTGCTAATTACGGTAAGATAAAAATACACCAGTAGCTAACTAAGCATTAACCAGTTTTTCTATCATCAATTATATAGAACTTTTTACTTCATGAATGTCAAAATTTCACCAGATTAAAAATTACTCATCCTTTGTAATTCAGCTACTTAAAAACTGCTCTACACAGTAATATAAAAAACTGCTAGCTATTCCACTGTATATTTAATTAGGGTTTGCTTTCACAGAAACGATTTTAAATTGTTATTACATATATCATACTGTAATAACACATACTAGAGTATAATATAATTCAGATACAGCTGAAGAAAGAAAATCCTTAAGAAAAATCTTAGAAAAAAGAAATTCCTTAATAAATTATAATAAAAAAATGCCATCCTCATCATTAAGAACCTATGAATCAGCATTAGCCTTTTAAGCTAAAGAAAAAGGGACCCCCCCTCTTAATGATATGCCTCAACTAAACCCCAACCCCTGAATTTTTATCATGCTCACTTCATGACTCACCTTCTCTTAATCATGCAACCCAAACTGCTGTCATTCGTATCAATAAACCTCCCCTCTAACAAACCACCCATCGCTCCAAGCACTACCCCCTGAACCTGACCATGAACTTAAGCTTCTTTCAAGTAATTAGAAACTATTTGGGAGGTTTGAAATTTCTGGGAGGAGGAAAAACTGATGATTCAGGCAGTCCTGTTTATTTATTCTTTCCTCAAAGCAGAATAAAACAAAGATTTAAAAGAATATTTCTGTTCACAGTTACATGTTTTTTGCTAGCAACTATATTTTTTTCCCCAGAAAAATCTTCTTTCTCTCTGTCTCCTCAGCTGCTAATTCCTCTTTTGTCTGATGCCTCTATCTTTCTGTCTTTGTTCAATTCTGCCTGCTTCGGCTCTCAAAGGCTACCAATTCCACAAGGTTAATAAGCAATTTTCTACATTTGTATTCAGCTTAAAATGATTTCGACCCCTCAACGCAGACAGCTTAACTTCTGACCTGCCTTGTATTTGCAACTGTTTCACGCAGTGGTTCTTATTGTTTTGAACATTTCATTCTAGTAAAGGAGTTCAGATGTTTCTACTGTTAATCTTGGGGGAAAAAAAAAAAAAAGAGAAAAATTTATTCCATACTTACACTACCACCGTTTCAGCAGGTTATTCTTTTGGTCAGAGCCATAACCAATTACTTTTGATGTTGGACCACCCTTACAGTCGTTGTTTTAATTAAACTAGGGGATTATAAAGCCTGTTGGAAGCAATCAAGTGCTTAACATTTTGTACTAAAAATGGCAGAGGCAAATTAATTTCTCTTTCTCTGACACTACCGTTATTCCCTATCATGTCACTTTTATTGGATTAATTTCCTCTTTGCTAAAAGAAAAAGAAACCAAACAGAAAAGAAACAAACAAACCAAAATAACCCCAACCAACCAAAGCCCAAAATCTCACCCACCACAGAAGAAGATGATTTTTCTAAATTTTCCTAGTTACAATTTCCAGAAAATAAAGTATTTGTAATATACATTGTTCTGTATATATACTGTGTCACCAGTGTCTTCCATATTGGTTCTTCAAGGTGGTGATCAAGTCACCATTTAAATTTTTGCTCAATAAATTAAACAGTTTGAGCTCTTGGAGTCTCTCACTGTATCACCCTAGCCAATCCTTCATCCATTTATTTTTTCCCAAGCATTTCCCTGCTTCTACAGTCATTGCTACAATTAGAATTCAAAGCAGAGCTCACATTATACCTCAAACAAATTATTCAGCTTATATAAGGCTTCCTCTTACAGTCTGTTTTTGCATAGCACCACATCCAATCTACAAGCATGAGTTTATTTCTTTGCATCATGACACAATTTCTTCAGTTCCTGAAATTCATACTGTTTATGCATGCTCTTCCTGGCTAGTGGAGTAGTAGGATCCTGGAGGAACACATTTGCTTGAGAATGTGTCTCTAGCCCAATGAAATCTTCCATGCCTTCATAAAAGGAACTAGTACCCATACTCAGACTTATTAAAACAGCTTAATTTCCACCCAGCTACATTACTCCCAGCACAATTGTATCTATTCTTGTGGGAAATTTATTACTATGTAACATTCTTCTAAAAGAATCAAATACAGTTTTTTTTCTGTTGTAGCAAGAAAGTCTTTTTTTTTTTTATATTAGATATGATTTCCATCTGTTTCCATCTTATTCTAAATGCAGCCCTACTTTCAATTTAAAATATTTAAACTTTGATTGAAGATTAAGGACTAAAAAAAACAAAATTTAATCACAGTTGCACACATAACACACACACATTTACAAAGGTTCATGCTTATTCAACTTGTACAATCCTCCTGTGATGATGTAGGGAGTTCTGCTGAGGTGGGGTTAATTTTTTCATAGCAGCTCATATGTGGCTGAAGCAGTGTTTATAACACACCAATAGATTAGGTGGTGCTGAGCAGGGCTTCCATGGCATCAAGGCCTTCTCTGTATCTCGAGTGGCCCCTCAGTAGGTGGGTGAGGAATGAGAGAAAGGCAGCTGACCTCAAAGGGAAAGAACCGAAGAGATATTCCATGCCTCACAGCATCTTGCTCAGCAATAAAACCGGAGGCAGATTTTCCAAACTAACCACTTCTAGCAGACTGGCTTGGCATCATTCTGGCGGTGGGAGGTGGTGACTGATTGTCACCACCTTTCAGTTCTTCCCCACCTCTTCTCTTCCTACACTTATTAAGCTGCCTTCATCTCAGCCCATGAGTTTTCCCCACTTTTAAGTTTCTCATTTTCTCCCTGCATACCACTGTGGGGGAGTGAATGAGTGACTGGCTGAAGGATTAACTGCCTTCTGGGTTCAACCCAACACATCTTGGTAAGTGGAAGACACTGAGGTGAAATCCTTTCTTATTATCCTATATTTTTTAGAAATTCAATGTGAAAGAAAAGCTCCAACAGTAAAATCTCCAACCATTTCAGTTCTGCTTCTTTTCATACTGCAGAGTATTGACCTCTGGCTACTTTATATATCTAATAATCACCTAAACTTCTGTGACAAAAAACCTACAGGCATTTCCACCCAAAAATAGTCATGAAGTAAATGAGAAAATTAGAAATAGAGGAACTCAGAGTATAAGAACAGAGAAACCAACAAAATTATTTGAGTGACACTTTTTAAAAACCAACAATTTATGCTTTCCTGAAGCAGCATCAATTGTTGGAAAGAGGTTTTTTATTGGTTACTTTCAAACCAAAAGTACTAGAACGCTACTAGAATAAGAGTTTACAAAAAACAAGGTTTAATTGCTTTTAACAGACATTTATTAAACTAAGGAATTACTCACGCTTGTTTTCCTTCTTGTTTTTATTTTGATTGGAAAGTAAGGATGAACTATTTTTTCTCTTTATAGTTGATCTTTTTCATGACACGTTTTTGGCTAAAATAATTTTTTAGTAGCAGATATCCTTAAATATCTGCTGTGTCTTTAAATGCTTAAAGTGAACAGAATAACGTTCACAAGAAAACTTTAATTGAAGAGTATTTTCACTTGTGTAGAAACTGACTAAGCAAGAAGCTCATTGTATCCTGATGTGTGAAATGAAGATTTGACAACCCCACACCCTATACTTTATCAGCAATCAATAGCTGCAGGTCTATATAATTGTCAGAATGTTACTCTACAGGCTGAAATTAGCTAGTCAAATATAATTTAGTACAATATTAAGTGTAAACAGGCCAGCAGAAAGATTTTTGGATATATTCAGTCTAGGGCAAGGAAATATTCTGTCTCCAGGTGAAAGAAATTACATATATAACTATACCTTCTGGCTGCTTCATGTTTGAATTCACATATTAAAGTATTTCTATAGCTTTTTATGTATCAAAAATTACTTGCACAGAATATTAAATTTACAGAAAATATTTGAGATTACATTACTTCTTTTTGGAAATGTCATCCAGGTAACTGGTGAAAATCTGCTTGAGAAGTGGATTTGGTGGATCAAAGGTACACTTACCTGTCTGTTTGCTAACTGGCAAGTAATATTTTAAAAATTGTGGGTAAAGCACTTCTTGTGCACTACTGATTAAAGTATGAATTAGCATAAGTCCTCTGTCTGGTTTCCCAATGCCATTTTCTTTTTTGCTTTAGCAGAGAACATTCAGTAAATTTTTTATAGTAAATTTAGATTTAGGATTTCAAAACCAATTTTCAAACATGACCAAAATCCACTTGCTCACCCCAGAAGATTGCATCACCACCTAAAAATCACCAGCATGAAAAAATTTGAGAGAACTCTGTCAATAACCACGTCAACAATAGACATTCAATGTAAAATGTACCATTGTAAAGCCAGCAAAATTGTAGTGACTTTATTTCATTGTATCTGTATATTACCACATAACAAAAAGGTTACTAAATTACACTTTGTGTTGTTGTGCTAGTAGTGAATTCTGCTTAGAAGGCAGCAGAGTGCACATCACTAAAATGCCACAATTTAATAGAAATGGAAGAACTTTATATTTTTTAACTTGGTGAAATTTATTTGGGGCATTATTGCAGCATTGCACTTTCAGTACATGAGAAGTTCGACTCTATGAATGGAAAATCCATCTAACAAAACTGCTACTAAAATATGTTCAGTATAATGTTGCAGTGTTAGCACAGGGAAAAGTCTATAAGAAGCCGACATCTTTCTAACAGAAAAAAAAAAGAATGGAGAATACAATCTCTTGCACGTAAAGGTCACATGAAAAACTGAAATAAGAATAAGTATTCTGTAACCTGTTCAGCATATTGATGAGAACTGCATCTAACAAAGTGCAGGATGTGCGTACAGAAACACATAAACAATTGTAACAGAAAAGTAGACACAAATAGAAGATATTTTAACAAGCCATTCAAGAGAAAATTACATAGTGTTAATTTCCTCATGAACTTTTTTACATGCAAGCTTATATGATTTCAGAATTAGGCAGAAATCTGTTGTATTGCTTTGTGTAAATGTAGATTGCATCGCCACAATAACTTTCATCCACGCTTTGGTATGAAGATTCAAACCTCTTGCTTTACGCAACTGTTCATCATATACAGTCCTTCATTCTAACAAATCATCAGTTTTCATAGTATCTTTATAACCATAGATTATGTAATAGATTTTCCTACATGATGGATGTTTTCATTTCTTGCTTTTGATTCTTTTCTTGCATGCAAAAATCATACAGGCTTTCTTAATGGGAATAATTTCTTACATATAATTAGTCCCTTAGGCCTGAAGGGATGCATGAATCACAGAAAAAAATTGAAATTGCCTTTTGATGTAAGTGTTATCATAGAATTACAGAATAGCCTCACATAAGAGGTGCTCTTTCCATCTAATCATCTTGGTGGCCTCCTCTGGAGTCACTCCCACAGGTCCTTCTTGTGCTGGGACCCCAGAGCTGGATGCAGGGTTCCAGGTGGGCTCTCACCAGAGCAGAGCAGAGGGGCAGAATCCCCTCCCTCCCCTGCTGCCCACACTGCTTTGGATGCAGCCCAGGACACGTTTGGCTCTCTGGGCTGGGAGTGCTCATGGCTGGGTCATGTCCAGCCTCTCACCCACCAGCAGCCCCAAGTCCTTCTGGGCAGGGCTGCTCTCCATCTGTTCATCCCCAGTCTGTGCTGGTGGTGGGGATTGGCCCAACCCAGGTGCAGCTCCTTGCACTTGGTCTTGTTAAACCTTGTAAGATTCCCATTGGCCCGTTTGTCGAGTTTTCACAGGTCCCTCTAGAGGCGATACCATTCTTCAGGTGTGTCAACTGCACCACTCAGCTAGGTGTGACCTGCAAATTTGCTGAAGGTTCACTCAATATCTTCATCTCTGTCATTAATGATATTTCTTCTTTTTAATTTTATTTTATTTTTTCCCTCCTATGGGACAACTAAAATTATAACTCTGAGCATGCTCACAGCAAATGTCTCTGGAAGAGCACTGCTTCTCATAAAAGTAGAGTACCAAAGCAAAGAATATGGTAGTTTGTATCCAGAGGCTCTGAAAAGCACCAGGTTTTCTTTGTAAGGTTCCTGACTGCATTTTATTTTAATTGTAAGGTAATAATTACAAAAAAATTTACTGCCTCTGGATTATCTGGCATGAGGAGGAGATATTTTCTATGGAGAAATACAAAGTGCAAATTTTAAATGTATTGACATTTTGTGTGCTCTTGAAGACGCGCATCTTAAAGGCTTCAGTCAAATATAGTTTAATTAATTACTTTATTTCTAAGGAAATAATATGAGTTAATAAAGTAATAGAAGAGATTCATCTTTCTAATGACAGAATTATTTCCTTCTCTAACAGGTGGTTATATTGTCCACACTGAGCAGAAAACTAAGCCATTATGTGGCAAAGCATAGAATGAGTCACTTTTAAGCTGTCTTCTTTTTTTTTTCTTTTTCTTTCCAGTCAGCAGAGAACCATATTGATATTGTGCTTACTTGCAGTGAGTAATTATATTTTCCAAACATTTACAGGTGCCATTCAACTGAAACTAGAACTGTGATTCAGTAGACCAAAGAACAATTATTCACATCAGTGAGGAGGAAAAAGGTGGAATACAAATAGGAGGACTTCACAAGAAATGTTAGAACATAAATAGTCAAGGCAGTTTAACAAACATTCTGATAAGATTTGAAACCATACACAAAATTGGAATAAAATCACCCATGTACAACTGTGCACATCAAAGTTTTAGATAGCAGAAGGAAATTTCAATAGGAACTTCAATAAAGGTGCATGCTGCACATACTGTACAAGCACTCAGCTCTGAGGAAGTCTCCCAGGCATAAAAGTTTCAAGGTCATCTCTTCCCTTTTCTAAGGAACACATCCTCATTTGCCTTGCCCTGCTCTCTATCACCTATAGTATCCTACGAGATAGATAGATAGATAGATAGATAGATTCATACATACTACACAAAAAACCCCATAAGTATATACAGAGAGATATAGAGAGTTATATTTATGTAAATAGATATATTTATATATAAACATGTGTTTATATGTCTACATATACCCTTATATACTCATTAATACAAGTCAAAAACTATCTTTCTCTTGTATAGAGTCATCTTTATTTTTGATAAGACTCTATAGCTCAATGAAAAATCCATTGATGTCAATGCTGTTTGTTTCTAGAGACAATATAATGTCAGTGTTTCATTGTCACTAATTATTACCAAATAATAAGACTAAATATAGGAACTTTTTTTTTTAAATTGTCTTTTGGTTTTCATATTTATGATGTACAGTGGCATAATTACTATCCACTACTTTTTGTGTTCTCAGGTCAATCATAAACTACATTTATAAATCTCTGAATATACTTCATATCTTATCTCTTTTTCTATTGCTTGCATTAAATATGAAATTAACTATCTCTGTTCAGAAGTATATTTGTTATAGCAGGTTTTTATCCAGTATGTTTCATAGTGCCATTGCTGACACTCAGCATATTTTTTATTTAGTAGGATATATAAGTACAAATGTAGAGTGAGAAAACTATAATTCTAGCAGTGTTTCAAGGATAAAAAAAAGTTAGTTAATCGTCCTAAGATTTAATATGCAAACATGGAAAGATAATGTTAAATTCTTTTTTTTTTTTTTTCTTAAAGATGTATTATTTAATAATTAAAAGCTTACCAAGTTTTTCTAAGCAAAAAGATGCTGGAGGGAAATTTTTCCAGAGGACAAAACCTGTAAGTATGGGTATAAACTTACAATCTTCATATTAAAACAAATAATTTTAGCAATCAGGAGGTCATATTTCACCTTTTTAGGTTATTAGAGATAGAGATTATTAGAGAAGTTTAATATTTAGATAGAGGCATAAATGACTGATTTAAACTAGTAAATGTGATCAGCTACTTCAAACTGCCATCCCTGAAAAGTATAGAACCTCAGAAGAGGCACAAATGCTTCACAGGCTGCTTCACTGTTATAGCAGCCTGCAAAGAACAAGACATCACTGGGATGACTCTTAAAGCAACTGCCATTTATAACCAAATAGCAGACACCTGTCAATTCTATGCCCAGAAAATCTGCATACACTAAGGCTTTATATGATTACATAAAACCTCAGGGTGAGCAGCTATTTATTCTCAAGGTTATCTGGTTGGTATTTCAAAAGAAGCTTTGTTCCAGCCTCTGTGAAAGAGCACAAGAGCACTTTAGGACTGCACTGTGCGGAAAACCAGCTTTGCACAAAGAAAAAACACAAAACAAAGCAGTTAGTATCAAGAATTTAGAATATCTGAAAATTAAGCTTTGAAATATTTTTTTTTGTAAAACATAGTGACTGAGTAGTTAATGCAGTCAGTACACATGGTATCTCTTGAGTAGCAATAACTGGAAAAGAGGACAAAAAATGAAGCAGTTTGCTAAACATGAGGTAACACTTTTTGCTGTGGGGGTGACTGAGCATGAGAACAAGTTGCCCAGAGAATCTCTGCCTTTTGAAATTTACAAAAGTTGTCTGGACAGAATGCAGGGCAGCACTCTCTGACTGTGACAAATTTAGCAGGCTCGTTAAACCAGATGACCTTCAGTCTCAGCTCTTCTGTGATTCTGTGATTTATCGTGCAGTCAGTCAGCCCATATAATTCTATAAGACTGTATGCAACCTTACATACAGTTCCTCCTTCTAGACACCAGCTATTTCCAAAACACTTATACTCCTGTTCACCAGTATGTTAGGCTCCCATTGTACTTCTCAAGACCCTGCTGTCAGTTAATATTTCCCTTTAACCTCAAACACAAATTTACTGCTAACTTGTTTATGTATATTCTAGAGTGTAGAATATTGATTACTATTTCTCGCTACCTCATGTTCTTAATAATCCTTCTTTCCCAGACATAATGATGAGATTTATTCTCTTAGGCTCCATTTTACTAGGTTATCAGGCTCTGCAAGTTTTAATATAGACTGTTAATTTCATTGATTATACCAGAAGACATTTTCTTGACTTTTTCTGAAACAAAATTTTTTTCTTTTTTGGACAAATAGAATCAGAATTGTACATAATAGTTCAGTTCATTTCTTATCGGTTGTCTTGGCCTTCTGAGAACAGCTGATCTGAAATAGTACAATCCTTTGTGAAACACCAACTTTCCTGACTGCCTAAAGTAACTGACAAAATTGATTATCCTGCAAAATGTTTTTCTTTTTCTTCCTTCTAAAATTACCAAAAAAGTCAGAAAGAGTTTGTATTGATTAACCTGTGCGATCACTGCTTGCAAGATGGCAAGCCACTGGGGAGTGTTTTGTCAACTGAATCAGAAGTACTAAGTGCCTGTTTCATACCAGTCAGGGGTTTGCACTCTCACCATTGTAATTGTGATAGAAGTAGAATTTGTCTGTTATTTATTCAGAACCTCGCAGTCAGCTCAGATAGATACTCACCATAAGGAAATTCTATAATGCAATTCTAGGCTTTTACAACTTTATACAAAACAAAGAACCTGTTCCTAGTGTCAGGATGATTTAAATATTTCAGATTTTTGAGAAAAAGTCTTTACTAATTCACAAAGTGATATCAAATGTCTGATGATTCTGGAGATACCTTATCTGTGAGGGACTGACCTCCATTTTCCATTTCACAAACTATAAGTCATATTTATTACTTAATCCATTGCAAGATAGAGCTTCTATTATGATCACAATAAATCTAGTATTTTAGAATACAGTTACATGCTAAGTTCCTGAGTCCATCTTAACAACAGTAAATAATAGAAGTTCATGTATCTTTATGTAAAAGGGCTTTTCAGAAATTTCAGCAATTTCTTCTGTGAATTATGGTAAATACATATGTATTGGTGAAAGAAAGTGTTATTCTTTTGCAATGGGGGGAAGGATAAGTGTAACTGCATGACTTAATAGAATACTGAAACTTTTATTTGACTGCAAAATAATATAGAAAGGGAAAAAAACCAAGGCTATAAAGGAAGAATATTTTGAAGCATGAAGATCAATGAAGGAAAAAGTAACATTCAGGCCAACTGTGAAAAGAAAGATTTAAAAAATGAACACACAAGAACTTTAATAAAAAAGGATCTGTTCAATTCTTGAATAGATTTCTAAGTAAAAAAAGTAGGGAAGATATCATTCAAAACCTGACTAGGATAGACAGCATTCAGTGAACTTAATAATAATCAACTAAACCTGCATTGGCAGAGAGACAGATGACAAGACTTGTTCCTTCTTTTCCAAGGATAGCGTTTAAGACCCATGAAGCAAAGAGTGATCAGTATGAGCAGTGGATGCTGAATGTAATTTTCACTTCTGTAGACCTTTTCTTTCTTAAAAGTTCCAGTGTGAACAGGTAATTGGCAACAACCTATTAATTGTCTAGTCAAAGCCAAAGGGCCAACTGGCATGATTTCACATCCCTTTCTCCCAGGGTTCCTAGAGGAATTCTGGGTAAGGTACAAACAGTGTTTTACAGCAGCAATTATTTTATTCCTGGGGCAAAGTACAAATAGAAGAGGGTATGTATATGCAGCAAGAGCTTGTTTCCCATTCCACTGTGACTGAGGAAATGACAACCAGTTGGCAGTGGGCCATGCAAATAAAAAATACCAGCTGGAAAACTGGACTATTTTTGTCCCAGATGGCAAAAGGTATGTTGGATGACAAGAAAATATGTTACCAAGTACAGAGCAATCTATTCCTTGATGTTTATTTAACTCTCAAGTTACAAATTGGTTTGTAAATAAAAGTAAGGGAGCTTGTCATTGTGTAGAAGATATTTGGAGGATCTTACACCATGTTATCCAGAATGATTGTAGTGGTGATACAAAACTGATTTCAACTAACTACTTTCTCAAATATTTTATGAAATCTCAGCTTTGTTTTAATATCTCGGTGAATATTTCTCAAGAACTCTTTATTATTTGCTGAAAATGTTTTGACTTCTTAGAACTTTTAAAAAAGAATTAATTTAATTTCATCTTCTTCCCATTCAATAGTGTTTGACTTCCAGATGAAGCATCAAATATCTTAAAGAAAAATTAATCAGTTACTTTGGAGCAGAGGAATTAGATCATTAAAATTTAAGATTATGATTTATGTCTAATTGGAAATACTCTATCTAGATATACTTCTGATATGTAATTTCAGAACAGAGTGAAAATATTTTATTTTATTTTATTTTATTTTATTTTATTTTATTTTATTTTATTTTATTGAGAATCTTACCTTTTTTCTCCCTCACTGGATTTTCTGAAAAGAGTTCTTGTGGTTGTTGAGCTCAGACTTTATGCAAATTCAGTTGTGAATAGGTCAATTATGATTATCTGATATTGCTATATTTTAACATTGATTTGCAATATCATTAATTTAAACTGTCCTGACAACATTAAAAAATGTCAAATAGACACATCTGCTTTTGGGTTTCGAGTATTTCATGCCAGTATTTATTTGAGATGATTGTGTTAGTGGTAGCCCTAAAAGGTAAGTGTACTTTCCTATTGCATATTGCATTGAAAGTAAAAGTAAAGAATTATAGATTAGGATAGAAGATTAATTGTTTGCTTTATCAAGAATGTTACAAACTGAAACAATGGTATTTTGAGGAGATTTAATTTTGGCTAGTATTGAAGATGACATATTGTCAAAGAATGAATTGGGGCATAGAATGAGGAGAAGCAGAGGCTCCATGGGAAATAATAGATGATCCCTCAAGATCTCGTTCAGTTCTCTAATAAGTGAGATATATTCTATGATATTTTCTTCACATTTTGCAAGTTCCTTTTCGTATGAAAATTTCCCTCAAACATGCAATAATACGTGTTTTATGTAAAATATTTATCCATATAGTACCTAATATTTAGAAATTAATTTGGTAACACAAATTAAATTCACATTTACAAAAGCCCAGGTCTTCACTATTTAGCACATAGCAATTTTACTTTAGCTGCTAGTGTTATCTAAATCTATTTACATTATCCAGTAGCTAAAAATGTCTAGAAATGTGCAAAACAGGATGCATCCTTTGAAGAGCTAACACTTTATAGCTGTGTGATTACAACAACTTAAATAGTTTCTGAAGATTTGTGGCATGAGATCTCAGTGGTCTGGTAGCTCTGACTCATTAGCACACAGACATTACTAAGCATAAATTAAATACAAAAAGGTGAACATGTAATGTGTACCTCATGAAAATGCCAAGTTTTTCTTTTGCCTAAATATATCTGAAGAGATATAACCGGGTCTCTTTTATTCCATTTCTGTTTAATCTCCATTAATTAAATTAATAGAGTAGTTTGTTCACTGTCCTTTGAGGTTATTTATTTTCTTGTTTTAAATCTAAAATATTATTACTCTGATACTGTTCATATGAGATCCTGACCAGGATGTGCTAATTCAGCTTTTAAATCAATAAGAATTTTTTCCAACAAATTGGAAGCTGCAAACATGACATATTGATTTCCTAATTCTTTCTTATGTAACTTTTTGAGTTTTTAGTTTCCTTCTCAGTCTGACTTCCAGAAGTTATTTTTCAGAATCCTTCTATTACAATTTACTGTTACTAGCACACTAAATCTTGCCTTTGGCTAGAAATAATTTTGTGATTTGGCATGGTACATAGATAGGGACACACTCTGGAAATTTTTTTTTGTTTAATTTATTAAACATAAAAAGACATATGCTAATAATATCTTACTGTAAAATAAAAAAAATAAAAGGTGCAATTTATTAAATAAATTAATAACTTGAAGATCTACTTATTTAATGTTTATTCTAATTACAGGATTTACTCCCCATTATTGCAGTCATTATACACTGTCTCCATTGCTATGGTACAAGGAATGTCACAGAACTCCTTTTTAAAATGGAGTTTAGCTGATAACATTCAACAGTCATAAACAGCTATTAAACAGCTATTGTGTCTCCTAAGATATAATATTATAATGAAAACAAATTATATGAACTAAGTAATTTTTACAAGATGACTTTGTGCCCACAGTGGGTAATAAAAAATGTATGTCAAACACAGATTTTACTCTCTTTACTTTGATATCTAAATTAATATCTAAATTCATATCACAAGGTCTAGTGCTACTCTGCATAACTCCCATGTATTCCAACAATTTAATTTGTTTTGCTACAATATATTGGTATTTAGCATTTTACTTGTTAATAATAAAAATGATACAACATGGTATACAGAAATTTTAAATAGAATATTTATCTCTGCCTTTGCAGGTAAAATGTTTAATGTTAAGATGTAGATAGACTGAGTTCATTCAGGTTCAAAATTGTTCTATCTGCTGACAGAAATAATTAAGTAGAAGCTAAAATACAGATGTAAAACAACAAGGACAAACAAATCTCTCCTTTTTATTATTACTGTTTTGTTGGTCTATTATACCAATATATTTTCATTACGAAGTACCTATTGAATAATAATCTACATACAAAGCCCTGGGACTGTTTTTATAATGGATAGAAGGGTGAAACCTATGCAGAAGATACTGTGTCAGATGTAAACATCCTAGAATAACTTTAGAGATATTTTCAGATATGTTCTTAGTCTTTTAAATTCTGAGATAGAATGATTATTACTTTCTGCTCTCTATATTTTTGAGGTAACAGAAAAATGACCATAATATCTTTGAAGTATCTAGGAAGAAAAATTATTGCCAGTGTGCATGATCTGCTGACTGACTAATACTCAGAAGAAGTAAAGCACTGCAAGTATTTATTTTAACACGACTGATTTTAGTGGGAGATTTAGGGGTGGCTTGCTGCTGTTTTGTTTGTTTTGTTGGCTGGGGTTTGGACTCAGGTTTTGGGGGCGTTTTTTTGGCTATTTTATCTTTTTTACTTATTTCAGTGGGGGAAAAAAAATGTTCCTGCCACTAACTGATGAGGAGAAAGCACGTTTTGAGATTCTTTGACCATTAAGGTTTAACTTTGCAGCTAATAAATTTTGCAGTTTATAAGTGAGACTGATCCCTTCCCACTCATGGAAGCATTTTAAAATAAGCGCATACGCTAAAATCTTTCTCTTCAAACCTGTACTTTTTACTTCCCCTATGATTTTCTTTGTCTTAAGAATATCATTGTTTCTTTCCAATAATCAAAGATTTACCATCCCCAGAATAAATCTATTAACAAAATCATGGAGTCATATTTGTAGTTCTCAATTTCTTTATCAGTAACTCAATAAAAATATTTTTGTTTGCTAATGCACTATGTTCCAATGAGGATGCATCAGGTTTTAATAACATGAACTCAATTGAAGACATGTTCTTTTTAACTATACTTTAGATTATCTACAGCTATATCAGGATAAAGATAATTTATCACAAAGTTTGTGTTGGTGATTTCCAACAGAAAACTTCCATTTGCATTGCCTTTCTGACAGCATTGCTTGTGACAGAATATACATTTCATCTTATGCTTCAGGTAGGTTCATCTTATGCATCTGGTAGGTTCTTTTTAAATTCATTATGTTGAATAGATTAGTCTTTCTCTTTATCCTAATAAGACAGATAAGCAAATCTAGAGAATGAAAAAAGAGCTACTAGGATAATGAGAATGTGCACACAAACCTCAGAGCTTTCCTACCTTCAGGACTCCCTTGTTTTGCAGCTGTGGTGCCTATCTACAGCTCCACCATTTACTGCTCCCTCCCAGGTACCAGTACTCATCTTTCTAGATAGGGATTAGTACTTCTGGCCTTATGAAGGAATGCACTCACAACCATCGATGTCTCTAAGTGAAATACACATGTAAGCGCCCTAAATTACATGTGTTTTGGTTTTCTTTTTGAGAAAACAGTAGTAGTTTAGCTACTGATTAGAAACTATCACTTGAAGACCCTGATCAAAACAATCAACTACCAATAAAGCTATATTTGATTTTCATGATTCATGTTGGAAACCTGACTTTCTCAGGGGCACACGAGCAGCATGATTTGATCCCTTACTGGAGTTGATGGTACTGTGTTTTTGAGGATCACTGGTTTTACTACATCTAGAGTTACTGTTGTTTATTGTCGCCTGTAATGGCCAACAACTTGACAGAACATTAATAATGTTGCAGAAATAACCGCAGCCAAAATCTCAAGTCAAAATGGATTGGAGATTTGGCTTTCTTAGATTATTTATCATTGATCTGAATTTTCAGACTCACAGTTTTAGCTCAATGTCTAGCTATTTCTTGATATCATTTAGTGGACTGATAGATATTTATATCAGGAGGAAGAAATTCACTGAAAAAATCCCTCAAAATTTAAATAAGTATTTAAAATATTTAAGTATTTAAAAAGATTGAAAGTGTTAACTGAGGAAATACATGACAACCTGCTAGCATTATGTTTGCCATAACTAGCTCTCATTTCTTTTCCACAGTCAGCTACATTTGAACTAGGAAGATATATTATAAAAATAGCATATCATTACAGTATGTTTATAATAATATCTTTTGAAACGTCATCAATTCAATTTTTCTGTTTTCCAGCTTTATACTCTGGACATGAGAGCTTTTAATGCTCTCATGCTCCTGTTCATAATGCTTGGTTCACAATGCTCAGCAGGTATCGAAAAACATATACTGTAAATATTCTGAGCCAGCACGTTAGAAGGGCTGTAGAATGAGATAAGAGATTTTTTTAAAAACTGCTATTACCATAAAAGCAGATAAATGCTGAGGTTGGGAGAATTTTCTCAAGGATTCTTTGCAGAATAAGTGAGGAACATGAACAGCACAGTCTAAGTACTTAAACAATCATAGATTAACAGCAATCGAAGATGGCTAACCTGTAAACATAATTGCTTGCAAAAAATATTGGGAGTATTACAATTCTTCATATTTTTTAATTCCTCAATCTTTCTAAACATCTGTTTAATATCACTTATTCTAGGCATGCAGAAAACTATGTATTAATGCCACAACCTAATTTCCTCAGCAAGGTATTTATGTATCCTTATTTTTCCTTTGATGGCTAGAAGTAAAAGTTTCATTTAATTTAATCTCAATCATTTCAAGAGCACACCAGGAACTGAGACATATTGTGAAGACACTTGAGAGATTCTTATCAGATAAACTGGATAGACTATTTAATTGACATATAATGTTAAAAGTGATGAAGAAAGAAAGAAAGAAAACAAAACAAAGTAAAATGGTCTGAAAAGAAAATCTGTAAAAAAACTGGAAAAAAACATTTACTAGAAGAAAAAAAATTTTTGCATAAAAACTGCATACACGAGTCTTCTTACTCTATGCAGGAATACATAGGAATGCAGATAAAGCAAGGATACTTATCCATCTTCAATTTGCAAGAGGGTTTCTTTCATACTTACATGTAAGTGAATTATTTACTTGCAACTACCTATTTTTGCAGCCCCAAGAAGTACAACTGTAAGCATATATATTTGTTTCATAAATAGGTATATATGAATACACATTCCCATTTCAAATGTAGGAAGGAGATAAACTGGGAGATCAGAACCGTGCCTCTCTGCATATGCTTACTCAGCAGCTAGATTGTAATCTATAGCTTAGAAAATGTATTTAACATCACTAAATTAAATAGCAACCCTTGCTCTGCATTTTTTATTTCAATCCCAATGAATACATTGAGCCTCAGCATAAAAGATGGCCAAGACTTTTCATTATAGAGGAGCTAGTTTCAGTACAAAATACTGGTTCATGAGCAAAAATATTACAAAATCACATGTTGGTCTTATAAGTAACCTCTAGGAAAGATTTCTCAGATTCCAGATGTAAGGTCATGTCAGTGAATAAAAGCATATAATGATGGAAGATTCATGGATTAGGGTGCTTCTCTGGAGTAGTTAGTATTCCAGTGGTACATTACTACCGATAGATTCCTCCTTTTTAAATTTGCATTTCCTTATTTGGAGGGGAAACTTTCCCAAACCTTTCAATCTTTTCTAAATCTGGAATACAATTTCATTATTAAATATATTCAAACCAACATGTTCTTGGAGTCATGCTTTCCTCTGGGCAACGTTACTAAGGTATGAGCATCCCTTAGTCCATATCCATATGTGAAAAAAAATGATTTCTCCACCAATATAGATGAAGTGGACAAGATTAAAATGCCTTATTACTTTTGAAAAATTGTGCATGCCTTGGGGACCAGGGAAGAGAGGTCAAAACAGACAGTCTTCTGCCTGCTTTCTAGAGGTACTTTCTTTTCTTTCATGTAGAAACTTAATTATTTTAATCTTGTGCATGTAACCATAGCTTGACTTCCCTGAAAGATCTTTGCAAAAAGGCAACACATTGTGGGAAATGCTGTAGTGAAAAACATTACCATCCAATTGTGAACTGTGTTGGTTTGTCTGGTCTTTGTAGTGAAAAGTTGCTTTCTTCTCTACCTGGCCTCAGTAAGGAGTAACATTGCATTGACTTCAGAATACATTAGATCTGAAATGAAATAAATAAGATCCAAAATAAATTGAGCAAAATCTCAGTGGAAGACAACAAGCCAAGCAAAAGTGAATGTTTTACTCCATGTTATGCTTGGATATTTCTCATAACAAAGAAACAGTGCCCTAAAGATCATTTAGTCCCAACCCCCACTACCATGGGCAGGGACATCACTCACTAGACCAGGCTGATCCAGGTCTTATCCTACCTGGCCTTAAACACTGCTGGGGATTTGGTATCCACAACCTCCCTAAGCAGCCTGTTTCAGTGCCTAATCACCCTCAGAATATAGAATTTCTTCATGATATTGAGCCTAAATTTCTCCTTTTTTGTTTTGGACCTATTACTCCTTGTCTTGTCACTACAGTTCCTGATGAGGAGTCCCTGTCCAGTTTCCCTCCAGGCCCCCTTCAGATACTGGAAGATGGCTGTGAGTTCTCTGCACAATATCTGTAATATAAGCATGCATAACACATTCATGGGTTCCCTTTAAATTATATGCCTTGAGATGTATGGAGGTGAAATTTGGTAGAGTATGTGATGAAATTTGTGAGATTTCAACATTTAGTAAGTGGAAACTGATTTTCCAGTGAAAAGCAGCATTATTTAGAATAGATAGTAATGGCAAATTAGAATTATTGTGAAATCAAAATACAGTACCCTTTTTCTTCATGAAAGTTGTTAGACTAATAGGGGTTCAGTAAAATCATTCACAAATACTTCCTCTATTACCTATTTTAAGGGTATGGATTTGTCAGTCCTTAAATCATAAATGTGACTCAGACACCAATATCTTTAAAACAGAAAAAAAAAAAATTAAAAAACAATTAATCATTTCATGAAACTCCAGCCTCATAATCTAAAATATCTGTTCTACTGGCTGAGTAGGGAATGGGTTTTACATTTATTTAGAGGCCTAATAAAGGAGCCTAGGAAAAAACCCAGTCAGATCTTATAATGAAATTTACATTTTAATGAAACTATGAGCACATTATTTTTCCTATCATTAATAACCTTCCTTTTAATGAATTACAAATCAAGGTCATGCTATGAAAAACCTCTTCACAAATCATTTCCTTCTGCTTGCATTGCAGAAAAAAACTAAAGTAAACATGCAACTTTTTTTCTTCATATGCATTTTTCATTATCTTAAGTTTTACGTTACAGACTAAATATTCTGGTCTTAATCCTTGCAAAATTGTTCTAGAAGAAAATGAAAATCATCAAAAGCTTTATAAATATCCATTTTAAGATCATCCTTTAATCTTTGGCCTCCTGTTTGTAGCAGTCTCAAGGTTAGACATGAAATAGCAGCTGTTGTGCGATGTCCTTTAATGTCCTGCCTAGTATGGGTGCTTTTGAAGCAAATCTAACCCCAGCAACCCCTCACTCAGCCTGTTCAGACTGGTTTTTTCTGTTTCTTAAGAAACATTTATATTTTGACTTACATTTCAAGACAGTAATATTGAATCTTTTAGGAGTTACAAAAATAAATTTAGGCAGTTATGCACAGTTGCAAATGTGGAGCAAACAGAGCTTGAAGAGCTATTGCAAAAATTAAAACTGTAGAAAAATATCTATAAAATTTAGAAAAGTAAGCATGTTCCTGCTTTGAAGTGTGTACTTTTGTGATTGCTTAACTACATATTAACATATATAGTTAATACAGCCTCTCTTTTGGAAACTGCATATTTTCTTAGGATTTGGTACTTCAAAGGGAAAGATCTGTAATATTCAGTAATGTCACATACTAATACTAAAGCGCAGTCTGCATTAATGAATCACAGCAGACCTAAACAAATTATTTCTTAATAAACAACAAATAAAAATCTGTCCAATTGTTTTGTTAAGTTTCAAGTACATTTATAAATTGGAGTCAAAAATCAGTTCTGAATTGATTTTAGATTCTTTTTTGTACTAATTTTCTAGAAAAATATTTCAGACCTAAAGTGGTTTTATTGTAAGGTGTATCTCTGTAGAGCTAGTTAAAACCATTAAGAACCTTATATCTATCAGCTGAAAGATTTCCATTATTTCTTCCTATATAACAGCAGTTTCTAATTGTTGAATCCACTATTTTTTCAAATTCAATGTATTTTCCATTACTTTTTTCAACACAAATGCTGAAACATGCCATGCAAGCAACTTATGAAGTATTTTGAGAAGTGTATTTTGCAATATTTTAGGATAATAGTTCAAAATTACGGATCTTTACCTGTGAGTAGTGAATAGTGTAGATTTTACTATAGTTATAAGCAGGAAAAAATTCCAGTGTTAGAAAAATACAACTGTGACTGATTATTGTTACTTAGCACCTTTCAGGTGATTGACAACAGGTAGCCTAGATATCAATAAAAAGGAAAGCATTCACCATATTCTCTCATTTAACTTAGCAGAACTAGAAAAGCTTTCAAATGTGCATGCAAATTTAGATGAACTCATTTTTCCCTAGATACTTCCCAAACACCTGCCAGAGCTCAGAGACAATTTTAGAAGATTTGAGCTTTTAATGACAGATTTAAAAAATGAAGTATTTATGGCCATATGAAGTCTCCTGCTGTTGCCACTAACACAATAGCAGAACAATGTATCTAGAAAAACCTAGATATAAATTAAATATCAAAGTGATATCATGTGGAAAACAGGTGTCTGACAGTTCTGAAAGAAATTTTAAAGGAGGAACCTGAGAACAAATTTTCATTATATTTATTTAGACAGAAGTTTATTTTAGTGACTTAGTTTGTTACTGGTGCATGACATCCTTACCTTCTGTGGTGTTCATTTAAGGTCTTAGAAAAAGTTTGAATTTTACCTATTCTCTGGAAATCACTATGAAATAATTTTACAGAATTACAAAAAAAAACCCTCAAGTGCCTTGAGGTCAATCATTGTCCTTTGGCTGATTTCTACATCTCTTGAAATGATTAGACACCTAATTAATATATTCAAGTAATACAGGTTAGAGGTCTCTACTTTTAGCCTATAATGCTGGAATTTCTGCTAAATCAATTTATCATTCCTTCTTGCATGAGACAGTTTCACTAACCTGCAACAACAGCTGTCATTTCTTACCATATTTTTAACTCTTCCCATCAAGAATTCTTTTCAAATAAAGTTGATGTCATTAGGTGATTTTATTACAGAGAATGTACTGCATTTTACAAAACAATCAAAGTAAACTTCAGAGTACTTTTATATAAAATAATAGCCTATAGTTTTCTTTTGATCATGATGGCCCTTTATAACCCTAGGTCATTGGCCATATTGTTACTGTATGAAATTTATTATGTGAGAGTAAATACTCAAAATTAGTTATATAAATTCACGTTGTTTTGGTGTTACATATCTGTAATAAAAAATAATATATAATTACATCAAGTCTGATAGATACCAGTTTATTTTAGCTGAGAACCTCAACCTAAAATAAAGTAATTTTTATGCTGTTTGCTTGTTCATTTTTAACAGATGTTTAATAATATGTCCCTTTAAAATACTTTAGACATTGGCTCTTCTGCAGGCCCACATATATTATGAACTTTTAATTGGAATATAAACCCAGGCTACTCTATATGAACAATTTAATTCCACTTTATATTTACCATTTGACCAGCCTTTATCATCAAAGAGTGTATATTGTGATATATCTTAATTAGAAAACTTTTAACTCTTGTGTGTGTGATAAAACACAGCCACATGAAAATCTTCCCACTAATAATGTATAACCATTCATAGATTAGTTTGCAGTCTATCACATATACAGATGTTTAAACACTTAATGGACTGCTACTTTCAAAAAAAAAAAAACTAAGTGAGAAATCTCAGGGATTTCTTGTCAAGTATTCAATTTTACTACCCTGTGTCCTTACACAGATGGACGTTTTTGTCCTGTAATCTTCCTGGATGATAAAATTAAAAATTTGAAATTGAAAACACAGGTCAATCAAGAAAAATCAAGTAAGACATATGAATGAGAGAGCAGTCACATCCTTGTCAAAAGACTTTGAGCTGCAGTTGCTTAGAGGGTTGCAGCTACTAGGGGCATGTATCAAATATATTAAATATGTTCTTCAGTCTTGCACTTTTGGCCCGAGACAAGAAACTCAACCTATTTTAGGCACAGCATATAGACAATGTCATCTAAATGATGATGCTTTTCAAATACAGAACAGAAAGGAGACTAGCAGGAGTTTTTCTTCCTTTCATGAGTTACTTTCACATATTTATCATTTACACCTAGCTCTTTTTTTCTTATTTCTAGTAGTATTGTAAAGGAGCTGTACAGTGGTTTTTTATGCCACTGGCCCTGCTATTTCATTAAATGTTTCTTGAGCTGCTAATGCACATGTACATATACATGCAAACACACATATTCATGTCTTAATTGTCATCACTTCTTACTTTCTTATGGACAAAACTTTACAGCATCCTCCTCATCTTCTTTTATTTTGTTTTGCTTTTTACCTATGGAATTATGACTTTTCAAATCTCCAAAAACTATCCTGAGAGATTTCCCAGTAATGTGATTTCTTCCCCGTCACCTTTTTTTGTCAGAGCAAGTAACAGTACTTCATTGCTTGAATCTTAAAAGAGAAATCTCTGTTTTAAGCAGACCTTTTTAAGTAGAGGAAAGACAAAGAATGCTGGCTAAAAGATTTTATTTATATTTTTCATGACAATTCTGAAATCTTTATGTAATATCTACTGGTCTACTGTGAATTGATCCAAATCTGTTATGTAGTGTTTAAGCTTAAAAATTCAATCTATACAATACATATTTTTCTGGGAAGTATTTTTGGTAGATTTTGTAGGCTAATTAAAATGAACTATAGCTTGAACAGTGATCTTTGTGGAAATCTGCTATTTTCAGTTCAAATAAACAGTTTTTAAATATATATCTTCTATCCCAATAATCAAAAAAAATCTTCATGTCTTCATGCTGTAAAATATTAGCAATTAACTAGACTAATTTTTATAAAGCCTTTTTCACATCTAGGCACCCATGCCATATTTTATGGATTCTATATTGTATTTTCAATTCATGCAAGGTCTTGGCTTTGATTTTCTAGTGCAGATATTGGCAAGAATATACATAACATGATGCATTTGTAAAGGAAGAAAGGTTTCACCTTGTAAAATATTTTTTTTCAATGAATCGGAACCACTAGACTAGTTTAAGTCGTTGATGGGTAAAACAGAATAAACAATTTTCCTCATATTACAACTAATGAAGCCAGCAATGAGAATATTTTGTTTATTTTTAAAGAGTTCATAAACAAAAGTGAAGTGAGAAGCACAAGTTGTTGATTTTGAATTTCTGTCATGCAAAAAGTACATTTGCCCAAGTAGTATTCATTAGTTTCCACTGCAGTCTGAAGTCAATTCTGTATATGCATATGCATCCACACTTCAAAATCTGCATCTCACTTATCTCTCCAACTTTTCTATATTACATCACATTTACATCATTTATGTGTGTGTGCAACATTAGTATTTCACTTATGTATAACCCATACAGAGGCAAAAATATACTTTTGAAACTCATTAAAATATATATGTCGAACTGTCTTCATTTTAGTTAACTCAAGTATTTAGGTATCTTATATTCCCCCACTGAAAGAAAAACAAACCCAAGAGTGCACACTGGGATAGAAGAGTCAGCAAGGTTTACTTTAGAAACTATATATGGAAAGAAAGCAAATTTAAAGAAGGAAGGTATGAAGAAGGAAGGAGGGAGTAGATTTTCAGCAACGTCTGAGCAAAACATCTATATGGCCAACTCTATGGCCTTGGAAAAATCCATGAGTGACTTTTGAGACAGTAGTACTTCCTGAAAAAGCAGTGTGTCTGAAAACAGGCAAATAGTCTCCAGCTGTTCCATTCTTTCCCTGTTCATTAGTGTATGTCTTCTTGGCAGGATAAAAATTGTATGATTATACTCAGTCTGTCATTTCTTTCCTAAACCAAGTAAAATCTCCTCATTTCAGCTTGTGAACTGGATAAATCCAATCCAAAGTATTTTCTGGGGAAAAAAATGCTATCTAAAGACATGCTTCTGTAAATTTTTTTAGATCACAAAATATATGGGAAGACTCAAGTATTTCTGTGTTTTTAATCCCTTCACTTTCTTCTGGCAACATAATCACATATATATGAAAATGCTCTTTTTGCTCCAATTTAAACTTATATAATGAACATTTAATTTGTGGTTACTTTCTAACTTTCACTGTCCTTTTGTTCTGCTTCATATGGATACTGGAATTTTTCACCAGTCATGGCAATTCCCTATTCACCTTCTTTGTGCCACTCATTCTTGAAGAAGTTTTATCAGATAGTTGGGCTACCATTGCAAAGAACTGTTGTATTTAGCCTGCTTTTTATGGAAATTCTACTACTTTTCTCATTATTGATGTCATACCACTTTTAGCCTTTTCCAGTTTTATTAGATTCTTTCTAGTCAAAAATTCATGTAATACTCAAGGTGAGGATACATTACAGTTATAAAGAGTATTGTAATAAAGATAGTCATCCACAATAAAAAGGATGACAAGTCATCCTTTTCTACTTAAATATGTATGGCATATTTGAAAAGAACAGGTAAGTGTAGAATGACAAAGTTACAAATTTATCATTTAAAGAAAATGTGGCTCCAGGAGAAACAGATAAAACAAGTGAATAGGAGTCATGTAGTTTTTGCTTGTTTATTTATGACAGCTGCATGTCAAACTTAGTTGATAAAAAATTTGAAATTATCCAGTTTCACCTAAAAATCAAGTCCACATAACTGAGTGCTCATTATAAAAGCTGGTCAGAATTTTTTGATTTTTTTAAAGAATTTCTTTTGACAGAAAAATATTCATTTCAAAACCAGACCTTAAAGAAGAAATATGTCATCCTTTGGACTGGATTTCTGAACAAGACTGTAAGGACACACAGAAAAGCAGAAAACTTCTCAGCTCAGTTGCTAGGACTTCCATCAGAGACCCACAGTCAGATCCAGATTCCTATCTAAATCAATTAATCCTTTCTATGAGTAGCCTTGAGCAGAGGTCTGGCCACACTGTATGCTGGAATATCCTCAAACATGGAACTAGGACAAAAAGTTGACTCATAACCATATTTTACAGCACACACCAATAACATAATTAAACTTAGAGTGATTGATAAGTCTCAACATTTTCAGGACTACTTTTTGCAGAATTTTTCTCTTGCAGCTGTCCTTGCATCTGTGCTGTATTACTGATGCTGTACAAGGAAATTGTAGTGTCCCAATGCCACCTACAGTGAGCAGAGACAGTGCTCTGAATTCAGACTGTCAGTAAAAGTAATATGCATATTCGTGTTAAGCTTCACAATCACCTTGGTCTGCTCCCTAAACATAAATTTAACAACACAGATTAGAGACAGTGATTTCCTACTCTGGAGATTTGTACTCCAGTGATCAGTAGCTATATTTTACTCTAGCTGATGTTTGCGCAACACAGTTTCCTTTCAGTTAGCAATCTACACACTCCTCTGAGGACAGGGAAATTCACTGGAATAGCTGGGAGACATATGGAGTTTGATTTTTTATTTGTCTAAGACTGATCATCTAATGGTAAATTCTACAAATTATGAAAATCCTATAATTAGTTTGATATTCCTTAAAAAACAAAAAAAAAGTAAGAGCACAAGGATAATAACATCCTATTTTTAAAAGCCAGACTGGGGTTTTTTTAGTAGCTCAAGTCATTCTGTAGGAAATATCATTTTCTTTTATGGAATGAAATGCCAATTTTTTGAAGATACGGTTGTCATGAATCCACATGACTGACAGTTTCTAGCACAATTTATGTCAGTTACAGTAGCAAGACTGAAAGCTTGTATTATTTGTAATCAAGCAGAATACTATTTGTCCTAGAAAAGACATCTTCAACTGCACACTAATAACAAAGACAGCAACAAACACAAATCACTTACTGGCACACTGGTAGAGCTGCTATGCCTTTACTTGTTTGCGCATTTTTCCACCATTTAAAGGTTATATCCTAAAAAGGCTCTTAGGTGAAGATAGGAAATATTTTCAGAAATGCCGACAATTATTGCATAATCACAAGAATAAAACAAACAAAAAAAACAAACCCAAGCAAACAAACCTAAGCAAACAAAACTACAAAAGGACTGGGATATTTTTCAATTCTATTTGTTTCCCAGTATTATTGGAGAAAGCAATTAAATTTTGCTTTTGCTACTTCTAAGGAAAGGTGCCTCACATTAAACTTTCTTAAACAAAAAAAAAAAAAAAAAAAAGGGGAAGAAAAAGGAAAATGAAGAAAGTATTTATCATGTTTTGAGTCACTTTATATCTCATTTGATCTACCACCTGTAGTTCTGACCTTTACTTGTTTTCATTATTCAGAGCTTGTGTTTTTGGCAATTATACTCTGCCTGGTGACAAGCATTATCAGCTTCTCACCTAGGGCTGGTTGAAACACCTGACACATCAGAGAATTTTAACAACTTCAGCAGGCAAACAAGGAGCAAAACAGAGCAAAAGCACTGAATTGCCTGAAATATTCAAGTGCTTAGTCTGCAGAAGAAAAAGGGTTTGCAGTGTTTGGATAGATTGTTGTGAATATAAGAATGAAGTGAAGTAGCTAAAGTCATCCTGGTTCATTTGGAACCTACTCCAACCATTTTTCAGCCACCAACATAGCACCACTTGGAAAATCTATGGAAGAGACTAAGAGAAGTAAGTCTTGAGAAATATGTACCCTGTTATTATCAAACTCATTAGTGATGCGTCCTGCTATGGTAAGGATTTTCTTTTTTTTTATACAACATATAACCTCTACTGACATGTAGATCTGAAGGGGCCAAGCATGCCAAATAGGACAAATTATCCTGGAGTGTGTTTGTAAGACCTCTGTCAGCAGGTCAGGGGAGGTGATCTTGCCCTTTTACTCAGCCCAGGTAAGGCCACAATTGGAGTGCTGTGTGCAGTTCTGGACTCTTCAGCACAAGTTGGGGCTCCTGGAAAGAGTCCAGTGGAAAGCGGCACAGATGATTAAGGGTCTGGAACGTCTCTCTTATGAGGAATGGCTAAGGGAGCTGGGCCTGTTCAGCCTCAAAACAACAGGGTGGGGGTTTCATCAATGTTTATCAGTATCTTAAGAGAGGGGTTAAAGAGAATGGAGCCAGACTCTTCTCAGTAGTGCTGATCAATAAGACAAGAGGCAACAGGCAGAAATTGATGCACAGGAAGTTCCACCCAAACGTGGAGAACTTCTCTGCTGTGTTAGTGACTAATCACTAGAATAGAGTGCACAGAGAGATTGTGAGGTCTCCTTCTCTGGATATATTCAAAAACCATCTGTATGCCAACCTGTGCAATATGTTCTGGGATGACTGTTGATGAACTGGAGACTGGACAAGTTGACCCCCCCCAGTGGTCCTTTAACCATTCTTTGATTCTGTGAAGACTTTTGGAACATCACTTAAGCAAAAAAAGGTGGATATTTCTATCAAAATTTCAAGAAAAAAAGTTTAGAATCTGAAGTGTTATTATCATACCTCAATACAGTAGCATTTTCATTGATAAAAGTTCTTGCTAATGCAAACCTTAGAGACAAATCTGTGAATTTCATCTCCTGTTCATGACATCTTCAGCTTTTAAATTAAACTATTTATTTGTACTCAAGTGGTTTTAAGGGGAAGCAATTATATTCCTATTTATAATGGAAGATTAAAAAAACAGTGTAGGAAAATAATGCAGGGTATTTAATTTATAACATGTACATATACATAGAAACAGTACATATACATAAAAACAATACATATATATCTCCCTTTCAGGTGTCAGTTTCTCACATATAATTCATAAAATGCAAGACAATCATGACTGCTTAGTGAAAATGTATTTTAATTCTCTGCATTTATGCCTGAAAAATATTTCTGCATAAGTAAGATAATCCTTTAGCTGCAGTGATAAACACAGAATCACAGAATTTTTGGGAGATCACCTAGTTTAACCTTCCTGCTAAAGCAGATTCACCTAAAGCAGGTTGCACAGGATCACATCCAGATGGAGTTGGGATCTCATCAGAGAGGCCCCCCACTACCTCTCGGGGCAGCCTGTTCCAGTGCTTTCCCATATTCAAAACAAGGAAGTTTTTCCTGATATAGAGATCAAATTTCCCATGTTTCAGTTTGTGTCTGTTGCCCTATATCCTCTTGCTAAGTACCTCCGAAAAGAGTCTGTCATGATCTTCTTGACATCCACCCTTAAGTTATTTGTATGCATTGATAAGAATTTCTCTAAATTTCCTCTTCTCCATGCTAGGACATTACAGCTTTTGTCATATAAGACCTATTATATGTTTTTAATAACACATGAAAATGTGTTATTTAAAAAATTCTATAATTATTTCATTAGATAATAAATCTTAACAACCTGTGAAAGTAACTGTCAACTAATGACTAGGTAAATAATAGCCTTTTAGAAGACTGGCATTTTCTATCTATATTCTAATACCTCATGCCACTAATAAATTATTTTGAAGACGCACATAAACTACATTATTTATCCTTCATTTTCCATTAAACCTTTTTTTTAAACTCCTCAATATTTTAGTGAAGAGGGTGAACTGACCAAACCACTTTAATTTCAGGAATACTACTGAAATGAAAGACCTATTTTATAAACCTTATATCACAGAATCATATAATTGTTTTGGGTTGGCAGGGACCTTAAAGGTTGTGTAGTTACAACCCCCTGCAATGGGTCTAGACATCTTTCACTGAAACCAAGGTTCTCTGAGCTCCATCTAACCTGGCTTGAACATTTCCAGGGATATTCACAACTTCTCAGACCAACCTGTTCTTGTGCCTCACCAGCAATCACACCAAAGAATTTCTTTCTACTTTCTTTCATTTTAAAGTCATTATCCTTTGTCGTGTCACTATATGTTCTAGTTAAAAGGTCTTTCTCTCAATTTTTCTTGTAGGCTCCTTTCAGATACTGAAAGGCCACAATTAGGTCACCTCAAAGCCTTCCCTTCTCAACAATCTTGATTATCTTAGTTTCCTCACAGGATTCTGATTCAACTTGGCGATCCTCCTCTGGACTCATATCAACAGTCAATGTCCTTGGTGTGCTGGAAAAATTGGCATAGTTCTATGACGAAAGTTAAAGTAACCCAGGAAAAAACCAGCTTCTCATTATCAATACTGAGACTCTGGTGTTTTCTTTTGTGGAACATTCAAAATGTTGTGAATATTGACTGCAATGATATTGCATTTTTTAAATAGAAATATATTTATTAGTTCTATATCATTACCATTACCAGTTCATGATATTTTTGTGTCTTTTTTTTTTTAATGTGGCTGGAATAATTTTATAACTGTGGAACAACTTTGAGGCTGTGTAGTGTTGTGAATGAATGGTTAAGCCACTTAAGGAATCACTTTCAAAGGTATTAGCAAAAGCAGGTTTTAATAAAAAATTGTGAAAGCATGACTTAACAAAGTACATACAAAAGAAAATTGGATCAGAATCAATTAAAAATTCATTGTATGGATACTTAAGATATGAAGGATAACAGAGCAAAAGATAAAAGAGGTGCTCTGTGAAATGCACTACCAAACAAGTTATAACATTGAAAGCTGTTGTTTTCAGATATTCTTAGTAAAAAGATGATTCCTCTAGTGTGGGAAAATGGCAGATATACAATATTCACATCAAGCTCTGCAGTGTTCTCTACAGAGTATTGTGAAGAAATAATGCACTTTTCAGAAACACAAGGAATAAAGAAAATTCCTAACACATCCTTCTGATTCCAGCTATACACAATTAGCTGCTTATCTGAGTCTTCCTCAGAATTGTCAAAGTCCTTTAGGAATGATATTCTTCAAATTATTATTCCACTAAAAAGGCAACCGCAACCTGCTCCACTCCCCTGCTCCTGTGGGAGACAAAAGTCAGAGACCACAGGTTGAGATAAGAACAATACACTGGCAACAGCAATGAAGATAAGAAAACAAAAAGTAACAACAACAGTATTAGTACTAAAAGCATGCAAAAAGAAGATTCACATGCAAAAATACTCAACATGGACCACATCTGGCAGTGGCCAATGGATTCCCTACCCCTCCATGCTTCTGTTTCACCCAAAGCCATGTCCTTCCTCCCAAAAGACACAGTCTCTTGCTTCCACTCCCCAGCAATAACATGAATCGGTACAGAATATAAACCTAGACATGCCCATGTGGGTCTAGGCTCTGCCACCTTACAACTACTGCAAAGAAAATTAGCTCTGTTCTGGTTGAAACCAGGACAGAGAGATAAGTGAAAAAATATAGGTCTGTTTCTGTTGGGGATATTTTTGTGGGAAGAAAAACTGCAAAAATTCTTCCTCATTTTTTTCCCAAATTTCTTTGAGCCTCTGTGTTTCAAAAAGTACTTTAGTCAATGTGGTTTTATTGAAATTAAATCAGTATCTTTCAGTGATGGATTTCTTTCAGATATTATTCAGTTCTGCAACTAGTTGTTGCTCAGAAGACCTCTTCTTCTCATGTCCTGAAATCTCCAGTCCCAGACGTGTGGGAAAAAAGCAAAAATTCCAAAATAATGCTGAAAACTATACTTTATTAAACACACTGGAAAAATAAAAATACAATTATTTTCAGGCAAGAATCATAAATTTAGCAATTTGTGGTTTTTTAACCAAAAAAGAAGTGCAGTTCGATGATAATTTCTTACAGGCTACAGTTTTAAGCTCACTTTTTTGTGGAATTTTTCAGGTAATTTTTCAGATAGTTTTTCAGGTCAGACCATTAAATAATGAAATAGACAAACCTCCCATTTTGAGGCCAAGGATTTTAACAGATAAATGTGAAAACCAACTCTATACACATAAAAAATAGTAATATTTTTCTACTTAATATTTTAGTATTAATATTAATATTCAATTCTCCAACATTTCATGAAAGGAAAAACAGTTTTTAAAATCCATAAGATAAGAGAAAATAACCTGAAAATTTTTCAGAAAATTTCACTTGGGAAAAGGAATGGAATATTCCTAAAAACAGTTTTAGAGTCATGCTATTTAGAGTCCCATTGCTATTGTTTTTAAATTAGCAATTGGTTTCATTTCAGCTTATTCAGTCATTGGGCTGAGACTGCTCTCAAGCTACATTTGCTCCAGTGTTTCTATTGAGGTAGATAGCTTTAAACCTGTTTCTGTGCATCATTGTTTGGATATATAACATTGTATAGCAACAAGCCTGTAGGGCTTTAATAGGTTTGCATTTTTGCTTCAATTTATAAAAGCACTAATATTAAGAGTGTTTGCAGAACTTGCATTCCAGAGCTGGACCCACAGAAGCGCAGGAAGACAATTCAACATTAAAGCTAAGGAACCCAGTAAAATTCTAAATATTTTTTTAAGATCAAATTCAGGCCTTTCAAGTTAACCTTTTCATCTTACATTACGTATACAAAATCTGATACTTAAAACCAGAAATTCCTGTAAACCCAAATGCTGGTAGTTGTTAAGTTACCTGCTAGTGAGCAACAGAAAGGCATTGTGTTCTGCAGAACATCCCTAATAAAGTATTTGTTCTGGGTATCAAGGTATCAACTATTTCAAGTCAGCTCCCTGGCTTTATTTTTCTCATGGAGTCTGGAAATCTCTGCCAGTATTTTGCTCTATGAAGAGTTGAAACCTTAAGAATCTCAGTCTTTGTGATTTAATAGTTCAAATTTGGAGTAAATATGTATGATTAATAATCTGAGATTTCTTCTCACCTGACTTGTCCTAGTGTGTTCTGATTATGCACCCAGCCTCATAGTCTAAAGGGAACGTTGGATAAAAAGTCTACCTTCTTCTATATGTAAGATCTTCAGTGTACATCAAATAATTAAATGCTAATTGAAAGATGAAAGGTTAACATGTGTGAGCATGACTTTTCCAACAGTTGTATCTTTAATTTGGGAGAAGTAACACTTACTTCTGTCCTACACTTAAGATAAAATACCTCAATGTTTTTTAGAGCCAGAATTTGACTGTAAATCTCTCCTCTATCAGCTTACATTCTAAGTCATATAACTAATTGAGTTTGCTTATTTTCTTTGTCTGAATAATCAACAGTTCTATGTGTAGTAAGACATAAATTTAGCTATGTGGACTTAATTAGTCTTATGGATAAAATATTAAAAGTATTGAAATTCCAACGTGACATTGTCTAATTAGTGATCCATGTCACATTTTTCAGAAAAAGAGAAAAAATATTTTAAAAATGGGACATTTTAGCTACATTTGCACAAGGAGACCTCTAAATAATGAAGCTCTAGCTCTGAATTCTGAATTTTTAGAATTTCTTATATTACACTAATTGTTCTCTGTATACAACTTTCTCCATCTGTCCTCATAATAGATTGTTTTCACAATTCCTTAAATCCACAACACAAACTACTTCCAAATATACCCTTGCAGAAAATAAATAACCTTCAGCTTATTGTGGAATACGCAGCCAAATTATATTGCAGTCCTTTTGCAAACATCTTATTTTCTCCTTGTTCTGGGTCTGGTTAGGGGAAAGAAAGGAATAAAGAAAACATCATTACACTTTCGATAGTCTCGTTCTTACTTCTTACTCTATATGTTGCCCTTTACTCTTCCAAAACCAGCATAGCTGTTGTGGAGACAGTGATTTCTTACACAATAATTATCCTTGAAGATTTGCTTATGACACCAGGGAAGATTCAGGATGTATGCCTACGGAGTTCTTTGGAGAGCCTTCAAGGGAAGACTCGGAAAAAAATTTTTCACTCCATCGTAGAATAATCTTTTCTTTCTCTCTTTCCTTATCAGAATTGAACTCTAAGGATAGCTAAAACTACATTGCTAAATATAATTTTATTTCAAAACTTGGAATGTGTAATTATGCTTAGTTCCTGCACAGAAAAGTTATCTCTGAGAAACAAGTGCCTTTAGAATTAGAGTTGTACACTATCAACAGCCAGAGTAAGATTTGGTTGAATGCTGATTAGGTTCTAGAGGCTAAAAAGAAGCTAAAACCCACAAGATTGAAGTAATAAACATATTTAAACTTAGAGAAAGTAATATATATATACATGCAGTAATAATAGCAAATATATTTTTTTGCTATTAGAGCTCCAAATACACTGGTGAAGAAGGTTAATTTTCCAAACATATATAAGGGTTCTTCATTCTAGTCCTTGAAAAGGTCTGAATGCCTGTTTCCTTTCACATCGTTCACAGACTGACATTCTTTTATAATTCGAATATTTCAAAAATAAAATGAGTTTTCACCTAAGCCTGTGAAATTTGAGTTATTTAGAATTTCCTTTGATTTTTCTGGGTAATGGATCAAGCCCTTAGTCAGTGGGCATGTTCCACTATGTGGAACCGCTGGGAGTTCTTCTTAAAGGGATGCTCCAGGACAAAATCAAGTCAAACAGAGAAATAATTGTATCTGAGAATCATTTATCGGTAACAAAAAAAGGCATTGCCCTACTAAAGAGGAATAGAAAAGACAAAAAACGAAGAAGGGAAAATGAAAAGGGCTGAAGAGAGAGAAAAAGGGGAGACAGAGAAATAGCAGGCATCACCACCAGAGGGTCGAGGGGTGCCATTATGTCCAGGCAGCCCGGGGTGAGCACTCGCTGCGGCCAGGGAGCCCGCGCAGCTCCTGGAGCTGTGTGACTCCACTGGCACAGCTCCCGCAGGATGTGTGGGGAGTGAATGGCTGGGCACTCAGGCAGGAGGCACAGAACCTCGGACAGGGTCACAGCAGGAATTGCTGGATTGGTGGTTAGAGGCAGGTGGATCAGGCAGGAGGGCAGGGACGAAGCTGGCAGGGCATCGGACAGGAACACAGGGAGGCAGGACAGGCAGTAGCTGGGACAGGCAAAGGGGAAGGGCAGGACACAGGCTACACGTGAAGCTTAGAGGTCAGTCATTGTCCTGCCAAGCATCCAGAGGGAGGGAGGATGAGCAAGGAAGGTAAGCAAGAGTCTGCAAGGGCAGAACAGACAAAAGGCAGGCTGGAGGCAGAACAAAAAGGACAAAAACAGGCTACAGCTTGAAAAGCAGCAAGAAGACTAAAAGACCTCAGAGTTTCCACACGGTTGTTTTTATGCCCCCTCGCCCCTCCCAAGTTCCACCTGCTGATGGGAGACCATTGGCCCAGTCCAAGTTTCCACTGCAGTCCATTGGTGGAGACCTTTTGCTATCCTATTGCAGAGCCTTTCCAGAGGGTACAGTGTCCTTGGTGGTCTCCCGCTGTCTGCCTGTGCCATGTGAAATATGAAACAGCTGCCAGGCAAAGCCTCCCCAGAGACCAGGCTTTCTCCCATCTTCTCCCAGTGACCTTCTGCAAGGGGCACTTGTACAACCCCTCCTCCACATACCTCTGGCAAATGATGTTGCAACAGAAATCAAAATTTAATTGGCTCCTCACATGAGCTATCTGTGTGCTTTATCACTCTATGAACTAATGTCTGGAGAAAATCTACTATGTGTCTATATCTGACATGAGCTATACAAAGAAAATGATCTCGGAGTCCAGTAATTTGTATGTGACAAGATAGTAGAATTTTTAAACCTTAATATTTTTTGTAAACAAAAAAAAGCCAAAGCCAAAACCCAAGCCAAAAGCAAAACCAAAATCAAAAATCCCCGACAAAGAAACAAACTCCAAACTAACAAAAAAGGAAAAAAAAGGAAAAAAAAATTGGCTAGGAAAACTAGCCAATTTGGCCTGCTACAATTCAACTTCAACTGTAAAACTATAATGAGAAATAGAGAAATATTTAAATTAGCCTGTGAGAGAAATACATGGATGCAACTTATACAGTGAAATAGACAATCATACATGTTATTAAGTAGACACTTTTCTAGCATATCTGTCAAGCCCTCTAATGATTGCGGCAATAGAAAGTTTCTAGCCACCATTTTGTCCAAGAAAAGGAAAGGTGAAGCAGGCTTTACAACAGAAGAGAACATTATAGTTCTATTAAGAAATAGCAAATAAATTCCAATTATTCCTTTGTAAATGCAGATCACTGGAAAAATGCATATAGCTTTATAGTTGTTTCTTTAGGAAAGTGTACTGTCTTTTAATTTTTTTCTTCTTTAGATTTCTCTCTTAGAAGTCTCACTTAATATTTTCATTGTTATTACTTTTCTCAGTGTTTATGTTTTCAGAGTTCCTGATTGCTATCTTCCTAAGCATCAAAAACTGTGACATATTATGGACACCCTTGACTGCACTGTCTTTATAGCAATCGTTTTAGCCATTTCCAATCCATGGCTGGATTTGATTCTGGCCCCAATTAAACCAGAAAAAGTACCCACTTCTGTTTGTGTATCCATTTTTGGGAAAAAATTCACCAGTACAATAGTAAGTATCAGAGAATCTGCTGTTTTGGAACAATCTGCAGGGTAATGAATTTCCCTTATTGTCCACAAATTTTTTTTATGTCATTCTGCTGTTTACTCCCAAAATATTTTTTTCACTCTGACATTTGATAATAGATTTTCCATCACATGCTTTAATCTTTTTCTTTTGAAAAAAAACCATTGAGGAAGTATATGAATTACTAGCATTATTTTTGTCAAAGTTTGAGCAGCAGGTTTTACGTGCTTTATCATCAGAATTTTGATACAGTAGTATTGAAAAGACGTAGCAGGTTATTTTCTGTAAGTAAATGTTTAAAATCTGTATTAAAAGTATGTTTCATAATGCTTATGAAGATGTATTTTCAGTTATGGATATTATTCAAAACATTTATTCCCCACAAGCAATGTGGGTTTTTTACCTTAAGAGCTTCCATGGACTAAACCAGTATCTCAGGGGGTTTTACATAAAAATTAGAACTGATATTTAAAGTGGTTTATTGCTACAATTAGGCAATATTTTAATATCTAGTAGGTAAATACATACATTACACAAACTGGTTTTCACATCATCTTGAGAAATTATTTAAAAAATAGTTACATGGATTTGATGGATAGATCTTTCAGTGGATAAAAAATTGTCTAGATGGTCATACTCATTGAGCTTTTGTCAATGGCTCCATGTCTGAGTGGAGACTAGTGACGAGGGGTCATATTTGGACTGGCACTGTTCCACATCTTTGTCAGTGACATGGACAGTGGGATCGAGGGCACCCTCAGCAAGTTCACGGATGACACCAAGCTGAGTGGTGCAGCCACCTGAAGGGAGGGGATGCCATCCAGAGGGACCTAGACGGGCTTGAGAGGAGGGCTCATATGAACGTCATAAAATTCAATTAGGTCAAGTGGAAAGTTCTGTACCTGGGCTGGGGCAATCCCAAGCACAAGTACAGGCTGGGTGGAGAATGGATGTGCTTTTTTTTTTGGTTTGAGAATTTTTTTTCTTTTTCACAGGCTACAGATAATCTACCGAGGAGAATCAGAGCCAGAGTCTGGAACCACATGCAAGACTCAGACCCACCATCTTGCAGCCAGTGCTTCACTTACAGTAAGACATAATCTTTGAGGTTAATACTTACTGCTGAAGTGTAGAAAAACTGAAAAGTAAACCATTAAACTGAAAAGTAAACTGTTAAACACTTAGAAATATTATTTTGAAGTGCAGAATACAAACGTTTGTTAAAACTTTCTGTTAATAAATAAACAGTTCTTTTTTTTCTTTTTAAATTTTCTCTCAGCCAGGCATTGTGGCTGGACCTCTGTTTTATGCCACTAAAATCCTCTGTTTGCCAGAAAATAAAAAATACTTTCACATCTAGGAAAGGCACATTTTCCCACTAAGAAAAGGCATAACAGGCACTTTGGTTATGGCACTTCTCTAATAATAATATTTTTGCTGTCAGTTGAGTTCCTAGTTGACAGGTGTCTCCATAATAAGAACAAACAAGACATCTCTCAGAAATGACACCTTCAGAGTCAGCACATGCCTAAAAAAACAAGAATTTTCAATAGAATAGAGCTGCCAGAGGCCTTCTGTGAGAACATGACTGGCTGCACAGATGAGGAGAGAGAAGCGGACGTCATCTACCTTGACTTCATTGAGGCTTTTGATGCTGTCTCCCCTAAAATCCTCAAAGGAGAGTTCTGGAAGGGCAGATTAACTGAATAATAGTGAAGGGGATTGAGAATAGTCAAATGGCAGACGCTGGAAGGTTGTGATAATTGGTACAGAGTATTGTTGGAGGCCTGTCACTGGTGACGTTCCCCCAGAGGTCACTACTGGACCCAGTCTTGTTCAGCTTGTTTATCAGTGACTTGGATGCAGGGACAGAGAGTACCTTCAGCGAGTTTGCTGATGGTACAAAACTTGACAAAGCATCTGGTACACCACAGAACAGTGGTTTCATTCAGTGAGATCTGAACAGGCTGAAGAATTGACTGTTCAATGCAAGGTCAGTACCTGGGGAGGAATAACCCCAGGCAGTAGCACAGGCTGGGGGCTGATCTGCTGGAAAGCAGCTCTGCAGAGAAGGACCTGGGATTCTGGCGGACGACAAATTGTCCATGTGTGCCATGGTGGCCAAGAAGGCCAAGGATGCATTAGGGATGTATTAGGAAAAGCATTGCCATCAGGCAGAGAGAGGTGATGCTGCCCCTCTGCTCCATGGGTGAGGCAGTATCTGGACTATAGTGTCCAGTTCTGGGCTCCTCAGTTCAAGAAAGTCAGGGAACCACCAGAGGGTGTCTGTGTAGGTCTCTAATTATGATTATAGCATCTCTTTTGAGGAAAGGCTGGTGGAGCTGAACTTGTTTAGTCTGGAGAAGAGGAAACTGAGAGAAATTCTTATCAATGCATACAAATATCTCAAGCATGATGTCAAGAAGATGGTGCCAGACTCTTCTCAGAGGTACCCAGCAAGAAGACAAGAGGGACAACAGACATAAGCTGAAACATGGGGAGTTTGATCTCTGTATCGGCAAAGACTTCCTTACTTCGAATGTGAAAGAGCTCTGGAGCAGGCTGTCCAGAGAGGCTGAGGAGGTTCCTTCTCTGAGGATATTCTGTGTAACATACTTAAAGTGAACCTGCTTTAGCAGGAGAGTTGGACTAGGTGATTTCCATAATCATCTTTCATTCATAACAATTCTATGATTCTGTGATTATTCTATAAATTCCACTTTACTATAGCGCAACAAATCTTGTACTGCCCTACTGCCCTGTTTTTTCAGCTGGGCTATCCTCATTAGGGGAAAATGGGAAAAGAAAAAGGAAAGAAATACACAAACCTTTTTTTATTTTCAATATTGTCTATTCATTTTAAATTCACTTTTAGATCTCCAAGTTTTGGTATTTGACAGAAAATGGTGTTCTTTTTTTTTTTTTTTTTTTTTTTTGGTAACTAATAGCAGTTACTGGAGCAAAATTAGAAAAGATTATAGCACTGTAAAATAGTGTAGTATAACACATCTTGCATCAGTTATTGACTACACCATGCTAGAAAGAGTGGGTTTCAAAGATGTACAGGCTTCACAATTTGCTCTGAGCAAGTGAAGCATGTTATTAAATCCTTTTATATTTTATACCTAGATGCTTCATGATGTTCTTGGTTACTTTCCATAGAGAATACATAGTGCAGCAAAATCCACTAATTCCTGGCAAAGCTATTTAAACAGCTGGAAAAGTATTTTTCTTACTTTTCTTCAAAATGTTACTGAATGCAAATATGTACACGGTAACTCTGTGTAAAACTTTCCAACAATGGTAGTCCCTACTAAAGCTCTAAACCAAAGAAAAGCAAATGTTTACAAACCATATAAAATTAGGCAAAAGAGCAACTTATATGTATGTTCTACTGTGGAAAAAGAGCATGCTTTTTGAATATAATCTTTTATTTAAAAAAAAATATGCAATGCCATAAAATTAATGTGGCTTACAACTGAGAATTTCACTCTTGGATTTTTTTAACTAGTGGTGTCTTCCCTCACAATATTTCACAGAAATTAAGAATGGTTTGGGTTGGAAGGAACCTCAAAGATTGTTAAGTTCCAACCATCATGTCATAGGCAGAGAGACACCTTCTGCTAGACCAGGCTATCTGTTTACCCAAGAATATTGTGCTGAGGATGATTTTCGACTGAACTTCCCCGATTTGGGGAGTGATATGACTCGAAGTGCTTCTTGTCTTCCAGGGGTACCTTTGTGACTGTAATTTGTGTTCGCTCAGACAGCAAGATGATAGTGTGGCGGCACAGAGAAGCTGTGCTCCTTACACACCTCAGGAGCAGTCATGTCACACACCACAGCCCTAAGGATATGGAGATTCAAGAGAGAACTTGAACAATTGTGCAAGTTTTATGCAGAAAGCGTCAGTGAACTTACACTACGCTGTTAATCAAGGTTTCACTCACATTAGAATTGCCATGACTTAAAACATTTTATATTAACTGTTTAAGGACAGGCAATGGATGTACTTTTTACTTCAATTTCCCATGCACTATGGTGAAGCATGACTTAAAATTTAAAAAAAAAAATTAAAATTAAAAATTTAAAAATTTAAAAATTTAGAAAATAACTAGTTTTAGATTAATCAACTAATAAAATTTACTATATTTTGTATTACAGAGACTGAAACATTTGCTCACTTCTTCATCAACCGTAATTCTTACAAAGTTTTGAGAAAAAAAATTTTAAAAACTAACCTAACAAAATGTGGCAGAAAGCATTAGTAACCTAATGACTGAAATGAACATATTTGTTTATTTCTTTATTCCTAGATCATTACATAAGATTTAATTCCTTTGTTAGCTTCAGACACACACACTGCTGTAATAAATTAAAAAGTAATTTGTTGCACATTTTGTGAGAACTGTAGCTGCTTCCAAGCACATAAAGGCTTGTGAAAAGTCTAAAAACTTTTTCAGAATTATGAAAAACAAATATTTCTGGGATATCTGTAGAAATATAACAATATCAAATCAATAAAAATATAATTTAAGAAAATATATAAGGAAAAGAGAGAAAAAGAAGAAAGCATAGTAGTAGATAGAGGAGAGGAAAAATATCAGTTCCAGTGGATCCATTGGGAAAGCTTGATTGTTGCAATAATGGTGTTCCCTGGTCAAAGTCATGGTTACAATCTTGATATGTTGGGAGTGGGTGAAGCCTGTGAAACACAAAGTTCTGTGGGTTATTTTGCATTCAGGCTCAGCTGGGATTGCCCAGGCACCTGCCCTGGAGGGGAAGTTTTACATTTTCTCAACACTGTGGATCAGTTCTCTGATGGACAGTCCCAGAAATGAGTCTGGGGGCACTGTGGGGGTCTTTGATGATTTCTAACCCTTTTAATACATGACAGCTGTTTCTTATGCTGGTGTAGTTGAGCCAGTTATGCCTTATCAGAGGGATAAACATCTTCAGGCCTAAATGTGAGTGTCCTGATACCTCCCGTAGGGCTGGGGATGGGACAGGGGTTGGAGTCTTACATCTGGGCCACTTGTTTAAAGGAGGACTTGGTCAGGATAAAAAGTGTTATCCCATCTCCCAAGATCCTCTTCTTACCAGCCTTTCATCTGACTCAAATGCATCTTCTTGGGAAATAAAGACTGGTTTGCCGTGAACATCCTCTGGTAGTGGCTGTGCACCCCCTCTGCACCTGGGCTGTTCTTATGAAGATCAGAGGTTTCATCCCCCACCCCCCGCTTCCCCCCAAAAAATTCTCCTCTTCCTCTTGGTTGTGGGGTGCCAACCCAGCCTCAGCAGAGCGCCCTGTCTGACTGTTTGAGTATTTAACACTTCAGACTCCCACGCCAGCTTGCCTGTAAATTTCACTGGGCTTGACATTCTGTGACATAACACAATAACACATCATAACACAATCTGTTATGATTATATGTGATGACTTATGCATATTTGCCAAACTCAGAACCTTAAAAAGGCAAGGCATTTTGTTAATCTGGAAAGAAAGGTCCATCAGTAACAACTGAAATGCAAACACTTCTATTTTTGCTTTCAACTACAAATGACAGATCAAAAGGTTTCCAGAAAAGAACAACCAAAGAAAGAAAGAACATGCTATGACTTTTTTTCAGCTGAAAGAAACATTATTTTAAAGTTTCTGAATAATGCTTTAAGCAACAGTGATATTTTTCCCCCCAACGCTTTTGACAGAACTAATGGGTGAGCATAGACAACAATAAATTTGAATAATGGATCAACAGTCTGCAGCTGGGAACAGGTGGAATTTAAGATGCAATGGTCACGTCAAACCTTGATACAAAGAGGATTAAGGCTGTTTCTATTTTATGACCTTTTTCAGATTAGGGCAATTTAAAAGGCTTCTAATGAATGTCAAGACATGATCATGTACTTCATTTGCCACTTTAAATATATAAACCTCTGTGAGTAATAAAACAGAGATCAGAAATCTGATTTTTTTATAGTCACTTTGCTATGCTTTGTTTCTCCAAGAGAGTGATCATGTGTGAGAGATGACTGGTTGTATGTTGCCCTTGGCCAAGAATAAAATGCCAGGGATGTGAAAATGGCGGTTGGCTGTATGGACATCAGTGTTTGTGAAATCCCTCAAGTGAGACAACTGGAAAAATAAACCCTTCCATTCTGAAAATGTTTTTTCTTATTTTACATGAAGAGAAAGACAGTATCTAATGCCTGAAAAAAGCCTGCTTCCTGAACAGAAACCTGTTAATGCTGAAATCTGACAATTATGAGTTTGTAGATTCTTCACAATTTCATTAGAAGTTCATGTAGCTAAAAGTTGTAGTAGTGAAGAAATGAGGAAAAAGAATGAAATTTTAAAGCAATTTTATAAAGCATTAAGCACAAAAACATATTCAAAGTTTAACATTCTAGAAAGCAATCTGATCCTGTAGCAAAGGCATATTTTGTGAACTCAATATCAAATTTGATTTCATACTAAGAAAGAAAATATAAAGCTTCAATTTATTGATTTGTTTAGAACTTACCTGTGTATTTTCAGGGATATTTTAACCTTTCCTTCCCAGTTATATTTACTTCCATGAAATAGAACACACATTCCTTAGCGAGATCTAAAACAAGGAGGTTTCATGATTCACTTCTTTTTTATATTTCCGAAGGATTTGTTGGGGTTTTTTTCTCCAACATCTCTAACTCCACACTAGAGTAGCAAATGAGCTCAAGAGAGGTTTAATAAAATTTGACCTACTAATTATTCTTTTCACAGTTCTTCTTCTTACTCTCTGGCTTTCTTATTTCACACAGAGAGGAATAAGTTTGATGAATAATATTTTTTTATTGTGTATCAAAATGATGTTTTCATGGAGTTAGAAGTCTACCTCATGACTTCTTGACCTGACAGGATTCTACAGTAAGGAAGATCTCTAGAAATCTGATGTCTAAAAAACCCTCTTTTTTCCTCCTTGATATTAATTTGATTTCTAGAAAATCATGTGAAATGAAGAGATTGCATAGTGGTATCACCATTCTCTGGTCTAATTCTGTTTGCAACTTTGATCATCCTTCTGTGGCTTACTTGTGCTATAATTAATCTTATATTGTTCACCAACAGACAAGCATTACCTGTCAGCTGAGAAAAACAGAGATTATTAAAACAGAAAACCAGATATACTTAAAATATCTGTAACAAAGCCACATCACACGATTCCAGCCTAAAGAGCTGAGGTGATGATTATTGGGATAAAGCTCAAGATTGAATTGCTTCTTAATATCCTATTATGTAGCAGTTACAGGGCATAGAGCGCTAGACCAGGGGAATGGCTTCAAACTGAAGGATGGTTGGTTTCTATTGGACATAAGGAAGAAATGCTCCATTGTGAGGGTGCTGAAGGACTGGAACAGTGCCCCAAGAAGTTGTGGAAGCCCAGTCACTGGAAGTATTCAAGACCAGGTTAGATGGAGCTTCGAGCAACTTAGTCTGGTGGAAGGTGTCCCTCTCCAACGCACAGCATTTGGAACTATGCTGGGGTGCTCGCCCAAAATCCCGGCTACCAGCAGCACACCAGCAGCCCAGGGGCAGCAAGCCGTCGGTCAGAGCGGCAGCTCCGGTATGGAGACGGGCTCACCAGGCAGGCTGCCTAGAGGTGCCTACCCACGTCCAAAGGTGGGTTAGCTGCACCCCGAAAGGATGAGGAAGACTGCCAACGACGCCAGCGGGTGATAAAGGGGCGACAGACGACCTGAGCCAACACATGGGTCCACTAACCCCTCACAGTCCGGGACCGAATGCGAGGAACAAAGGGTGTAATAGTGTTATAAAGGGAGGAGGATGGGCAGTGGAGAACAAATCAACTTGCGGGGAGAAAAAGATAGACATAACATCAAAACCAAATGGAAATGAAAGCAGGGAGGGGTTCCCACTCCTGAACGAATCACCATCTGTACCCTAAGGAATCCTCTAGAAAGAGGGCATGGGCACGGGGGGATTGGCAGGAGGCTGGGAGCGGAAATACAAATAACTGATCAAACAAACTTGAGGGGGGATTGGATGGAAGGATAGGGGCAGGGGAAGGAATAACTGACTGACATAAAATTTGATACATGAGGGAGGTGGGGACAGCAGACTGACAGGTCTAAGGCGGGAAAGGGAGAACCGGGGCAGAACCATTTTTCACATAACCAGGGGGGGAACGGGATAAACCAACTGGGGATACATACAACTTATAAAACTTACATAGAACTTGAATATTGAACACACCACAACAGAACTAGAAGATCTTTAAGGTCCCCTCCAACCCAAACCATTCTGTGATTCTGTGATTCTGTAGCTAGCATGAGACAGCATTTTTTTTTTCTTACTTTGTAATAGCTATTGAAGGCAAGGGCAAGAGAGGAACAATTAAAGTCATTGTCATACTTGACGAAAATTGATCAAATATTTGTATGGTCTGAATATTTCAACTAAAATTCAGAAATAAATAACTTCCAAGGATCTTTTCCATGTGCAGCCTTTATTTCTAAGGGGAAAAAACAAACTCCCCTTCTATTATATTTAGGCTACATGATCAGAAATCAGGTCAGGGAGAGACTGTAAGCGAAGAACCAGTTCCTAGTTTCTCCTCACTTGAACAAATTTCTAACAAAATGTAATGTTCCCTTCAAGAAGGGAAATGCAAAACAGAGCTACTTGTGGTTTTATGTTTTTATGTAATATTTCTCTTCATTAGTTATTCCAAATTTTGCATTATCTGAGTCAACAAGACTTGAAATCTTTATCTAAATGAAGTAGACGTGAACACTGAAGCAACTTTTCGGATCTTTCATCACATAAAAAACCAAATTTGTGAATTGTCATGTACAAAATACAGCAATTAATGTACATGAACTTTACACTTTTTATTGCATATTTGAGAATTATTTTACAATACTTATGAGTAACTCAGTTTCTGTTACTTTTTGGAGTCAACACACATCTTCTAAAAAAAGTTTAATACATGAAAGATGATTTTTCTTTTCCTACCAATTATGAAACAAAGAATATTTTTTTACATTAACATCCTCATTAATGAGTATAAACTGGGATGCCTGGGAACACAACTGACTTGAATGTTCTTGTACCCTGCAGTTAAAAATCAATTTAAAAATAGCTACTCTCAACTGGCAGTGTAGAGGTGAAGAAACAAAAAGATGCGCTCCAGATTTCAATTCTGTCACAGATGCAAATGTTAAGCAAATTGTGTAGAATTAGAACTAAAAGTGTTACTTTTAGGCACCTTATTATGTTATTAATCCAGTCAAAATCTTTTTTTTCTTTTTACACATTTTTATTTGTAAACAGGGGCAAACTTGCTTGTAGTCTGGGACTTTATTCATAAATATGTAAAACATCATAGATACTGGTGGATGGAAATGTCTTAGCTCTGCAATCGTTAGAACAATTGCATATTAAAAAATCACTCTGCTTATTTCTTATTTTGTAGTTGCCCAACATGTCTTGTTATTTTATGCAAAATTGGAAACACTTGGATATTTTGAGATAACAGATGCTAGGCTGCTAGAGACTATAGAAAACTTTGTTTATGCAAGACTTTTTTTGACACGAGGCATACATATTTTCCAAGATCCTGATAGTATGAAAAATATTATTAATTTTTAATAGATGATAGAAAACTTTTTAATTTCTCTAGTGGAAATGTAACCTAAAGCAATATTAATAAATATTTCAAAATATCAACATTAGTATTTTTTTCACCTCAGATAGATGCATTATTTGAGAAAATGCTTTCCTATGTCAAAAATGCTTTCATATGCTTCTTTCGGTCAAGCAGTTAATTAGTAGATAATTTTAAATATTTTTCAGTCACAACGTTAGGCTCATTCTATTTTGAGAGAGTGACTGTGGTCTTCTGGGAAACTCAGCCAAGCCATATTTTTCTAAACTTTGTTTAACCCACTACTCCAAATGCATTAGCACCTTGTTTTGGAAGTCTAGGCAAGCATTGCTAGAGGTTAAGGCCATAAATTTCTTTAAGACAGTTACTTCTAATACAACACTTTATGTACCAAAACCTTTAAAGCATGCTTCATAAAGTAGAGTTTATATTAAAGAATTACTATTGTTAAGAAACTTTCTTTGCAAATATTGATTTCATTACTTTTTGTGTATGTTTTTTGTGCTGACACAGAAGAAATTTGGTTTAATATATTATACAATAGAAAGTTTATTAATCAGAAATGTGATACTGTGATTTTTTATTCTTGCTGTAAGTTTTATGAAATATAAATTCAGTTTTTATTTTGTATTTTAAAAGATTATTTGGAACAGAAACTAACAGAAAATTTTCTTGTAAATTATCTGTTCCTATACAATAAAACCCATATGTCATGATCTAAAGTGCTACATTTAGCATGTAAAAAGCAGTAGCCTGTAGAGATATAACTACCTATCTTAGTAATATGTGCTTTGTAATATGCAATTTCTGTTGTACAGGGACAGATTGTTTACAGTGTTACCACATTAATATGCATGGGAACCATATCCGGCCCAAAACTGATTGTTGGAAGGTAAACAGAAATTATAAGAATATCTCAACCTGTGCCCTCATTCTCTAGCATAAATTAGTCTTCTTTAAAATGTTTTTGTTTTAATATCAATAATACCTAATATCAATATTTGTGAAGATTTATATAGAACACTATAAGGACATCCTGCCAAATAATACTTTCAGAAAAAGTCATGGAATAGATATTTAAAGAAAAAGTTAGTTAGATAAAACTTTTAAAGTTTTTATTGGTTTACTTCCAATAAAATAAATAATAAAAGTGAGGTATGATCAAGATGATGTCCTTTGATGATGAAATAACTGGCTTTGTGGACAAGCAACCACCAGTGAACATTACTTGCCTTTACCACATCTTCTAACTCAGTCTCTACTAGCCCCCCTGTAATGAAACATAAGCAGTGAGGTAATGAAACATAAGAAGTGAGGTACCAGTGTGTGAACTATAGGAGGCGTGAAGAGGAATGAAGAATGGGATAAACATTGGGCTGAAAAGGTCATCATGAATACTTCAAAGTCCAGCTGACAGATTGTTATGAATACATACCTCTCATGCCAATACAGGGACCAGTAATACAAATCCTAGAATCACAGAATGGCTTGGGTTGGAAGGGACCCTAAAGATCATATAGTTTCAACCCCCTACCATGGAAGGGACACTGTTCATTAAACCAGATATCTCAGAGTTCCCTTGCCCCCAAACCTGGACTTGAGCACTACCAGGGTTCGGATATCCACAGCTTCTCTGGCCAACCCATTCTAGTGCTTCAGCACCTTCACAGCAAAAAATTTCTTCTTCCCATCTAATCTTTACCTACAGTCTTTCAGTTTGAATCTATTCCTCCTCATCCTGTAACTACAGCTCCTGACAAATGGTCCCCCTTCAGATGCTGGAAGACTATGACACACAACCTTCTCCTCCCTAGGATGAATAACCCTAATTTTCTCAGCCTGTGTTCATAGAGAAGGGACTTTATTCTCCCTATGGTCTTCCCCTGGACTTTTTCCAACAGGGAGATGTCTTTGTTATGCTGGGCACCCTTAACCTGCATGCAGAACTCCCAGGTGGGCACCTCACAAAAGCAGAGTAGAGAGGGAAAATCACCTCCCTTGACCTGCTGGTCACACCTCTTTTGATGCAGCCCAGGACATGGTTGGCTTTTTGGGCTATGAGTGCACATGGCTGCTCAAGTTAAGGTTTTTGTCAGACACCACCCTCAAGTCCTTTTCCAAAGAGCTACTCTAAATCACTTCTCTGCTCAACTTGTATATGTTCCTGGGATTGCCACATCCCAGGTGTGGGACCTTGTGCTTCACTTTGTTGAACTTCATGACTTTTGCACAGACCCAACTCTGAATCCTATCCTGGTCTCTCTGGACGGCATCCATTCCCTCCACCACGACTGCACCGCACAGGTTGGTGTTGTTGGTGTTGTTGGCATTTGTTGAGTGCGCATTCTATCCTCCTCTCCGTCAGCAACAAAGATGGTGAACAGTGTCTGCCCCCACACTGACCCCAGCAGGACATTACTCATCACTGGTCTCCACATGGCCAGTGAGCTGCTGACCACAACTTTCTGTGTGTGGTAATCCAGCTTGTTCTTTATCAGTTCCCTCAGGACCTGCAGATGAATCGCATCAGGTCCCATGGACTCATTTATGTTTCTTAGACAGTACTGTTAACACATCCACTCTCCTTCAACATTACTGATTATTTAGACTGTATTGTTGTCAGCAGCAAGTCTGGCAATTACCATTACGCCATGCCAAATCCAATGATCATAACTTCATGTAATGAGTATTATATGGTCACAATATATTCCCAAAAATTATTGGGATCACATATATTAACTTGAAACACTTAATTTAGATTATGTATTATGTAAATTTCACACAGTAATGAGAGTTCATTTATTGTAAATTAGAGAGTACACCTGATCAATCAATAGATTTAAAAATAGAGAACAAGATAGGAAAAGAGAGGGAGGGGGAAGGGGAAAATTAGAGTAAGGAGGAAGGTAACAGCCAGAGATACAGCCAGAAAGAGAGGCAGGGAGAGACAGAAATAGAAGACAGAAAAAGACAACAGAGAAAGAAAGAGCTGAAGTGACAAAATGTTACTGACTTAAAACCAATTAGCTATGACAACAGATGCAAGCTTCCAATAATTTAAAATTGCATTTATGCTCTATGTTTGCAGTGTTGTAAACAAAGATAATGTTAATTGAAGCAGCTTCACAAAATTTTTATTGTGGTAAAAAGTTGTTCTTCTACTAATCAGTAGACCTAAGAAAGAGGGAATTGATATCCTCTGATTTTCTTTTCTTTTAGAGGCACTCATTTCAGCACCATAACCTGTAGCTTCTGTTAACAGCAGCCATCTGTACATTATTGCCATGGGGACCATCACAGTTAGGTGAGCAATAAATGTAATAAAGGGGGGGATATAAGGAAATTAGAGCAGCTTTGCAAGTCACTGTAAGAGGGATCATTAAAAAGTACTGAAATTCTAGATTATCTTTAAGATTTTCTTACATGGTTATATTAAATTCATGAAGTACTTTCTTTTCATTGAAGTGCTGCTGAAATGCAAAATTTTGTTCATGACATAGTTTCTATATGGACTGAATGAGTATTGGGGAGGGGAGGTAGAGGTAGAGGTAGAGGAAGAGGAAGAGGATGAGGAAGAGGAAGAGATGAAGGGGAGTTGAGTTCCAGGTCAGTTTGGACAGAGCTTTGAGCAAACCAATCTATAGAAAGATTACAGATGTCTCCGTCCATGGCAGAGGGGTTGTACTAGATGGTCTATCAAGGCCCCTTCTGACCCAAACTGTTGCAGCGCGTGGCGGCTGCTGCCCGGACTCTAGGGACTGTTCGCGTATTGTGTTATAGACATTTAGTACGTTTGTTATTAAGTTTTATTCAAGTTGTTAGAATTATTATGATTGTCAAAGATGGCGCCTGATCCAGGTTCCCCTCCCCCGAGAAGTTCCAGTCCTTTCCTTGTCAATCATTCGTTACTATAGTTACTCCCGCCTTTTTGTTTTCAGTTTTCCTGTCCATCAGTTATCTCCACCCTATTACCCATGGCAACCCCCTTATTAGTAGTCAGTCCGTCAATGTTATCTCACTCCCAATTTCTAGATTCTTCCCTTGGCTAGCTCAGGTGATTGGGCTAAGCCTCGCGTCCCCTCCCATAAATGTATCTAATTGGTTGCTATGTTATGTCTATCACTCCTTACTGTTATGTTATTGGCCTTGGGGCGAGAGATACCTCCCCCAAGCCAACCTTTATAAGCTTGTGTAAACCCCACCTCCTTGGCTGTTTCTTCTCGGCTCCCTACCTCCCTCCACGTTCCCTGATCCTAAATAAACCCACCCTGCTGCGGAGAAACAGCTGCTTCCCGTGTCATCATTCTCCTGCTCCCTGTCGCTGGCGTGCCCTGGAGAGACCCTGAGCTGCTCCCTGAGAAGATCAGCCTGAGGCAGCCTCTTCCCATAGCCGGAGAGGGCTCAGGTTTCCCGGGTCTCAGGGACCCTCGACTTTCTTACGACTGCTGGAGTTGTTTGTGGCTCTCCAGCCGGGCTCCTTTCTCTCCCGTCCAACTCTTGGACTCCAGCACCAAACCATCCTTGGATTCTGTGATTAAAAGACTTCCTCATCATGGGAAAAGCTGTGAAAATAAGGAAATATGACAGCTACCCCTTTCTTCAGTAAAAATATTGTAGGATTTCTAGTTCTAGTTTCTATAGCATTGGTTATAACCAATGTTTAAGGCATCCTCAGAATAACTATATTAGTTTTTCTTTACTTTCTTCAACTACTGAATTTTTCATCATACTGTGGTATGCTGGTCAGGCTCTTTGTAAGGATCAGCGATAACAATCTAGAATCACACAGGATGACAGCTAAGAGAGAACTGATCTACCTGTGTTCTGTAATAATGTACTGACACTTGTGAGGTGACTAAAATGTGTGCTGCCGTATCTATTGCACAATTTTTCAAAATAAGCTGAAAAAATGCAAGAAACATTTGAAAAAAAAAAGAAATTTTGAGTTTAAGAGAACTAACATTCTGAGCTCTCTATATTGTGATATTATTTTTAAAGGAGCTAAAAAATGTGTTTTGCTTACTGTAGGAAATGTAGCAGGAAATGTAGGCTGTAAATAATAAAGATGTACTGCATTACTTAAAAGGCAGATGATGCAAACACAAACAGAATGAATGACACATAGAAGAACAGAATGAATGACACTTCAAAGAGGAAAAAAAATGTGTTCTTTTAGGCAGCATTAAAACACAGAGCCTGCAAGGTCACTTGAATCAAAGACTTAAAGAAGCATCCAACAACCTGCCTGGAAAGTCCAAGCAAGTCAAACTTCTCACATGGCAAAAAGACAGAAATCATAATGTGTCAAAAATAAATTGTCATGTGGGGTCAAGGGATCAAATAAAGAGGGAAATACCAGTGGAGGAGTGATCAGCATTATGCAAAAGTTTGAAAACCTGCAATTGAATAACTGAATTTCAAGTATACTATTACAGGCAAGGCAAGATTTAGCTAGAAACCAGAGTTTATGAGTAAGGGCAAAATTACACACTTTTTTCTGCTGATTTTCTTATGGCTTATTTTTTTTTCCGCTGCTTAATTTATGGCTTCATTTTATTAGAATTTGTGGAATTATAGGTTCTACTTTGGTGCATCTACACCTTATCTCTACCAAACAGATTTATCTAGCTGTTAACGTGTATTACAGACCCATACTTCTAAATGTAAGTCGTTCTACATATGCCTAGATAAATTCATATTTGTGCATCCAATTAAAGTACAGGAGGATGAAATAGAAAATGCAACGGCAATCAAATGCCATTTGAACAGCCATAAGGAAACAGCTATCAAGATTGAATTCTGTAGGAGAAGGGAGAATGAAGAAAAGGTTCTGGATTCTGTATTTCTCTTTCAGGATTCCATAAAATAAGATTTTTTTAGAAAACTTAATATAGACACATCATCCTAAACACTATAAACTACAAAATCCTTCAGTTAAAGAATTTCAGTACTTAATTTCTAATCAGATTGCATATTTAAAAAACAATTTCTACAAGTCAGGATGATGCCATTCTATTTATTAAAGGCCAAACAGGCTGAAGATGGGTTCCCAGAAGCCACATGCAAACAAAGAACACTTTATGCTCCATGCATGTACATACACACAGCTGGCTGCATAGATCACAGACAGATGCACACAGAGCACTCTCAGAAGCGTAGACAGCAACAGTCCCAACCACCTCCTCCTTCTGACTGAGCTAGATGGGGGCCCACAACTGTCAATATATACATTTGAGTATGTGTATATTCAAACAGCCTGGTTCAGACCCACAGCCTGCCCAACAAGTGAATTTGGATTTCAGTCTCCCCAGGTCCTGGCACTGGCATATACGAACCTCAAGTCAACAGATCACTGCTGGATCCACTTCTGCAGCATCTGGTGCAGACCACTGTAAAACACACAGACACACAGTTGAGTTAATAAGTAATGATAAAGTCATGATCATCACAATTAGAATTATTTTATAAGGTAGAATATAGGAAATTTACAAATTTCTTAGTCAACAAGGGAAAGTATTTTGTTAGTCGGAACCCTACATTGCAATTTAAAAGGATGAAGAGTAGCATTTAGAAATAGAGGTGGGAGTGGCAGCTATAGACAAAAGCAATATCAAACTGACACTATTTTCACTAAGGCAGTAAGTGTGTTTATTAGTGCTCTTGGTTTTCTTCCACTAAAATCAATAGCAAAGACTGCATCCATTTATTTTGCCCTACAGTAAGAATACACAAAATAATCTTCTGTTAAAAATTTTGTTCAGACAGTTGGTAACATTTGACAGTTTGGTAAATCTGTCTGACATTTAGCTTTTTCCAGATTAAGAAAGTTGTAAGACGTTTTAGTGTGCAGATTTGTTCATGATAAAACTGTAATTTTAAAGGAATATATTAGAATTTAGACATTAGTGGTTTTTTATATAAAATAAAAATGAATATGGAATATTTATATAAATTTTCACTTTTAAAAATTTGCACTTTTTTGAAATTATGGGCTTAAAATGTAAGTAGCAAGCACGGTAAAATGTACATATACACAGTGTAATGAAAAGATAACCTGAAGGAAATTTCCACCTGGCTGTTTACCAGAAGAAGATAAGCAAAACATGAAAAATCTCCTTATCTTATTTAAAGGAATTTCCTTTCTATGGCTAGCCTATGATTCCATCTATAACAAAGTACATACAGAACAAATGAGTGGCTTGTTCTTGAGGTCATTCTTTTCAGGATATGTTTCTGAACTAATTCTGAGTTGATTTAGAAATGAAAGTACCTTTTCTTCCTTATAAAAATATATAAGTTTAGTTACTATTTAACAAAGCTAAGAGGATATTACTTTTTCCTATATCTGACTTTTAGAAGAAAATAAATTCTCAGGTTGTTCTCAGAAGTGCCTCCATAATTTCAAATTCAACTGAAATGATTTATCAATTAAGTAAAGAATATACAGAGTAATTATGCTGGAATACTTTTCATCAGCATTACTGAAAAGGTCACCTTTTACAGGTCAAAGTACAGCTAATTCCAAATTCACTTCCTGAAACATGAAGTTCAAAACAATATTTTGTATAGTTCAGAAATTATTCAATTTGTGATACTCTCTTAAAACTAAGATATTCCTAGACAGTTGTAGCAGAGGTGTACTTTTTCTCAGAAGTTGCATGAAAGAGAATCATGGGGAACAGTTGTTGGTTCAGTTTTTTCCCCTTCCCAATACCAAAGGTCAAAACTTTGTGTGGACAGAGTTATCCCTCTAGAGAACAAAGAGGCACATACAAATACGGCTTCTAACTTCGTGAATGCTGACTGCTTTTGCTGGCTCTATTGAAGTCTTAACAAACCAAACAACAAGTCATAATCTTATCCAATTTAACTTGTTGAAAATGGAAGAGCTTTAAATGGTCTATTTTCATCAGCTACGCTGAACTCCAAAATATGTACTCATACTGGTGATATTATCATATGACAAACTTGAAATATATCAGTGTGATTAATAGTATAGTCATTACCAGCAATACCCCATTTTTCATCTAAAAAAATGAAATGATTCTGAGGTTTTAAATATGCATTCCCCCTTTTTTCTTTCTCACATTAAACTGGGAGTATTCTCTTCCTTAACCATCATTTTAACCAGCAAGAATAATATGCTGTAGAGTTTTCTTTGAAAATTATCTCTTGTTTTCTTATAGCAGTAAGTAAAAGTATTAAACCCCTAAATCCAAAATTAATGTTTGCTGATTGATCAAAGATTTGATCGGCAAGGAAAATACTATAGGAAAGTTTCCTGCAGAGCTAGTATTCTTTTTAATGTTCATCTTCCAGTAGAGGTCATTATGGTAAGATTTTATCAATGCTGAGAGGATGAGATCATAACTGAAAAAGGTCAGTGCTTAGAATACTTTGGCCTAATATCAGTCTTAACTGCAGTTCTTGTATGCAAGAAGTTAAATAATCAGTAAAAATTAACTAGTGTAAGATAGAAGAAGACATACATGTCAATCCGTTGTTCACACAAACACACACACAAACACACACGTACAGAAAAAAACAAAACAAAACCAGAAACTAAATAGCCTTTTGTGGTCAAGAGAAAGAATGAAATACTGTCACTTTGTTGGCAGACAGACTTTTAAAGACTTGTATTTTAAACAGCTTTCTGTCATTATGTTATTTTAAAAAAATGTAAATATAAAACAGCAGAAAATTCTTGTATGGGCGTTGAGCCTTAGACAGTATACAAAATAAGACAGACAAGTTAATACTTTTTTTCACTTACTATGATGAATAGTAATATTTCCACTGTCTAGAAAGCTCCACGTCTTGCATCATCCCAGGAAACAGGTGAAAACTATGTCTTGACAGTAGGTTATAGCTCTCTAATTTTTGGTGTGCTGTTCAAAGAAGCTGCTGTGTAAAGGAAAAATTGTGACAAAAGAAAGGAAAGAAGGAAAGAAGAAAAGACGGAAAGAAGGAAAAAAAAAGAAAGAAAGAAGAAAGAAAGAAAGAAAGAAAGAAAGAAAGAAAAGAAAGAGAAAAAGAAAGGAAAAAAAAGAAAAACAAAAAGAAAAACAAAAACAATTATTCTTTAAGGATCAGCAATGTGATTGTTTTAAATTTTTGCTGCATATACAGGAGGATGGAAGGAGAGAATGTGAATTGTTATGCCTCAAAAGTACATCATACAAAGCACACTCTTTAAATACAAGAGAGCAGAAACTAGTGGAAAGAAGCAAGGAAACTTACTGGACCATGTGAAAACATATGTAGCAATAACAGAATGTCTCATTGAAATAGTTTTGTGTAAATATTTCTGTTTAAAATGGTTCCAGCTCTGGATTATGTTCCTATCACTATTAGCTAAGCTCCATAAAGTGCTAAATAGCCATTTGTTCTAGTTGAGAAAATAGTTTAATAGTTTTCCATTTGATATGTGTGGTCCTGAGCTAGCATCTATGTGACAACTTGGCTGTAAGGTCTACAGAGAATTTCAGGACAAAATCCCATTTGAAATCAAAGGGATCAGATACCAGATCATCCTGACTTTCCCAGTGTTTCTTATTATTGTTCAGTTATTATCTCAAATGCTAGTAAGCCAACAGAAAATAAATATTCATGACAGGAAATAGGAAGGACAACAAAATGCCCTCAAACAATCATAGAGTTTAGGATTCAATTTCAAATCCAAAATAAACTTTTTGATTCTTATTTTTACTTATTACAGATTTTGTCCTTTACTTTGAATCATACATACATACCTATGACAGCACTGATAGCACTGTATTTTCTCAGCCTCAATTTAAGTGAATCATAAATTCTGTGAAATTAGATTATTTTAAGGGAATCAAAGTAAATGGTCCACCTGCTTTTTTGGAATTAATATAGATGAAGGTATTTTTCCAAGGTGTTAAATTACAAAGTACAAAAGGTGAATAGTGCCTCAGCTCCCAAAAACTCTTTAAGGGATTAAAGTCATTAGCCAGAACTGAAACTTCTATAAAGGTTTCTGTATTCATGCCAAACAGAGCTGGAGAAATCTAAAGTTGTAAGATTTTATACTTATGCTTATTTAATTGACACATTCATTTAACATCAATTAATTTAACTGATAACTATCTATTTAGAAGTCATATGGGGCCAATTCTCCTCCAGGTTACATTGCTTTGAATCTGAGTAATGGCATCCAAATTAACAGGCTTAGTCATATTAGTGATGGCTTTTTACATGAATAATTCTTTCCAGAAATTGTGTCTTTAATTATAAATTTTTTAAAAGGCACTTCTATAGATATGTTTGTCCTTTAATGATTCTGTGTTAATTTGACTTTAGTGCAGGGAAAGGTTATGCAAAGATCTCATTGGGTGCTGTCACATGGAATATACAGGACAAACCAGGCAATCAGGCCCAGCCAGAATTGATTTGTGAAAGGCAGGTCCTTCTTGAGTAACCTGATCTCCCTCTATGACCAGATGTCCAAGGAGCCAGTGGCACCCTGGCTTGTGTCAGGCATAGTGTGGCAAGCAGGATTCAAGGAGGGATTATCCTCTGGACTTGGTGCAGGTGAGGCTGTGCCTTGAAACCAGCGTTCACTTTTTGGGCTCCTCATGGAAAAGAAAGACATTTTTGGTGCTGGAGCATGTCCAGAGAAAGGCAAGAGAGCTGGTGAAGGGTTGGGAAAATAAGTGTGATGTGGAGCTGCTGAGGGAGGTGGGAAAAGGAGGCGCTGGGTAGATCTTATTGGTCTCTACAGCTACCTGAATTGAAGGTGAACTCAGGCAGGGTTTAGTCTCTTCTAGGAAACAAAATGACAGAAGTAGAAGAAAAGACCTCAGATTGCTTCAGAGGAGATTTAGATTGCATATTAGAAAGAATTTCTTCATGGAAAATGTTGTCAAGTGCTGGAACGTGCTGCCCAGGTAACGTGAACCCTTAAAAGGAACAAAACCACAATACAAAAATATAGATTAAATACATGTCTGTAAGGAGAGGGTTAACTACATTTGCAGCATATGCCTTAAACATTCATTTTGTGGTGAAACTTGCATGAAACACCATGTGTGCATATACATAAGCTGCAAAGAGGAGCAAGTTTCAGTTCTGGCCTTGTGGAGGTACCAACAAACATAATAATTTTTGAGGCAACTGCTCCATTGCCGTGTGTTATATAACGGTGGCATAACTGCACTAGCGCAAAAAGGGCAGTTACAAATAGGACACTTCATTCTGGGGTGTCCTCGAAAACACAAAATTTTATAATATTCCACATCTCTCTGTGCCCAAGATTATCACTGTCTCTTTAACACCTAACAGTGGGGCCAGAAATGGAACCGTATGGCTGTGGGGTTTCCGGGGTCCTCTTAAAGAGTAGGGGAATGAAGTCAGAGCTCTCTTGCCTCTCTTGCCTCTGTCTTGCCTTTTGGCCTTACATGCAACCCAAGCAGCTCTAGAAGCTGCATTTTGCAAGGGAAAACCATTTCAGAGTGAAATTTGCAGCTCCTGCTGGTAGTGCAAAGCCAGAGCAGGTCCAGGGCAGGGCCACCACTTGCTGGTGCTTGAGAGTCCAGTTCTTTTTCCTCCCTGCATTGGAACAGGGACCCAAGACAGCAGCACCAACACCAGTGGAGTCCTGTGGGTGTCAGGAGGCAGCAAGTGGCAGCACTGACCACAGATGGCAGCAATTTCAATCTGTCAGAGACTGGATACATTTGATGTCTTGACAGAATGTGTGTCTGTATGTGTGTGAAATTCTAGAAGCAAATGACAGAATGACAGCAAATGGCCTCAAGTTGCCCCAGAGGAGGTTTAGATTGGATTTTGGGAAGAATTTCTTCTGATTTTGCATGCTTCCGTTAATTCATTACTAGATACCACAAAGGAAGACAGGCAATTCATTAACAATGTATCAAAATATCATCAAAGTATTTTAACAGCACATGCAAATGTCACACTTAGAAGTTCAGCATCTCAAAATCTTTTAAGATGAGGGAAGTTGTTATGAAGGTAGGCTATATGAATCACATTTAACTAGTGAAGTTTTATTACTTGTAGTGGCAAAAAATTCCTTTTTCTACTCCACAATGGAATGAAATATATAAAATTTAATGCGACAGCAATCATAAGTTGATATTCTTTATTTTATAACGTGGATAGGTATAATTTTGAAAGAAAAATCCCATATGTAAAGGGGAAAATGAGCTCCTACTCTTTTTCCTTTTTAAAAAAAAAATTGTAGTTATTTTATTAGTTGCATGATATAATCAAGTCCTGAATAAAATACTTCATGATGCTATATTCTGTACAAGCCACCTGTCTTCCTTATATTGGATTTGACAATACTTTTGGCTAAAGTGCGTCGCCTCTTCTGAGAATAGGTTACCCAAAAACAAGTAACTTCTTTCATACCAAAACAATCACTTTCCCTTCATGAAATTTTGTTGCCTGCAGACTTTAGTTAGAAGATCACAGAGTTGTCAGAGACATTACCCATAAGTTAAAGCTCTAACATTGCTGCCCATGTAAAATCAAGTCAAAATTAGCAAAGGACCAATGACTTACTTGTACTCAGCTATTTATGTCTAACAAGTGAAACATGATCAGTACTGGTCTCTGGGGAAAGAATTTCTTATTTTCCATGAAACTGAATTTTCCACTGTCCAACATGCAGTGAAGATTCATCCATCTTATCAACAGTGATGCCAGGGCAAAGGGTGGAAGCAAAGGCATTAAATTCTGCCATGGCTAGAAAATGCTGATTGAAGGAAGCCTTGATAGGCTCAGTAGAGCGGTGTAAGGCAAACAAAGAAACAGGATATGAGGAATGAAGATATAGATAGAAAAAACACCATACCAGCAGCTGATATCATAAAATTGCTTCCTGCTTTTCCATCACCTCATGCATCAGAGATCTTGACTTAGGTCCTAGTTTAAAAATATTAACATCGACAGTATCACAATGGGTGTCAAAATGATATATATTCAAATATGAGGAATATCGGAATAACAGCTGTTTCTTGTACTTTTCAGTTTTCATAAATGAATTATGAGATTACTTACTGTAACATAGAGTTGTGAACAGCACGCTATTAAACCAAATATATGGAATGGAGAATTATTTATTTGAGATCCAAGAAGATTGATATGACATTATATGATTGTATCAATTATATTATATTACATTACATTACATTGTATTATTTGTTATATATATTTTATATAAAATCACAGAGAAGAAATAACACCATAATCTTAAAAGAATACCTATGCAACAGAGGTCATATGAGAAAGTGGGTAAGGCACCATCAGAGCTACACCATAATATTTGGCCTGTGGGACTCTTTTACTTAATAGTTAACATAGAGACACTACACTGGTTCAATATACCAACACCACTGTAAAGACACCACTGCCACAGTGATGAAAGTGCTAGGAGTTAACAGCTATAGCAGAAGCAGATTTCCAACTGAGCTTTCAACAGACCAAGTAACCTGGAACACTCAGGGTATTGAGTAATCTACACATTGCTGAATGTTCACTGAGAATTTTCAGAATTAACAGAAATTTTGTAACTCTTTCAGATGCTTAACATTTAAAGTAAAACACTCCAGAAAACTGTACTTTAAGAGCATCAATTTCCAAAACCATGTTACTAAATTTAACAAATGCAATAACAAACAGGAAGCTGGATCAGGATTTATCTCAAGGAACATAATAAAGTGCAGCCCTGTCCAGACTGTAATATGTCCCGCTCATACACCTTGACACTCATGAAGAGGTTTCCAAAGGCATTCTGAACAATCTACCTTCATCATGTTTCTATGTCCATCTTCCTACATCTCTATAGCTTAATGAAAAATGTTTCTGCAAGATAAATTTGATCAAGATAATTATATTACTCACAAAGAGAAGTCTGGAAACTCTATTTGTGTTACTTGGAGTTCTAGTTCAGGCTTTTACAGCTTCATTTGATAGTGCTTAATCTATTCAATAGAAGAAATTTAGGAGACCTCCTGTATCTTTCTGATATGTGGCCATGACAACAGCTGACACCAACATCAGATGGTAAACATCAGATGGATTATGTGAATGCTGCTTGACATTAGAAAATAAATACTTTCAGTATATATGACTGAAACAGCAGTCATGCTGCCCCTACTCTGTCTGTACTCTGCCAATTGAAGTAGAGCATCAGAGTGACCACAGGACACATAGTGGTGATTTTCCTGGGGCTGTGCAAACTTCTGATTTACCAGGCAACCATCACTGTTCTCTCTGAAGACAGACACAATTTCATGAAGTAGCAACCTTATGTTTCATTGTAATGGCATTAATGGCCAATCTATCATTAATAACCTGGCAGTTTAGAAAGATATACTGATTTCTGGTTTTATTAATTAAGATAGATAATAATGTCTTTCAACATTCCCCTAAAAAGAGTTAAGCTATTTGTTGTGATTTAACACCAGCCAACAACCAAAGAACATATCGCCACTTGTTCAGTCTGCCATCAGTGGGATCGTGGAGAGAACTGCAAGGCTGACAGCTGGAAAACTGGTGTGTTGAGACACATGCTAGCAAAGCAAAACCCAAGGAATTAATTCACTGCTTCCCATGGGTAGGAACTCCGTTCCACCTTCTTCTCCCAACTTATATTCTGAACCTGATGCCATATGGCGTGTGACATTTCTTTGGTCTTTTTTTGGGTCACCTATCCCAAATATGTGGCCTTCCTGGCGTTGTGGCAGTATGAAGGGGAAAAGGCCTTGGCTCTGTGTGAGCCCTGCTCAGCAATAATGAAAACATCTCTGTATTATCAACCCTGTGATCAATACAATACAAATGCAAAATACAGCCCCATACCAGCCACAGTGAAAAAAATTAACTCCACCAGAGCAAAAGACAGCACACCATTAAGGATGGCCACAGCAAATCCATCCCTCTCCTGCTGAAATGAGTACGCCTGTTCCAAGCTGACTGCCTTCTCAGATGGTTCAGGCTGAAAGTAACAATCAGTGCAACAGGACTTTTGTTCACGGTAAATTTACTGACTTACAGACATGGACTTAAAACTTCTGGATATAGGACACAAATCTTATGAGGGGTGAGATAGCTGTGGTTGTTTACACTGGAGAAAGGGAGGCTTTGGTGAGGCATTATCACTTGCTACACAACTACACAAAAGGAAGTTGTAGTGAGGTGGATGCCAGACTCTTCTCCAGGTAAAAAGTGAAAGAACAAGAGCAAAAGGCCTCAGTTTGCACCAGTGGAGGTTTAGATTTGGCAAACATTTCTCATGAAAAGGATAGTAGGTATTGGAACTGACTGTCCAGAGAAACAGTGAAGTCCCTGGGGAAGTATTCAAAACACGTGACTATAGCTTGAGAACATGGTTCAATGGTGGTACTGTTAGGTCAACATTGAACCTGATGGTCTTAAAGGTATTTCCCAACCTTAAAGATTCTATGACTTTATTATTTCCTGTACTTTAATGGATCAAGATATAGAAATAAATGCCACCTCCACAGAACATGCAAGTACCATTCACAGTGAGGAAAACTGACCTTCTCATAGTGACTTAAGCTCTTACAATCTCAGGATGTATTATTTTCTATGTGTATAGATAGGCAGTGAATCAATTTTACGTTCGCTTGACTCGGTGATAAACAAAATCACAGAACATAAATTTAAATTTACTAATGTAAAAGACTATTCACTTGTATAATAAGAGATAAACTGAAATACCATGCTTCTAAAATTTTAAACATTTTTTAATACTTATTTCAAATAAATGTAATGATTTTTTTGTTTACTTGTAACTTACCTGTCTGTGGTAAAAAATGTTTAATTTTTATCCTTTGTTGATGGAGAAGATTTGCATATAATAAAAAATATTTATGTCAATAAAGCACAAAGTGATTTACAATTTGAAATTGTCAAGTCTTTTAAAAAATATTTTGTCCCAGAATGAGAACTACAGAAGTAGCCAGTAAAAGATCTTACTTCCCCTCTCACACGCGAGAAAATAAAAATGATGAATTTACATTCAGAACGCCAAAATAAAAATGTCCCAGTGCATTTATAAACTAAAGAGCAACCATTTAGATAAATCATATTGTTTCTGTGCGATGACGTCTGGCCCGGCTGTGCCAACAGTAAACAGCCTGAGTGGGGCAGCCGCGCTGCCACCCCGCCTCGGCAGCAGGCAAGAGGCAGGCGAGGGCACGGCTGCCTAAGGTGCTCTCCCCCTCACGGCTGGGTGGGGAATGCAGCACTTTGAGAGGCTGGGCAGACGGCACCAAAGAAGACGAGAAGCAGCGCGACGAAGGCAAGAGGCAAGACAGCCCTCCGCAGCAAGGAAAAGGGTTTATTGAGAACGCGGGCTGGCTATAACGGGCCGCAGAGAACGGCCCCGAGGGGCGGGGAGAACAAAGGTTTTAAGGGGTCCCGGCGGGGGAGGATCAACCCACCCCCCCGGCCAGTTACAGAACAAGGTACTAAGACAGACACAACAGAACAGCAAATGGGAAATTTGTTGGGGAGGAGCAGCAACACCTGCTCCAATCACCCCCTGCCCAGGTTAGAAGTTTCTAGGGTAGGGGGGGTGGGCAGGGAGTGATGGACAGGAGGGTTACTGGGGAAACTGAGGAGGGGGCTACTGACTGACACAAAAATAGATACAAAAAGGCGGGAGTTTCCACGGCAACTGGGGAGCCTGACAGAGGGAACTGGCGGGAAAGGGGGCCTAGGGCAGCACCAACCTATTAAAATGGGGGAACAGAATATACCAACTCTAAGACATTAAAAATTACAACATTAACATTAAAACAATCTCGAACCAAAATGCAGTCGCACCGCAACGTCATATTCCTCTCAATTTGAAGCACATTAAAGAAAGAAAAGCCTAGTCAAAAACATAGAAATCTCCTTTTGTCATCACATTATAAAAAGTATATAAAAAGTTTAGAGGGCATCCAAAGGAATGCTGTGAAGATGGTGAATGATAGAGGGAAAGCCATACACCAGGTGATCGAGGTCACTTGGTCTGTTCAGCCCAGAGACTGAGGACAGACCTCACTGCAGTTAAAATTTCCTCATGAGGGGAAAAGGAGGGTGAGGCAATGATCTTTTCTCTATGGTGACCAGTGACAGGATCCAAGGGAATGGCCTGAAGTTGTACCAGGGAGGTTTAGCTTGGATATTAGAAAAAGGTTCTTCCCCCAGAGGGTGGTTGGGCACAGGAACAGGATCCTCCGGCTCTTCCCAACACCAGCCTGACAAGAGTTCAAGAAGAGTTTGGACAGCACTCTGTCCAAAGACATGTGCTGTGATTCTTGTTATTGTCCAGTGCAGGGCCAGGACATAATTTGGTGAACCTTGTAGGTCCATTCCAGCAATCCACAAGTTATAGGTCACTGGGCCAAAAGATTTCTCTATATTGTATTTTTTCTCCCACTAGCACCTTTCTCTTTATCATCATTATTGTTGGCTACATTTGCTGAAATTTTTTACTATTGTGACACTAACAGTTTTGTTAAGATACTGCAAAGAACATTAATACAGAACTAGGACAGATAGAAAATTTTACAGAAAGCTGTATTCTGCCAAATACAGAATGGAAACAAAAGATGGATATGAAAAAGAAAATATACAGAACCATAAATATTCAAGAAGCTGTAAAAACCTCTGGAGCTTTCAGAAACTCTCATGCTTCTGAATTTGAGTTTTTGGCTTTGGGTTTGGAGTTGTCATTAGTTTGTTTTATTTCCAGTTAAAAACAAACAAACAAAAAAAAAACCAAAACAAAACAAAACAAAAATTTCTAAATTAGGAAAAAGTGAAGATCTTAAGGTAAAATCACTGAACTTTAGCTCACAAAGAGATCTGTTCTCTGTTTGCAGCAAGCACTTTAACAGTAATCATTGGGTTTATGTGACTTTCTTTACAATCAAGCTTCACATAAGCATTCAGTTGGCTACATTACTTCCCATATTTACAATTCAATAGACACTTTTATTCTTCCTTGCATATACAAACACCCTGGCATTTGAATCTACCCATGAATCTACCCATGAATACAGAAAATCTGTGCTTCAATAGGATTCAGCAAATTCCTCTCACCTTTTTTGCATACATCATACATCTAAAAATGTGTGATTGTTCTTACCTAAAAGTTTAAAAGTTTAGGTGTTCAAAATGAATAAATTTAGATTTAGAAAAAATAATTTCATTCATACCTTCACTATCCTTCATCTTGACATGGCAATTTCCTATTAATAATTATCCATCCTACTGATTCAGCTCATAACTAGCTTGCTAAAGTAATATTCATAGTCTTTACCATGTCTAATTTTTTGCTTGAAACTCTCAGGCATTTGTCAAATTGTATGACTGGACTTACAGCTGCTGTAGCCTAGCTCTTTCCCAGTAATGTCAATAGATAAAATTCAATATATAATTGCAAAAAATCTTGTCCTCTATCATGTTATGTCTTTTACCTACCTCCACCTGTCCACTTCTGACCACATCTACATTTTCAGCTGCCTCACAATATTGTCTCGTCATACTAATATTTTTTTTTAATCTGATCCGCTTTTATTCTCAGAAGCCTCCTACTGTTGGTATTTTGATTTTCTTGAAAATTCATACCACATGAAAACACCTGAATGAAACAGGAAGTTCCATCTTAATAGGTAGGTGACAAAGCATTGGATCAGATGGCTCAGAGAGATTCTGAAGCCTCCTTCTCTGTAATACTCAAAAGCCATCTGACCACAACCTATGCAATCTGCTCTAGTGAACCTGCTATATCAGGGGCCTGCACTATGTGATCCTCAGAGGTGCCTTCCAATGCAAACACCCTGTGATACTGTGAAAAGATATAAAAAGAGAAGAAAGAAAATTAAGGCTCAGAAAGATTAGGGAGCAGTAATTCCTGGAAGACCTGGAGAATTAGTACAAAGAAATGTGGAAAATTTGTTCTCAGAGAGAACAACTGCATGTGCTAATTAGATAGAAGAATCTCTGTAGTCAGGAAGTACCTATGGAAAAAGTAATGGCTGATGCATGCTTAAATGAGAAAGGATTAAGTTACAAACTGAGAAGAAGGGTGCAGAAAAGAAATCCTATTAAACAGCAAGCCATATCCGAATGATTAGAACCAACAATTAGATTACAATGCTTTGTAAATTATCTGGCATTGAAAAATGATAGGAGAGAGATGGAAGCGATTCTTGACATTCAGCACATTCACCTTACAACTTTATGTTGATGAACACTTTAGTTAGAATTACACTAAAGATTTATATGGCTGAAATTTCATTTGACACATACTTTCACATTTTGGAAGGTGACCTACTAACAACTGCTGTCTATGTAAGATTTTCTGAACAGCTGCTAAATGTTCTGCCAACAGTTAAATATAATACCTTAATTAGAGAGGATATCATAGAATAAAGACATTACAAAATCAGTTTTAATGATTTAAATCCAAACATTCATGTGCACATTGCTAATCAGTACCAATTTGATGTTGAAAATTAAATTATTCTCTCATAAATTAATTGAAAAATTACAAAAGGCCTCATTCTTGCTTATTTGGAAGATGAAGAGTATTTACTATACTAAAGGAAAAATAAAGGAAAAAGCAAAAACAAAATGGAAAACAAAATATCTTTGTTTATATTTCAATAACTTGCCAATAAAAACCTGGCTTCATTTCAATAAAAATTGCAAGTAAAAAGTGTTGGGTAATTCTGAAAGTTTTTAATACCCCATCCAAAATACTTTATTTTAAATTTTAGATTATTAATATGATGAAAACTGTACTGAAAATCTGGAAATTCAAACACATTTAGTATATTTTTGGCCAAATGTAACACATTTTTTTAATCAGATGACCAGTCTTCAGCTGTAAGAAAGTGGTTTTTTTCCTGATTTCCTAAGATTTGGTGTATACTGTGCTCTTCGCAGGGTCTCAGAACCACAAAAACCTATTTTCTTCCTCCTGTCCTCCTCCCCCTAAATCGTGCTAGACTCTGTCTTTTCTTCTGACATAAGATGAACTTATTTGTCATGTGATTCCATAATTGTCTTTCCCATTTATTCTATCCTACAACTGGACAATATTAGCATAAAAATCTCAATTTTTTTTATTCTCTGGAGAATAGTTTTTGCTGCTTTAGTGAAGATAAGCCCTGCTTCTGGTCAAATATTCACTTTTATGTTTTTGAGGAGAGAAGCAGAGGAGCAATGCTTGATCGCAGAGAAGAATTGTTTTGGTTCTTGTAGTTGCACAAATAGATACAAGCCACATAATTTTACTTCAAGCTTTTAATGTATCCAGTGTTTCTGTAATTGTCTCAGTGTCCCATAGCAATGCCATAAAGTAAACTAAAGGAACTCTCCCTTCAAATCAATTCTCTGGCCATTTAGATATTATCTTACAGGTCACCACTGCAGGGTAGAGCAAGACAAGGAATCTGACTCCTCATTTCCTATTTTTAATAGGAATTCAGCAATTCTTTCATTTCACATCAAGGATTCTCTCTAGAAATGTAAAAATTTTTGTTTAAAGATTTGGCTCACTGTCTCTTGAGATGTAATAGAATTTCCTTTATTGTAAAATTATAATATTTTGGTAAGGTTTTTTTTCCTTTTTGCAGTTTTGTAATTGGTTTGAGGTTTTTTGTTAATTTGTGGTTACACAAAACAAAACAAAGGTTTTAAGCTTTTCTTAGTGTTTTGCTTTATTTCCTTTCTGCATGTTGTTAAAGAATAGTGTATGTAGCAGGTTTACACATCAGTAATACTATACAAAATGCTCCAGCAGATGCAAGACATGGATTGAGGAATGAGAACCTGTGGAACTACCTAGTTCTTTTGAATACATAAAGAACTGGATTGTTTTGCACCAACTCCTTATGGTACTGTTTGCCTTTGCAGAGTTACAAGCACTCACAGCTCTTGCTGTTTCAATATTAACAAATTCTCTCATTCAGAATATAGCCACCTTGAAAATTATATGGCAGCATGAGAGAAGAGAATGTTCTAGAGAGAAAAAAAAAAAAAAAAACCTTTTACATTATAAACACAACTCCAAAATGGAAAAGTTCTTGGCAGAAACAGGATAAAACGATACCAATATTCCACAAATAAAATACAATAGCTCTTGAAGAGATCTACACATATTTTTCTCATTAGAGTGACCCATTCCCTGACCTATGACTCTGTTTCATTCTGAAAATAATGAAGAAGTCTTAACTCATGAAAATAAAATGTCCTTTAAGCCCCAAGGTACTAGGTCTTTGTTTCCTGTTTGGAACATTTCTGGATTTTTTCTTTCAGATCTGCTTGAAGGGAACAAAAAGTACTCTTTTCCACTGAAAAACAATAAAAAGAATACAGGAATGCATAGTACATGCCAACTCATTTTTGCTGAACGTTCAGCTAACTTTCAAAAAATGTGTATTATATGGAAAGTCTCTTTACCCCTTCCCTCCCTTGCATTTTTTTTTAGATTTTTTTAGATTAGACTTTTTAAAAATAGTTTTAAAAATCAATATCTCAATCAGTCTCTCTCTAAAATGTGGTTAAAACTCAGTTTTACTTTGTTTAGTGGTAGTGGTCTCCAGTTGCTGCATGAAGGGGTCAACAATTGTGCTCATGAATACAAACAGCATGAAAGATATTGCTTAGACAGGAAAGTTTTTAGGGGTGTATGAGTCAAAAAAATAAGAACAACATAACAGTCTGCATTTTGAAGGTTCTTGTGTTTTACAGCTAAATTCATGTCCACATTGCACAAAGCATGTGCTTAGCCATGCGAGCCATGGCTGTCATGTACCAGTCAAATGATCTACATAATATCTTTATTTTATCACTGCCAGCCTGACCTTTTCAAGGTCACTTCAAAGGGCTTAAAGAGTAGTGGCAACAGTCAAAGATTAAGTTGAATTTACTCACATACCTATTATCTTCATTCTTCACTCCAGTGTTGTTACAGAATCACTTCACAGTGAGGAGAATTATGGCAATAATGTCTTCTCTAAACACAGAAGAAGCCTTTGCCTTCGTAATACAGTATGGATTGGTCAGCATGTAAAACAGACATTTTTAGCAAGTTTCTAGTTTAATTAGAAACCAGTGTTCTGTATTTCACACAGAATTTCTTGTAATCTGTTCCAAGACACTAAACACAGCAAATGCATCAAGGATTCTGCCCTATTATGGAAATAGTGTGTTTACGTACCTATATACCCAATGTAACCGCATGAATGTGCAGTTAGTCAATTCAATTATTTATGGATATTGCACTGTTGTTCTTTAACAGCTTTACATGAATGCAATGAGTTCTTCCCAACAAATGCATGGTCAGTTGCCACACTAGAATTCCCTAACATCCAGTAGATAGACAAGCTTGTTTAGAACTGGAAATACTGTCCAGCTATAGAAAAAATAAAATTAAATTCTTTGTAAACGATAAGGATGCAAGCACCAACAGAAAATTTCTTAGAATAAGAGACAGCCCACACCCTGTCTCATGTTGAGAGCCTCATGTCGAGAAAGTAAAAGTTCAGAGCTGTCCGAAGAGGCTCTATTTTAATATTTGCTCTTTTCCTCCTAAATTGCTCATGTTATTTGGAGAAGACAGTAAATTGAGTAAGTTGTTATCTGGCCTTACCAATTATTTATGTTCTACTAATAGGTATGCTTACCTTGTTTCTCTTTCTGTAATCCTGGCTTTCAATACAGTATCAGCATTTCTTGCAGTATGTTGTACCACAGAAGAAAATGTGTGAAACTTATTAGAGACAGAAATGAAATCAAAATAAATGTTTAGTTGCCATACTAGTTGAAAGGGTCCTATTCTTGCCGTCTCACTGAAACCCCTTTCATATATATGGTAGATTAAAAAATGTTCCTTAGCTACTGCAGAAATGCTTTAACTAGCCTTCTGCTGCCACTCCTGTCTCTCTGACATATAAAACACAGGAGAGAACAAGGAATGTTCTATATTTTGAGGAAAACATTTTTATAGCCAGTTTATTCAGTTGATGTGATA
>CM032382.1:33717923-33843364 GCA_019023105.1 Diglossa brunneiventris
CTACTCTCCTTTAGGACGAACAACACTAACTCTCTCAGCCTGTCTTCATAGCAGAGGTGCTCCACCCCTCTGATCATCTTCGTGGCCCTCCTCTGGACTCACTTCAGGGAGCCCATGTCATTGTTATGTTGGTAGCACTAGCGCTGGATGCAGTTTTCCAGGTGGAGTTTCACCAGAGCAGAGTAGAGAGGGAGAATTGCTTCCCTCGACCTGCTGGAAATGCTGATTTTAAACACAGATCAAGATGTAGTTGGATTTCTGGCCTGAAAGCACAAATTGCCAAGCCATGTTGAGCTTTTGGTGTGCCAACATTTGGGTGTGCCAAAGATATTCTTCCCAACGTTCCTCTCAGTCCATTCTCCACCCAGCACATATTTCTGCATGGAGATGCCCAGACCCAGGTGCAGGACCTTGCACTGGCCTTGTTAACCTTTATGAGGTTTGTATGGAACCACCTCTCAAGCCTGTTAAGGTCCCTCTGGAAGGCATCCTTTTTCTCCAGCATGTCAATTGCACCACACAGCTTGCTGATAGTGTGCACATCGCACATTTCAATTTTAATTTTTTTTTTTTTTTTTTGCTACCTTATTAGGAAAATAATGAATCACTAAGTTTTGGCCTGAATAATTGTATTCTATGCATCTCTTTCCTATGTAAAGTTCTGTTTATCTTAATATAAAACAAGACAAAAAATGAGACTAGTTTCTTTTATTTTATGATGGGAAAGTTATTATATGGTTTGTTTTAAAAGGCAGTGATAAAGTGAGATGATTAAATATTTATATAATATACTAAGTTAGTTATATTATTATATAATATACTAAGTTAAATATTTATAAATATACTAAATTAGTATTGTAACATTTAACTGTGACTTTGAAAAATAAAATGTATTCTGAAAAGAGAGCTGTTTAGACAGAATTAAGTGCAAGTTTCTGTAATGCATCTTAGGTAATTAAAATTAATACCATTTATCTTAATCTATTCACAAAGTGACCAACAAGCACGTGTGTTGAAAAAGCCTGAGTTCATAAAAGAATGGAAGAAAATAATACTCAGTCCGCCTCAACTCCTACTATTAAGTTTACTTAGAAGGGGAAAGTAGAAGTTTAGATTTGTACAGAAAGGCTCTATTTTAATATTTGCTCTTTTTCTCTTAAATATTTCATGTTATTTGGAGAAGACAGTAAATTGAGATGCCTGCTGGAAAATGATCCAGACAAATTTTCTTATCACAGAGTCAATCTTAAGTTGGTCATGATTTTTACTAAATCACTGCACAATTCAATTGGTAGCTGCAGTTATAGAAGCATGCTTTGCAAGGGGCTTTTAAAGGTCATCTAAACAAACAATCCAGCAAATGAGCACAGATACTTTCAACTAAATCAGGTTAAAAGTTTTCAAAAATGAAAGGGTATTGGTGAGATTTAGGTATAGCTGCCATGAGAAAAGAGAAGATTAAACAGCTTATAGGTTTCCTGGTCTCTCAGAGCACCTGCCTGAGGAGGAGTTGCTGCAAGTTAAAGAATGGGAAGTGCCTTTAAATACCCTGGCAATGCACCAACAGCATCACATCGATTGAAATATCCTGTTTTGCATCCACAAGTTGGTTCAGTGATGGAAGAGTCAAGAAGTGATCAGTAAATATGCCTTCCAATTGATATCCATTAGTATATCAAAGTCTGACCATAGTCAACACTATGCTCTAGGCTTTCTGTGCAATGAAATCCTTTAGACAAATTTTTAAATGTTGAGCACAATTTGATGTGCAATTAAGTAACTATAAAGAAACCAATTTCTTTAACGTTAATCTGTAAATAAGAAAGTACATAATGGACCTGAATGCAGTTAGTGGAAAATACAGCACAGGAAAAAATTAATTTAGGTGCCTATTTCATCCATTATATTTTATGATACCTCCAATTTTCATTAGAATATGCCATCTATTTTTCCAAAGCTAAAATATCCTCCTGGTAGATTTTTCAACCTCAAAAGCTTCTTTTTTTTGTTAGTTTTCTCACTGAATATAAATATTCAATTTATTTGGCCTTCTAAAGACCATTTATTTCTAATAGTATCCACCTTTTACACTGCTTCTGGTGGTGCTTCTACAGTCTGCTTTGATTTTGGATAACTCAAATGTAGCTCTCTTTCTTAAAAGTAGATGTTTGTGTGCTGGATTTGCTTGACTTACTGTCTCCACCATAGTGTTAAATTATTAAATTATTAAATTATAGGGTATTAAGCAGTTTGCTCTCATATTTCTCTCAAATTAGCCTCCATGGATTTAATCCAAATAAAAATGAGGACAGTGTATTTGATAGTAGTCAGCCGTTAAATCCCAAATTCTATTTCCATATCCCATTTTGATATGTCATCAATCCTGTCCTTTTGTGGACAAATGTCTGTCAGTATTAACAGCCCAAATTTTCAGCTGGTTAGTTGTTTCTGGATTTTTGTCTTGAGCAATTACCAGCGTTAGTGTACTATTATATCTTTAGTATTACAACAGGGTTTTCCCTTTTGCAAGACCATTTTTATGCTACAAGGTTTAATGAAATCTTTCAAATGCAGTGCTGCTCCCAGTATGTGCTACTTCACAGTTCCCACACAGGTGTTAGCCATATCCTCCTAATGACTCTCCTTCACACGTCTCTGACATGCCTGTGTTATTAGCGTAATTGATACCAAGAACTGTAGTGTCCCATTTTATTTTTAGAATGCCAGAATTCATGTTGTTTAGCACTAGCAGGTGTTACTTTAGCCTGCTGACTTAATGTTGCATACCCCAGTCAGCTGATATTCAGGCATCTTATTTGTCTGTTTTATTTATTGGTTTGTCTGTGGTTTGGGTGGTTTTTTTCTTCCCTCATGGCATTTGCAGAAACACATTAAATGTCAGTCAGAGATGCTTTGGCCCTGTCAACTCAAACCAGATGTTTTTCTGTGCCTGACAATTTTTCTCAAGCAGCATTTTCCCATGACCTTTTTAATTTTGTGTTATAACAGTCTGGTTCCATTAGAATGAAGGTGTAACCTTTCCTTTCAGATCAAATCTTCTTTCAATAGAGTTCAAGAGTTTCTGATGTACTTGAATCTTTACTCATTGCATGATTATTTCCTTCATGCACAGGATTCAAAATCTCTACACCCTACATCCTATATCCTACACCTCTCACGATATTTCAGACTATGAAAGTCCCTCTTATCCTTAGATAAAACTCCAGAATATCATTCCTATACTTGTAACAAATGTACTGTGATGTTGCGGCGCGTGCTGTTGGTTTCACTGTTGGGTTCACTGTTGGGTGTTTCTGTGTATTTTAATGTTAGTCCAAGTTTTGTTCAATGCATTTAAAATGGCGCTGGTCCCAAGTTCCCCTACCCCGTTCTTCTCCAGTTTGCCCCTGTCTGTCATTCGGTTGCTTAGTTACTCCCGCCTTTTTGTTGCAAATTTTATGTCACTCCTAAATCTCCTCCTCAGTTTCTATGCCAACCCACCTGCCAGTCACCCTCTGCCCCCTTCCCAAATGCCAGAATCTTCCACCCTGGGCAGAGGGCGATTGGGCAGGAAATTATAATCCCTCCCCTACTGTACCCTAGATTGGTATTTTGTTATGTTCATCATGTCGAGTTATTATGTTATTGGCTTTGGGGCCGGGGTGTACCTCCCCATAGCCACCTTTTATAAGTTGTCCCAGTCCCCGCTCTCGGGGCAGATCCCCGCAGCCTCCCTCTGTACCTGCAACCCCCACCCTTCAATAAACCCCCCGCTGCTGTGACCTGCCTTGCCTCCTTGCCATCCTTCCTGCGGTTCGGGTCGTCGGAGCCAAGCATTGCACAATCTTCGGACACAGGCTGAGGCAGCCTTCCCCATTCGCCGGGAAGGGCTCAGCCAAGGCAGCTGGAAGCGCGGCTTGCGCCGGACAGCTACACAGCTGTCAGAAACAGCTGCTGGGCGTGCTGTGGCACTAGCGGGGCATTCGTTTGGCACCCCGACACTGTGACTAGTAGCTTTTCTCTCATAACCCAGGTGCCTGATATACATAATTCTTAAAGTGAGTTGCCTTCACAATCACAGTCATTCAGTCTTTAGACTTCAGCCCTCAATCTCAGTAGAGACAGGAAACTCTCTATTACAACTTTAATTTAAGACCTTGACTCTTCATTCTCATTTTATTGGGAAGCTTCTATGACTTTTATATGTGTTGGAGATCTCTTTTGGATGTTCTTGTTCATATAGCTTCTCCTTAGAAGAAATTATTTAGTTTCTTCTTCTCTAAATCTACATTATGCTCGTTATTTAAATTAATAAATGAAATAAATAAATATTCATTACCTTGAAGAAAGACAGCATGATGCAAAAGGCAAGCTGATCTGAATTCTCTGTAGCTTTACAGCTCAAAGATCTGTTCCTTAACTGTCCAGCTCCTGCACTTTTTCCTTATTCTGAACAATCTGTTTCCCTCTGAGACACAGCTTGAAAGAGTAAAAGAGTATTGCCAAGACTGCTCACATTGTCCTACAACTCCCATGTGAGTCAGTGGCCCTCAGAGGTCCCTCTGGTACCTCAGTGATTCTTAGCTATTCAGCCAGCACACACAGTCATATCCTGCTCCCCACACCACCCTTACATCCCTCCCAGTCTTCTTTTGTGCCAGGAACCAGTACTCCTTTATCTTTCTCTTCTTCCTTCTGCTCTTCCCAAAGTACCAAACACATTGTTTCACAAGCTCTGCTCTCTGCAATATGTATATAAAGCCAAAATCAAGTTTACAAGTAGTTTTCTACTTCACTCTGGTCTAACCTGGTTACTGCAAATGAATGCTTAATACTTCTATGTATCCCTTCATCATCCCAAACAACAATGCTGCTCCAGTTTGCACATCTGTTATTTCTTCAAGGTGAAAAGCAAAATTTAGAAAGTAAGGAAATGTTCAGTATGGTCAGTCTTCAAAATCTTCATAACTATCTCCAGAAAAAAAAAAAAAGGAAAGAGTTGACAACAAATTAATAAAGCATTAAGAAAATCCCTGTTATAATTTGTCTAAAAAGCAGGGGAAATTCTTGTGGTAATATATTTCATTCTTGCTAAGGTATTTCTGAAAGAACATTTTAAAGCATACATAAATCAGACCAACTGCTCAATTCTCATCACACCATGGGATGCTTCTAGAAATTTCTTTTATTATTTCTTTAAAGGAAATTTGATAGCTGAATATTAAAATGAAAATGTAATTCTTTAAAATTAAATTTAAACAAAATTGTCTAAGCTGCTTAGAAGTACTGAAAAACTATTATTAACTCTTCTGATCCTATTTAATAAATGGGAGTATAGGATGAATTGTCTTCTTAAAAGTCACAAAATAATTATCATGCCAATTAAATTTTGTTTTCTCTGAAATATGGCAAATTTTAAGGGCTGAACAGAGTGGACAAGAGAAGTGGCGCTGGACAGAACAATGGAAGTCAGCAGGTAACACTATCTCTGACAGATGTGTATGGTATCTTATGTTATTATATAATGATATCACCTTTTGTGTTGCCCATTACACTGTGTCCATCTTGCTGGAACATAAATCTGTAAACTAGACATTCTGTACTTGGAAGCTGATATTTATAGAACCTGAAACATTTCCCTAGTGTCCTTCAGAGTAGTGGAGACACTGTAAGTATCCATTATTTAAGAGAAAGTTTGGATCCAGAGAATCTTTAGAGCACTCCATATGAAAACAAAATAAATTTTAAAAACTTCTACCTAGTAAAAACAAAAACAAAAAAAAAAAAAAAAACAAAAGAACCCCCAAAACCAAAACAAACCAAATGCAAAACTACCCCCAAACAAACACAATCTAGTAAGTTTCCCTAAGACTACATCAGGTTGGGCATTTTACACTAGTATTTGTCATGAGTCTGATCAAGCTGGTTATCACCAAAGATATTCAAGAGAGGTAATTACTCTTAATAATTCCCTGACATTCTGAGTCTGACATCCAGATATTGATATACACTGATACTTATAAATACTTTTTTGACAGAGCTGACAGCAATATCTCTGGAAGCAGAAGCTCTGAGGACAATATAATTTAAAAGAGTTTTTAAATCTTCACTTGAACCAAATAAAATAAAAAAAAACCCCATAAGTTAGGCTCCATCCTTTAGTTCACTATGTTGGAACGGAGGACAACATCAAAAGAGCACCAACATGTAGGGGTCATTCATGAAGTACTGAAAGGTCTCTAAGAAGACAAGCATTAGCCGTACCTGTGTTGCTGCATGTGCTGTTGGTTTCACTGTTGGGTTTCTGTGTATTTTAATGTTAGTCCAAGTTTTGTTCAATGCACTTAAAATGGCGCTGGTCCCAAGTTCCCCTACCCAGTTCTCCTCCAGTCTGCCCTTGTCTGTCATTTAGTTGCTTAGTTACTCCCACCTTTTTGTTGCAAATTTTATGTCACTCCTAAATCCCCCTCCTCAGTTATTATGCCAACCCACCTGCCAGTCACCCTCTGTCCCCTTCCCAAGTGCCAGAACCTTCCACCGTGGGTAAAGGGAGATTGGGCAGGAATTTGTAAGCCCTCCCCTACTGTACCCTAGATTGGTATTTTGTTATGTTTATCATGTCAAGTTGTTATGTTATTGGCTTAGGGGCAGGGGTGTACCTCCCCATAGCCACCTTTTATAAGTTGTCCCAGTCCCCGCTCTCGGGGCAGATCCCCGCAGCCTCCCTCTGTACCTGCAACCCCCACCCTTCAATAAACCCCCCGCTGCTGTGACCTGCCTTGCCTCCTTGCCATCCTTCCTGCGGTTCGGGTCGTCGGAGCCAAGCATTGCACAATCTTCGGACACAGGCTGAGGCAGCCTTCCCCATTCGCCGGGAAGGGCTCAGTCTAGGCAGTTGGAAGCGCGGCTTGCGCCAGACAGCTGCACAGCTGTCAGAAGAAGCTGCTGGTGTGCTGTGGTGCTAGCTGGGCAAATTCGTTTGGCACTCCGACACACCTGCTCCTCAGTAATTTTGAAGGATATTTTTTTCTTTCATATCTATCCAGGAATTACTTTCTTTTTATACCTCTTCCCTAGGGAAAAACCCACAAAAAACCAAAAACAAACAAAAGAAATAACCCAGGGTTGTAAAGCTTCGACAATGGCTATGGAGATGTCTTTTTTACCATTTACTACTTCTGTCACATGGTTTCCAGCACAGGACTGTGTGGGAGCTCTGAAGGAAAAATATCAGCTCAGAATATAATTTGATTCATTCAAATAAACATTCAGAGTCACAAGGATGTGCTATTCACAACTTTTTTGTACTTCTGTCTTTACCTGTTAACAACACTTTGCATACAACTATGGAATACATTCAGTATTTATTAAGAAAAGCACAAATTGCAAGGAGATGGTGCCCAAATCTGTGCTCAATCCTGCTCTCAGGAAATTCCACTGCAAAAATAGTAACTATGTAAATGATAGCAGGATGAAGCCCTACAATAGTAGTACTTCTGGCCATATACTGCAGCAGTTTCAGAAAAGTGTATTCATTTTGAAACCTTTAATGCACAGCATATAATGGATTTTCTCATATCTGATTTAGGAACTGAATGAGGCAGATTAGAATACTATTCCTTCTGCTATACTTTACACAGAATCTACTTACAGACCTACAAGTTCATGTGCCACTTCAGCTGATAATACTCTATCTTGTTACTGATATCCTTTGCTTTTGAATAAATTGTTTTTTCGAAGCTGTGGTATAGCATTTTCTCAATAAAAAATGTTTAAGAAAGGAAGAAAGAAAAAGGGTAAGGTGCATCTATGAACAGTTTGCTGAAAATTACAAAATGGCAACATCAATCAAAATAGGGGTTTTGTAATTTTCTTATTCCCAGCCTGTATGTGTGAGAGATTTTACTGTGCCACTTCTTCATGAAGCTGGTCAAAATTGATCATACTTTCTTTCCAAAAAATTCATGACAGCCCAATATGGTCATAAAAGTATTCTCTGTTCTCACAAAAGGCATGATATGACTTCAGCTTTATATGGTAACAGCACCTTGCAATCATTAAATCCAGGCAACCGATGGTTTACATCAAGATAGTGAGTTCAGGCAGCATTTTCTTTTCAGCACAGGAGTGCTGGAGTGTTCAGAAAAGTAGAATGCCCGGCTTGAGGCCACAGACCCCAGCAGCTGTCCAGAAATCCGGAGGCCCTGAGCCCTCTCCGGCGGAGGGGAGAGGCTGCCTCAGGGGAACAATCTGGAAGCAGAGCAATCCAGGGAGCGCCAGCTAACGCGTGCAGGGAAATGATGTTCGAGAAGCAGTTGTTTCCTCTACAGCAGGGGTTGGTTTATTGGGGGTGGAGAGGGGTACAGACTCGAAGGGAGGCTGAGGGGAAACAACCAAAGGGAGGAGCTTGTACACAACTTATGAAGAGTAGCCAGGGGGAGGAGCATCCAACCCCCAAGCCAGTAACAGTACAGATGAATATGACAGGCAAATGCTATTGACAAATCAAAAGGGAGCAGGGGAGGGGAGACAAGGAGAGACCCAATCACCTGGGTTTCCTCAGGGACTGTTCTGGAAGGTGGGATTGACTTAAGAGTGATGGATGGACTAACAATGAACTAAACTGGGAGGAGACAGGGGAGATAATTAGGAAAACAGGGAGGGGATAACTTTAACTGACATAAGTTTTGTAACAAAAAGGCGGGAGGAGGCATGGCAACGGGTGATGGACGGGGCAGGGGCAAGGAGAGTGGGGGAAGGGAAACTTGGAACAGGCGCCATCTTTAACAGCACAGTTAAATGTAAAACAACACTTACAAACTTAGCAATGTACAAAACTACAACAAAACTCCAACTTTGGCCCGTGCGCCGACAGCCGCAGCCACGCGCTGCCACACAGGAGAGAATGGAATTACAGATTTTACCTAAACACAGTTAAAGTTTCAGTTTCAAAATATCCTGAAACAAGAAAAATACCTAAAACAGAGCTTGAAATTTGCCCTAGAGGCATATAGTCAATACTGAAATAAATCTACACAAATGCTTTTATAAAGATACTTAATATTCTGTAACAGGTCATACACTTCTTATGCCTCTCTACTTGAACATCCTAAACAAAAGCTGACTCTTAATAACAGTAGCATAACTAAATTTCTAATAAGTTTCTAATATGATACAATAATTAATGAGTGTTCATGACTAGCTTCATTCTTTTATTACTCATTTTCTACATATAGTAACTGAAAAAATTATATTTCTCTGGTAAATATAATTTACTGTTAATAATATTTGCATCTTTTATTTTCAATCTGTGAAAGTAAAAATGCAGTCAGAAAAAGATGGCATTACAATTTAATTTTAATTATAGATTGAATGTTGGAAAGACCATTATCAAGAATTTAGATTTGGACAATTTTGTTATATAGCTTAAAAGGAAATAAAAAAGTTTCATGAATGCAGTATGTACTACTTTGACAGAAGAATATTTTTGCCTAACCAATTAGGATCTCTTGTTCATAACAGCTTTAGACATCTTACGGAAAACTTTACCTCTTATGCTGTGTTGGCATGGCTAAAGGCAAGCCCGGCAAGCCCCACAAAGCCAGCCACCACAAGGTGTGGGCCGACCGCGTGGCCACTTCTGCCTCAGCCCAGGTGCGAGGGCGACAGAGGCAGCAGTCGGCTTCAGAGCTCACCCCACATCTCAGGTGGGGGAAGGCTGACGAGAGACACCGCAGAGAGACGCCCGGAACAGAGGCTAGAGAGGCAGCAGTCTGTAGCAGCAGGAACACGGGTTTATTGGTAGAAGGTGAGGGAGCGAGGGGAGCTGCAGCAAACTGCCACCGGGTGTGGCATTGCTTGGAACTTAAATAGATTACAAAGAAGGAGGTGCCCGGACAAATTAACCAATAACATCACAGAGATAAATGAAGAGCATGAGAACCGAACCAATAAAGTAAAACAAAGGGAGTGGCTTCCCCATCTGCACCAATCATCCCCTGCCCCTGGCCGAAGTTTTCTGGACCTTGGGAGTGGGCAGAGGATGACGGACAGATGGGTTGCCATGCCAACAAGGGGAGGGGAAACCAAGATAATGAGAAAAACAAGGAGGGGCCAAACCAAACTGATACAAAAGGGCGGGAGTAACTAAGGAAACCGAAGATTGACGGGTAACTGCAGCAGGGGGGAAGGGGCCTGAGACAAATTTATAAAATATCTAAAACCTTCTTTAACTGTGTAAGAACTACAACTCATGAAACGAACAAAACACACCACAACATTATGCCACAATTTTAAATCAACTGAAATATTTCTACAAAATAAAACCTTATTACAGTGCTTAAAAGTACACAGAACACAACATAAAAGAACATCACTGGTCTTTCTTAGATATTTATATGTTTTACTGATGAGGATGCCTTTGTAGACCAAAGTAACAAAATACAATGACATATAATATGTTAACAGTACACAAAATATTGAAGGAAAACAATGTTTTCCTTTAGTTGCTTTAGTATGTTTCTTCACTTGAAAACTCATGATAATAATAATAATTATCATTCAGATAAAATCGAAATACCTTAATTATAGCTGAATATCAACTGCATATTATGTTCTCTTAAATATTAGACTTTAATAGATTGCATCTTTTATACAAAACTTGGAAAGATACATTATTTATTTGTATTGAAGCACAAAAGTATGGTATATGTTCTATGGGGTAATATAGAGATTCTCTTAAAGTACAGCAAATCATACTGTAAGCTCATCACAAATGGTTCAACATTATTTTACATACTGTTAAATGTCTATTAACTTTTAAGAAATATTTATGTGACCATATGAATATATCCCTACATTAAGTGGATGCCTGTAAAAAGATTGCAATTTTGTGGGAACTATAAATTTTTAATAATAATTAAAAGGGTTGAAATACTATATTAGCAGGCAGTTAGATAAATAAAAAGAGTAACACAAATTTATCTTCATTATCTTTGATTATATAAATATAAATTGAGAAATGCTCAAGGAGTTTATTTTTCCTATGAGGGACTCAAAATTCTTTATTTCTAAGGATTTATTATTTTTTTGCATCATTGAATCTTATGGAAGTTCAACATTAGGTACAGGACCAATTTTTTTTTTTACTCTCATTACTTTTAAAAGTTATGCAATATATGTAAAATGATAAGGAATTTTAGTGAACAAACCATGTAATCTCTAAACATTCCCAAACAGATTTTTTTTAAATAAGTTTTTGACTTGATACTCATCTATGGAAGCAAAGAGGTCTATATAAATATATTTGTGCAGGTTAATTGAAGAAATTTGAAGTGTATGGCCTGAACCTTGGCAATAATAAATGGAAATCTTAATATCACCTCTTTGTTTTTAACATATACTGATTTTTTAACAAAAACTGATTTTTGCCATCCTTGGTAAAAAATAGGAGTAATAGGTACTAAAATGGTAAACAGGAGAACAAAATTTTAGTAATGGGTGGAAAAAATTGCCACCTGAAACTTCTGCAAAATATTTTTTTTAATGACAATAATAGATATATTTCGGTAAAGTTGAAATAAATCTCTATGGAAAAACATGATAATCTTAAGAGAAGACAGAAAGAAATAGTTAAATTTCTATAATTAATCAAAAATTCCATCCCTGTCATTCCATTATTTGAAAGGAAAGAAACATTGAGAAACATAAGAAACATCACTAAGGTCTGGTACTACTGTACCTCAAGACATACGTCATGGAAACGGGATTCACCAAAGGTTGACAGGGTTTTAATCCATTAAATTGCTATTGTCATAATGACAGAGAAAATTAAAGCTCAGGTGACTGTCTTGGAGAACAAAGCATGTCTATTTTAAGCTGTACTTCTGGTGTATTTTGAAATGTATCAGTCTCTTGCGGAAGCCAGTTATAGTCTCTGACAGGCACCCTCTTCATTCTCTTTTCATAATAATGTGTTAGCTGTTTTGTAATTAATAGCCTGAAATGTGCAGAGTAGTTTTGGCACAATTCTAAATGGTACTGTAATAATACAACAGCTTCTTTAGCACTTTTGGTAGAAGGTAAAGGCCTAACACACTGTCTTAGGTTGGAAATGGGGGTGTGTATTCCATTCCCATCTGTTAGAGGTGGGCCAGTTTTTTTCTGTTGATTGAGCAGTTTTCTTTATCTCTTCCATAACCAATCCTCCCTCTGGGGAGACATTTGCTGTTAATGGGCCATTGAGTGTCACTGCATGACTGATAAGAATTACATCGTCCCATTGTGAGAACTTCTGCCTGGCGGGGGAGGAGCCAAGCATTCTTACCTGGATATAATCTGAGATTTGGAAGACCACAGCAGCCATTTCCTACTAGATTCCCAGACGAGCAGATGTCTTCTCCACTGGATTCCCAGAGGAAGACCAGGCCCATCTGCACTACCGCTGGACCTTCAGAGGAAGACTACACCTTCTACAGGCTCACTGCTCCAAGAGAACCATACCTGTCACTCCAAAAGGACTGCAACCACCATTTAATGGGACTGCTACCAACACCCTGGCCAACAGGGTGTCAGGTTGTATTCTGACAGTCAGTAGGTTTTTTTTTGTTGTTGTTTGTACTCTTAAATTTGTATTTTTAGTTTCTCTAGTAAAGAACTGTTAGTTCTATTCCCATATCTTTGCCTGAGAACCTTTTAATTTCAAAATTATAACAATTTAGAGGGAGGGGGTTTACATTTTCTGTTTCAGGGGTGGTTCCTGCCTTCCTTGGCAGACATCTGTCTTTTCAAACCAGGACAGACACTTCATACTGAATTAGACCTATCAGGTTGCATATCATTAATACAGTTGGCCATAGCTGAATATGAATGTCATAAAAATTTATTTAGCTTTCCACAACTAAAAAAATAATTTAAATATTATATAAAATGCCAAAATAGAATACTAGAGAGTAGTATTACATTAAAAAATACTTGCTATTAAATTTCTTGTGAATTTCTATCTGAAAAAAACCCAGAAATGGCACATTTTTACAAGATATTAAATTTTCATACTTTGGGATACTGTGACACCTCCTTCTCTGTAATGTTATTTAAGCACTGTACAATGCCACGCCCGGTGGCAGTTTGCTGCAGCTTCCTACCTCCTCCACACCTTTCCCCAATAAACTTCATTCACCCGCTGCTTCAACCTGCTGCCTCTTGAGCCTTTTTGTCCTGCTGCCTCTTCGGTCCGTCGACGGTTCTCTCCTCATCAGAGCTGCCTTCCCCACCACGGCCGTGAGGAGAGCTCTGGTAGCCGGCCGTTTGCCCCAGTCGTTGCCCGCTTGGAACGAGGGCTGAAGTGGCCACACGGCCAGCCCAACCACGTTACGGCTGCGCTTTGTGGGAGCTTGCCGGGACCTGCGACTGCGCGGTCGTGACAATAGAATATAATCTATTATTGAAAAGAATGAATAAAATATTATGGTGTTCTAAAATAGTTGAACTTATCTGGGTTTCTGTAGTTTTTGACAAACAAAAAACATGCACATCCAAAAGCATGGTTGTCCTATGAAAGAAAACATAGGTCATAACAGGTATTTGATCCTAATTTAGCTGAACAGGAAGACAATTTTAAAAAAAGGAATTACAGATTCTGAAGAATCATGAGCTGAACACCAACCAGATACATTCCTGGAAGGAGTCTATATTCTTTAGACTAGGAAAGGAAAGCTAAGACAAGATACAGTAATATTCATATACATGTCTCTGTTAAAAATACCACAGAATTAATTTTTCTCCATATTAAGGTTTTCTGCCACCATTGAATGAGTAACACTGAACCACTTGTTCAGATAGATATAGATATAGATATATAGATGATATAGAGAGATGATAGATATATGTATACATATACATATATCTATACACAATTTATGGAGTAAATATTCATGTCAATGCATTTATGGAGCTTTCAAGTTGAACATAGTTTTCAGTTTGATCATTGCATGGCTTTGGCATTAATTACACTGCTTACCTTAACATATGAGGAAATCAAAGTGCTACCACCACGCTTAAGGTAATTTCTACTCTATTCTATTCTATTCTATCCTATAAAATCATTGAATGGCTGAGGTTTAAGGATTATCTGGTTCAATCTCCTTGCACAGAGCCATCTCAACTAGAACAGATGGCCCTTCTCAAAAGTGTGTGACAACTGCAAAGTTGCACTTATAGAACTCCTGCCTACATTCTACACATCGACCAATGTCTTCAAATGTCTTCATAGCAGAGCAGGTCAAAGGAAAAATAATAATACCATCAACTCTAAAGAAAATGTAGTACCATTCTGCTTACTGTTCCTCAAGACAGATTTAATTGGAAATATGCTTTAAAATACCCTGGGAGTTCCCAGGTTAAGTACCTATGCAGCTCATTTATGGAGTTAAAATTCTCAATCAGGGATTTGCTTCCTAATGACTTTGCTTTACCATCAATGACTGTGTTTCATCAGTGCAGTTGAGAGTGCCATTAAGAACAGGAGGAGAATATAATGTTCCTTTTAAATTACCCATGAACTTAATTTAAAACTGTTCTTTGCAACTCTTTTACTCTACTTACTGCACATAATGTTACATGGTGAAACAACAGTAAACTTGATACAAGTGTTGTGGGGAAAACAAAAATATTTTATCACCATAAAAGAGTTAATTACATTTTTTATATACTAGTATTTAAAATGGCTCTTGATCTCTTCACCTCAGGAAACCATTTTAAGCATAATGCCTAATTATTCACTGTAATAAATTACTGTGTGTTCTACAAAATCCACATTAGTTTTTCTAGCTTTTGTTGGCTAAAGCTCCTCTCTCAGCCAATCATAACTCCTGCAGTTGCTATTTTCTATAAAAGCAGCTGTGTCATGCTATTCTCAGTTAACAGTTTTCTGATCTTATCTTCTCTCTAGGAAAAGTCATCAACCCTGCTTGAGCAGTATATCATAGGCTTCTGAGAACTGATGTTTGGAAAACTGATACTTCATATTTAACAGGATATTTTAACATAAGTTTTCCACTCACCAAATGTTAAAAGTAAAAATGTCTTGTGACAGACATGTCATCTGCTCACAGTTCAAAGGATTACACAAGTCTCAGAACAATTGAGATGAAACAAATTATATTTGCACACATTTAAGTACACAACAGTTTTCTCGAAAGCTCGATCTGGTAAAAAAAATGTACCACTGTTGCATGTGAATTTCAACAGCCAAGTAAAGCTGACTTGTGAATAAAGCCTGAACCAACATTTCAATATGCAGTCATGATATTCCAATATTTTCACACAGCTAATATATTATCAAAATGAACTTTTATGCTTCTCTTATTGCCTGTTGTTATGATTACATGACATTTTTACAACATCAATTGCTTTTGTGGAAAAGTGACATTATGACTGCAATGAACTGTTTCACCCTTTCTTAACATAAATTATTATGTGTACACCATTAGCACACCATGAAAATATTAAGAGAAAAAAAAAAAAGGAAGACATTACTTCTCAGGAACGTTAAATTATAACTCTTGGAATGGGAAGAAATGAGCAGCCTCTGGGAATCATGATGCACTGATGTTCCAGCAGCCTTGAAATACAAGAAAATCTTTCTCTCAGCAGATTATATGGGATTAAAAAAAATCAGTGATCTCAGTGTTCATCCACAATTATATCATTTGAATTATTTACTAAGGTAATTAATGCAATTGCTTATGCCTATACTCCCAACAGATGCTCAGAATGCAGCTTGCCTCAAAGTCATTAAATGAAAGCCATGTTCACAGTGGTAATATGTTTGGTGCACACAGCACAGTAAAATCCTAAATGCATAATGATACTACTAAACATGAACATAGGCATTTGTATATTTGTCTATATTCTGCATTATTGGAATCATGTCCCATGGTTGTGACAAAATTTGACAAGTTTCCTTAAGGCCAATATACAAGCTAACTAATTATGTATAATAGATAAGACATTAAAACTCCTGGTTCGGACTAAAAATAGACAGTGGAAAAGTACCTGAAGAGTACCTCTCTCCAGCCTTTTTCTAAAAACAGACCAGTTCAGGAGAAACCCTAAATATAATCACTGTTAAAAAGTTTTATTTTATCATTATTAACATCATGAAGTATGTATAATACATATTCATCAAATCGCTGTAAGTTCAAGAACAGGAGCTTAAAATTCCTAGATAACTGACTTCATCATGAGAAAGAAACAGCTTTATAGTAGTTTTTTCTCTAGAAGACAAGATAATTTTTCTTTTCTTGGCAGCACATTGGCAAGATGCTGTCATTGTGGGTGCTGCAGGGAGGCCTCTGTGGAAAGACATCATAGTCTCCCTCACTCAAGCTACAGCTGGTTCCATCTGTCTCCAATAAAACCACCAAGGAAGCAACTGAGCCCATCAGTCCCAGCTGGTGTCCTTTCAAAAATACGTGTAAAAAGGTTGAAAACTGCCAGATATAAAAGAGTGAGAGAGACCAGAGGGAATACCAAAGTCAAAGCAGGGAGGGGAAGAACACCATGCTGGCGAAGTTCTTGTGGAAGAGTTGTACTGTCCGTAGCCTGCTGCAGCTGGGTATTTCTGGGGGAACTGCAGAATATAGAGGGGTCACAGTGGGGCAGAGGAAGTGTGAGGAGAAAGGAGAGGCAGAAAGGAAGTACAGTGTACTGACTTTAAATCCCACTGACTACATTCCCCTGAGCCACTTGGTGAGGACAATGGTGTTTTGTAGTGCAGGATTAATGATCAGCTTGAGAAAAGGGAAGGCAAAGGGATTGTTAAAAGGTTTTTCTCTCTGTATCCCACAAGGGAAATGAGTAATTGCGTATTTAATTGGCAATAATTTAAGATCATTTTCCCCAAGATGAGTCTGTTCTGCTAACAGCTGTCTCCTTGTCTGGTGGGAGAACCAGCTAGAGAGGGCATCCCATTGGACCTGTTGTTTGCAAACAGAGAAGCACTAGTGGGTGATGTAGTGGTCAGAGGCTGTATTTCATGCAGCAGTCATGAAAAAAGAGTTTCCAATCCTGGAAAAGTAATGAGGGGATCAGCAGAAATAGCACTTTGGACTTCCAAGGGGAAGACTTAGACTTGTTTAGGAGACTGATGGACAAAGTCTCTTGGGAGGCAGTCCTGAAGGGCAAAGGAGTCAAGGACATCTAGAGATAAAAAGAACCAGAAAGAGGATGTGTGGAACTACTAGCCTATCATTCTGGCCTGAGAGCCAAGGAAGGTTATGGGACAGGTCATCTTCAGTGCCATCACACAGCACATATGGGGCAGCCAGGTGGTCAGGCCCAGTCAGTACAGGTGTATGAAAGGCACGTCCTGCCTGACCAACCTGATGTCCCTTTATGATGTGCACCTAACTAGTGGATGAGAAAAGGGCTGTGGGTGTTGTTTACATGGACTTTAGTAAAGATTTTGGCACAACTTTCCACAGCATTCTTTTGGAAAAGTTGGAAACCCATGGCTTAGATCAGTGTGTTTTTTACTGGAAAAAATCTGTCTTGGCCCAGAGAGTGGTAGAATTACGTCCAGTTGGTGGCTGGTAAAACTAGTGTTCCCAGGGCTCAGTGCTGGGACCAATCCTGTTTAATACTTTTACTGATTATTTGGGTGAGGAGATCAAATGCACCCTCAGCAAGTTTACAGATGACACCAAGCTGGGGGAGAATGTTGATCTTCTGAACTATAGGAAGGTTCAGATGGTTCTGGACAGGCTGGGTTTATGGGTCAAGGCAAATTATAGAAGTTTCAGTGAAGTAAAATTCAGTGTCCTGTACTTTGGTCGCAGCTACCCCATTCAGCACTGCAGGTTTGTGGAAGTGTTGCTGGAAAGCTGCCCAGCAGAAAAGGACCTAAGGTTGCTGGTCAACAGGCAGCTGGGTGTGAGTCAGCAGTGTTTCCAGATGGTCATTTCTATCTTGGCTTGTATCAGTAATAGTGTGACCAGCAGGACCAGCGAAGGGATAGTTCTGTATTCAGCACTGGAGAGGCTGCACTTCTGATTTTGATCTCCATCAGTCTCCCAAGAAAGACATTCACGTACTGGAGGGTATCCAGAGAAGGCCAATGATTCTAGTGAAGGATCTGGAACACAAGTCCTATGAGACAAGTCTGAGACAGCTGAAGGGTTTTAGGAAAGAGAGAGAAGAAGGCTCAGGAGATATGTTATTGATCTCTAAAACTACCAGAAAAAAAGGGTGTGGTGAGTAGGGAGTCAGTCTCTCTTCCCAGTCAGCCAGTGACAACTGCATGGGAAACAATCTCAAACTGGACCAAAAGAGGTTGGGGTTGGATGTTGGGAAGAACTTCTTCACTGAAAGAGCAGTGAACAGGGTCCTTAGGGAAGTGGTGAAGTCACTATACCCAGAAGTGTTCAAAAAATGAGTAGGAGTCATATTAAGTGCCATGGTTTAGTAGATGTGGTAGTATTCAATGCAAGGTTGGACTCAATGACCTTGAAGGCCTTTTCCAACCTTAATCATTCTATGAGTCATCAAAATCTGGGATCTTAATTGGCATTCTGTTCAGAAGACTTTCTCTTCCATATTAGAACAAAATTAAAATCTTTTAATTTAATTTGTGAACAACCAAGATATCAAATAAATAAACATCTTTACATTTACAACATTTACTTGACAAAAAAAAAAAATACACAACCATATTATTCTGCCAAGACAATATGTAATCACCTTGGCATTTTTTTTTACTCTTCCTGGGTGTTCTCCACATATTTCTTATTTATCTTTAATATATTTCCTAGCTAAAAAATCACTAAAATTAGCATGTTTCCAGCAGATTTTTCTTGTCAATAGTGGGGCATTTTATGTAATTGTACAGTTTAATAAGAGAGAAAAAATGTGCATCACACACATGCAATGCAAAAAACCTCAAAATCAAAACCACTAAACTCAACAAAACCCCCCAAATTTTTACTTCTTCCAATGTCAATGAGTTTTGAGTTTGTTCATGGACCAGTGGTATTATCTGGGTTTATCTTTATCAGGTATACTTTTTTTAAATCCTTTTTTTGAGCTACTTGATATTAAAATCCCCTGAAAATGTTAACCAAATTACTTTGGAAGACAAATGCAACTTTGTCTGCTGAAAACACAAATGTCATTGTCTATGTCTTTTCTTAAAAAACCCTTTTGCTAAACACCTGTAATACATCATGACTGCAATAAACTGCTGTATCTTTCTCCTGAATTCTAACATGGTTCATTTGATAAAAGAGACTTTTTTTCAATGTTCTTGTTTCATGACTTACCCATTAATACAATCTATTCAGTGCTTAGTCTTAATATCCTTCTGATATTTTTCCCCCTACTCATGCACACATAAGAAAGAGTTCTAATGAGAGCACAGGATGGATGGATATAATAATTAACTCTAGAGAATAATTCTAATGAATTCAACTTCATGTAAGACATGAAAGTTGATTTCAACCTTGGAAATTAATCTCATCTCCAAAAAACATATCTTGTACTAGTTTCAAAAGTATTAAAAGCAAAGTCAATGTCTAGGGCAGTCAGAATTCAACACAACCCTCGGATTAGAACAAGTACCTAAGGTTGAAAAGATCTGAGCTAAAAAAGGCTTCAAACATTAAAAAATGATAATATTCTCCCAAACAAGGGATAAAAGGGAATTTAGGAAGAAAATAGGTAAATGAAGTCCTTCCCTTTGCTGTTATCACCCCAAAAAACCAAAGAATAACTGAAAAATAAAAGTAAACCAAAGTGGCTTGGGTTATCACTAATATAAGAAAACCTGATGAAATAGCAAGTGTTGTCCTGAGGCATAAAAGTTGTCAAATGCACTTTTACAAGTTTAGTAGGTTATGCAAGTAGGCAGTAATAGTTTCAACCGTCAGGAGCTCTGGATAGAACATTACCATGCAGGTAGGATAATAAGTCAGGGGAACCAACAGAAATTAAAGGGTTTTTTTGGGTTTGGGGACTTTTCAAAACACAAATTTAGCAGATATTATGCAGTACCTTTATACTTTTTATGTCAAACTCATCATAGATACCAGGAAGATGATAATGAAACAGAAAGAAAGAAAGAAAGAAAGAAAGAAAGAAAAGAAAGAAAAAAAGAAAAGAAGAGAAAGAAGAAAAAGAAAAGAAAGAAAAGAAAGAAAGAAAGAAAGAAAGAAAGAAAGAAAGAAAGAAAAGAAAGAAATTAAATTTCTCAACAAAATTGCCAATCATTTATGTACTTGTCCAAAATGTTTAGTTGTTATGTCCAAACTGATATATATGAAAGAAGGTTGTCTACCAATTTTTTTTATTGCTAAATAATCTAAGAATGTGTAGTATTTTTATTACAGACACTATTATGAGAAAAAAATCTGATTTGTACCATGTCGTCTTTCTGCAAATAAAATACCCAAAAAAGCATTATACTTTAAGGTTCCAATATTTAAGGAAGTAGTGAAGTCTAGCGAGGATGATAGGTTAAAATTCATCATCAGTTCTTTCCTGGCTGCAAATCTCTCTGTTTCAGAGTTCACATCATCAAATCATCATCAAATTGTGATATATTTATTGACATCAGAAGTAAAGGCTTGAAATCCATTTCATCAAAATAATTAAACTTATCTCTAATTCTAATATCAGTCATCAAATAATCTTAATGATACCATTTAAATACTTCAATTTTTAACCTCCTTCATGGTTTAGTTATATTGTAATGTAAAACCAGAGTTCTGGAACTCCTTGGTTTCATGAATAAATAGCTAATTAATTTGGGTTTTAGATGGAGAATTATCTCCCCCAAAATGCCAGATCTTTGAATTTAATATTTAATTTTCTCTTACAAAGAAAAAAAATTCCTGGAGTGTGAAGCCAAGTCTAATCCAGCAGCAGCTTTGAGTAATCCCTGAACCCTTTGTTTAAACTAAAGTAAAAATTTCAGGGATGGATGAGAAAACAAAATACATGAAAACTAACATTCATCAGCCCAGCTGTGAATGCAAAGTACACTACAAGTCTTTTTAATTGGATGCACAGAAAAGTGATTCAAAACCTAATGGTGATACTAAATGCATAAAATAGTAGATAGCAATTTCAAGAGGAAAAACTCTTTAGACCAATAGCTACTGTCCCAATGTTCAAACTCTCTTTTGTATTAAAAAGGGAATTTAGTGTCAATTAAAACTGACACTTTCTATTCAAAATAAAACTTGCAGTGCAGAGGTGAGCTGCTCTTCTCTCTTCATATAAATTAAGTATAAATTAAGTGTTTGAAATTCCTGAAATTTTACTTTTCAGATCAAATACGAATTTATTTGTAGTCATATAATTAAAGTGACTGATCAAAATCTCTGCATCCAAAATTTTCTGTGTAACAGGAATGATTTTGTGAATACCTTAATGCATAAGTGATACATTCTCCATTTTTACTTCAATACCTTACCATATAATTACACAGATATACATATGCACTTACCTCCCAAATTTCCTATCTTTTCAAACTTTATATTTTGACTTTTAGCTTCATATTTTAAAACACAAGGAAACAGGATTTGAGTATGTAAGTTGCTTTGTTAGCTTGATCCTTTTGAAGTGAATTTGCCAGAAAAGCTCTCTTTTAAAGGTATAATGACAGACATTGACCATGAGGGACTAGTGAACTGTATTGTTAAGTACTTTTAGGCTAGTTTAAATATTTTCACTGATTTATTTTTTATCTTTGACATAGATGAGAAAGGAGTTGGACAACAGTTTTTGATTTTACTAGGCTTATTTGATTAGAAATACCTTGTGATCAGACTGCAGCACATAAATGTGATGAAGCAAGATAAATAGAAACAGAGAAAATAAACAGAGAAATAATCACCATGTAACCAGAACAACATAAAGCTGAAAGCTGAAAACCAGGTAAGAATCTAAGTCAATACAGCTGACATGGCTTGACATTTCTGAAGATCCATCCTTGTGATTTTTGTTGTTATGACTTCAATCTTCTATCTATATTTTTATCCTAATTGATAGCTAACTTTAGCCTGAGTATATCATGTTTGAACTTCAGTTCATAGCAGTGATTTTAGAATGAACACCATTTCTGTAGCTCAAAGTCATCCTAATAAAAAGGTGCAATACAAAAACCTTGTGTCATTTTAAATGCTTAAATATGTGAGACAGCTAGACTAAAAATAAAAACAAATATAAAACCCAAACCCAAACAAATCCAACAAATCAAAGCAGAAAATCAATCCAGAGATCAAGACTTCAATATTTTTTTTAAAATGCATTTCTGAGAAAGATAAATACATTAAGCTATTGGGCTTTTCCTGAAAATACAAATGTTATAACACTGCATAAAGGATGTAAAAAATTAATCCAAATGGAAAACCAAGGAGCTAGCTAGTTCTAAAACTATAGTAGAAAAAAACAAATTTGAGAGGAGGTGAATCATATTACCTATGAATGTCACAAAACATATTTGATCTAGAAGGCTCTCCAAATGCTTTCTATTATATATGTCTTCATATTGAATAGTCAGTCTAATACCATTGTCCTGAATGTTATGGTTAGAAAAGATGTTTGAGATCTTTGAGTCCAGCCATTAATTCAGCACTGCCAACGCTCCTATTAAACAATCTCCCTGAGGACCACATCTACATGTCTTTTATGTACCTCCTTTATATTATTTTTTCCTTTTCGTAGGACAAGATTGTTTTGTCTCTCCTGTAATGTGTAGCTGGGTCATACAGATTTGTATTTTGTCACAGAACTTCACAAATGGCCACTACTAACCAAGGTAGTACTAGAGAAGAGCTAGGGTGCAAAGTACTGATGTAAAATAATAAAAATTTATTCATGCACAAGAAGTGTACTAGCAGTAGTGAGGCATCCTGAATGTGGTTTTACATAAGGTTTGAATAACCTTTGAAGGTTCACGGATACTGTGAGTCGATTAACCAGTAACACCACATTACCCATTACAAGTTATAGTAAATGTCTGAAAGTAACTACATTTTTTTCAGAATTCTCTAAAAGAAAAAAAACACTTTTCTAGTGATTCAGATATCCAAGGAGATGGACTTTCCATAGTTACTTATCTATGATACCAGAAAACATTAAGCCTTCCACCAAAGAAAGATGTGTTAGAGAGACTGGCATGCTGGTGCTATCTTGGCTGTCCAGTGGTGTCATTACCCTTCACAGACAGCCACAAGCTTCCAAGAAGAAAGGCCCTTATTTTATGGGCTATACTGTTATTTAGTATTTTTCTTCAAGCATGGACAATACCTAAGTCTTCTAATATCTAAGTCTTCAGTAAATTCCACTAGCTCATTACCTTACATGGCACTATAATACACTTTCATAATGTAAAGACTGGTTGATATAACAGCTAGGGAAGGAATTTTCTTAATTTGCAACAATGGAAGTTGCTGTAATGTTTATAATGTTATAATGTTTATATGTTGAAGAAAGTTTATAATGTTGTTTATTTTGAAGACAGACTACTGGTCGTGACTGCTATCTCAAATGAAAATACCCAAAACTCTAAGACTTTAGGTGGGACTCTGTCTGCTGCAGTGTCACCACAAATGGTTAGACAGCTTTCAAATCAAGGAAGCTGAGGGGGTGTCTTTTGTTGCTCCTTGATTTACATAAAGAAATCTGCACCTCATTAGTAAAGATCATCTACTTGAAAACAAAACTTGCCAGATCTGGATACAAAATGATGAAAATTATGCCAATGCATATGCATGATCATGCAATGTGCTTGGACTAATCAGTCATAGCTGCATATGAAATGGAACATGAAATAGCCTGGGCTTTGTTAACTGTATATGGTAAATTATAATAGCATGAATAAAACAGTTTATGCAAATAAACATTTAATGAAAATAATTATGGTTGAAATTACTGCAGTTTTGTGAAGATACATTCATTGGAAAGATGTTTAAGACACTGAACCAGCTGAACCAGTAATGTTTCTAGGTAAAGAAATATTTACTTTCACCAAATACAGCAAAATTCTGGGTGAATTTAGCAAAAAATGTAACTCTGCTCAGTGCAAACAAAAGATTCAGAATAAATACTGATTCTCTTTTCCAGCTTCCTCCTGGAAGCTGGAAAACAATGACTTTTACTCTTACACTATATGGGATACTCCATTCCATTCTCTGCTTTTGAAAAAATTCAGAAAAATGTAACCTGAACTAAGTAAAGTCACTTTCTGTCTGTAGACACTTTTTAGAAAGTGATCTTGCATTGTGCATATTTTTGTGCAAACTGCATTGAAGCATGTCAATCAAATCTCGCACAAGTTTCATACAGAAATATCATTTTACACCCTTATATGAACAGAAGTGTTTAAATCCTGTTTATATAGGTAGAAATAATGCACATAGAGAATTCTCACTCTATAGAATATTCATCTTACATATTTTGACAAGCCCAGAGTTAGAGACAAAAACATACAGGCCCATATAAATATTAAATCAAATTTATTGGTAGCAGTTTTCACATCTTTGAAATGTCATTCATATTTGTAAGATTATCAAAGAAAAGGCAATGTGTTTACATAGATCACCAGACAAATTCAGGTCAATATAATTACTCAAAATGGCATATTTCTAAATTATCTGAGGAGCATTCATGCTGAGGAGCATACATTTGGTGTCCCATCTTAGCAGGTTGGAGGGTAATAAGGTTTCTTTGCTTGTTTTGATTTTTTATACTTTACAACCTGAAATGAAGTATATGGTGCTGATTTTATGTATTATACACCGTTGTGTGATTGGTTTCACAATCATAATGCTATAGTTTGCCTACACAGCATCAGGCAGGGTGGCATCAGATTAGGCTCACCCTTCTCTACGAGGAGGGAGAATCTTTGATCAGAAACTAGAAGGGGTCATTGGCAGAGATTAAAACTAGATGTGATGGGAAAAGGGGAAAATATCAGGCTTATCCTTGTGGGAAAAGCTGTGGGATGATACAAAATGGTTAGAAGGACAGGGTGATGGAAGGGACCTCTGTTCGTGACTATGAGACATACTAGCCAGCCTGGAATACACTTGCAGTCTTAGGGACATGAGGTAACAGAGCCCAACAGGGAAACATTTTGACTGTAAAAAGTGCCAGCAAAAGTTCAGACATGTTGCATCACTTCAATTCCAGACATAAGGAGAGCAGAGTTCAGGTTGTTCAGGAAACTAATGAGTGAAGTCCCATGGGAAAAATCTGCAGTGCATCAGTGCTGTCCGCTTTTTAATCATCACCTCCTAAGGCACATAAGCAGGCAATTCCTGAATGTTGGAAGTAACCAGATGAGGCAGAAGGCCAGCATGGTTGAACTGGGTTCTTCACTTTGAAGTAAGGAAAAAAAGGAAGGTATATGACAAGGTCAGATGGCATGGGAAAAATATTGAGGGAGACTGCAAAAAAATATGAAGAAGGAGTTTTTACAAGGGAATAGAGTGATAGGACAAGGGTGGATGGCTTCAAAATTAAAGAAAGTATGTTCAGATCAGATATTGGGAAGAAATTCCCGTGGGAGTAGTGAGGCACTGGAAAAGGTTGCCTGGAGAAGTTGCGGATTTCCCCTCTCTGGAAAGCCAGGATGGATGGAGTTGGGAGCAGCCCGGTGTAGTGGAAGCTCTTTGTGGCCCCTACAGGGGATTTAGAACTAGATGATCTTTAAGGTTCCTTCCAACCCAAGAAATCCTACAATTCAATTAATTTTCATTTTAACCAAAACTCTTCTTTGTTCTTGTAGTATACGTTTTTATAGTTTTGTTGTATTTTCCATAATGCTAATGTTTTCATTATTTTTACTTTTTTAAAATCAGAGTCTGAAAATTTTTCTGGTTTAGGAAGCAGTAACAAAAATGAAGATATTCCACTTAAAGTATGATAAGAGAAGTATTTGAACAAAAGTAATTTTTTGTTTGTTTGGGGGATTTTTTTCTTAATTTTTGGGGTTTGGTATTCTTGTTTGTTTGTTTTCAGGCTTCCCCCACACACACAATTTTTTCTTATGCAGATGACATGTTTCTTTTTTCTTTTCCTTAAAATTTAGTCAAAGTACTACATTAACTTAAGGTCAATGTTCCTTGTTTAATACTTGTTACCTATGTGACATTTATGAAGTTTATGTAGGAGCTCTAGATGGTCTACTGTGTTAAATAACTGTTAAGGTACAGTTTCAATCTTTCTGGACTGTTCATTACAGATTAAATCTTCACATAAAATCATAGCCAAATAACTTTTCTATTGAGCTAAAATTTGTGTTCATAAGTATAATGCTGTGATGTTAGGCATACTCAGCTGTGAGCAGCAATCAACTAGAATCATCTACACTAGCTCTGCGACTGCTCCTGTGTCAATAGTATTTCCATTACTTTACCCTAGACCTGTTTTGGTGACCTTGGCCTGACACAGAAAAACGTAGTTTTGCAAGGGTCACATGACCTGTCTTCTCAAAAGAGCACACCATCCCCCTTTTCTCTTGAAAATCAAAATTAGCATAATCTTTTTTATGTTTCTGAAAACTTACCAAGTACGCAGTATTTAATGCCAACAACTGTTAAACTACCACTCTACGATGATTACTGTTTTTCTTTCTTCACAGTTATGATTTACTCTGTGCGTGAGCCTTTGCTTCATTTAGTCTTCCAAATGGATCAAAAAAATTGGTCTGGTATTTGCAGTTAAAGGTAATAATCATCTCTCTGGAAAGCTGAGGCAATTTGTAGAATGAAATGTCTCAGGCTTATTAGTTTTAACAAGAGAAAATTAGTCAGGATAGATTTCTTTCCATACTTCTCTTTTAGATCCTGAATAAAGCCTTAGATTTAATATTGTTCTTGTTTGGAAACATGTAAACTTGACAGTTTCCTGGCCTTTACAGAAAAGATATTTTCATGGTAAGTGAAGATAATAACATAAACAGCAGCATTTTAGAACAAGATTAAATCTATGGCCTAGCTCTATAGGTCTTGTAGAAATTTTATTTCAGATGTTTTATTAGCTGAGCTCTAACAGCTCTGCAGGACACTCAGAATTCTAAAACTACATAAATTATCAGGAATGCATAAAGAAAAGATTCATGTGGTTTGTTTGTAAGAAACAAGAGCATACCATCAATTAGGATGGTAGAAACGAAAATGATAAAAGTTGCATGTTAATTACTACTGATACATTGCAGGCTTACACTTCCCTGTAAAATACATTCTGAGGCAAATTGTTTGTTTAGTTCTCCTAAATAAGCAATTACCAACATACTCCTTCTTCTACCTGACAAACTGTATTTTCAATTCTATAGTTCTTTAATCTATTTGCTAAATTAGATACCTTGATTATAAGGGTAAAATTATATAAAAGCCCAAATAAACCTCACAATATTTGCCTTCACCCTTTCAGAAATGTCCTTGAAATTTCATTATTGTATGAATGCAACAAGATTTTAATGAGTGACATGGTTGAAACAGAGGAAAAATTAAGATACTATGCTATGTCTCAAAGCTTGATCTCTAGTGAATGAGAAACAGATTGAGGGTGTATTTCCACCATCATAGTCCTCAGTCTAATAGTACTGCTGATTTATTACCTCATTTGGGCTAGTCATCTTAACAGTGACTCAGATACTGATGAACATGCTTTCATTTTTCTTTACATCTGCTTAGATGTAATTTGGTGTACATCAAGGGCAAATTGAACATGAGTCAGCAGTGTCCTGGCAGCCAGGAAGGCCAGCCCTGTCCCGGGGTGCATCAGGCACAGCATCGCCAGCTGGGCAAGGGAGGAGATTGTCCCACTTTACACTGTGCTTGAGTGGCCTCATCTCGAGTCCTGTGAATAAGTGGAGGGGCCTAAATATAAGAAGGATGTAAAGGTACTAAAGTATTTCCAGAGAATAGTGCTCAAGATAGTGACAGGTCTTGAAGGCAAAACTTTATAAGGAGAAGCTGGGGTCACATGGTTTGCTTATCTTGAAGAGAAGGCTGAGGGATGAACTTATCACAGTCTACACTTTCCTCAATATATGATTCTGAAGTTAATTGGGTCATCATTTTTTCCCTATACTATACACAAGTACCTTTTTTAAAGTTTATGACACAAGTCCTAAAAGAAATTCTTCCTTCTTTTGTGTGTGTCAATGTAATGTTTTCATGCAGTTTAAAAATACTGACAAAGCTTCTTGTCTCCTTTTAGAATTAATGGTAAGAAAACTATTAGTGTGAAAGTTGTGAATTTGGCTGCCACTTTTTCACTACACTGAGTCCATGGCAAGTTGTTTTCCCCCAGTTCTAAGCAGACAGATATTCACTAAAATTGAATATTATTCCAACTGGCATTGTTAATCCAGAAAAGACAACATAAGAAAAAAGTTTAAAAGTGGATTACATGTGCTAATACTTGTAGATAAGAGCATAAAATTAGAGGTTTTTGGTTATCTGGCTGTAAAGCAACAAGGTTTATTAATAAGAACACTTTCCTGTATAGTGCCTTTCGAAAAGGATTCCAACACCAATATGCAGATTAACTGTCAAACAGGGAGTAACAGTACAATTATTCTATAGAGCTTGATCACACAATAGGTGATATGCAGTGGTAAAGAGGTGGAAGGTGCATGATCTTTTCCTCAATCAGGTCATATCTTATGCACAGTAAGAACAAGATTCCCTCTGCCTCCTGGCTTTTTTCCAGGAGGAAAAAAAACCTATTGTCTGTCTTCTGCTGCATCCCACTATTTCTAAATAATATTTCTCTTCAAACCTGCCTTATTTTCAGGGTTCTCCCTGTTCCAAAAAGCAAGGTGTGATGCGCAAAATTTATCTGAAGATAAAAGATCAAAGGAATGAAAGTATTTCATAATCTTAATATCAAGATAGAGCATATATTGATTTCCTCTTCACTAGTTTCTAGTATGTTAATGCCATTGCTCTATTTTTGGAATTTGCTGGAATACTGTGGACATGCATAGGGGCTACATAGGAAGAAAATAATATTTTGGAAAGAAAATCTATTGATTTTGAAATGAAAATGAAAAAAAAAGTCAGTTTTTCAAACAAAATTCACCTTATACTCTTTTGACCAGGAAAAATAATTTAGAGGAGTTTAGTAGTATTTTGTGCTTTAGAGCTTTTTCAATTTCTCTCTTAAGTTATTGCAAATAACCATGAGCTTCCCATCTTAAACTGGAAGAAATGCAATTGAATTCAGATATTTTAACAAATATTCCAACAAAAGGTAGCTAAAGCTCCATCTTTTTGAAACAAGCACCTATCCCTGCAGTCTATTGATGGACTTGCTCTGCTTTTGAAGGGGAAAAGAGAAGCATGCCTTTATGGGGCTCATTCCAGGAATGAAAGGTACAGTTTTAAAATTGTAGAGTAGATTTTTCACGGCCATATAAGTATATTTCATCTATGTTAAAACCATTACATTATATAATACATTTCTCCCATTGAATAAATCCTCTTTGGTGAGAAAACAAATTTAAGAACATATTGGGGTGGAAAGTAGGGGGGATAGCCAGATCAACCATTAAGGATTAGATGAATTCTAGCATTGCTTCTTACCTACTTAAATTATTCCATGCTCCTCAAATAAGACAAGATTTTTTATCTCTAAACAATTTTAAAATTCTTCAAATTACAGAACCATTCCAACACCAAGGAAAATAGGGACTGAATGATCTGTACTTTATCGAATATACCCACTTATGGCTCAAAAAATGTAAAACCTCTGAGAATTGTTTTGTAATATTATAGGCCATTTATGGTTTTGGTTCTTCTACAGCATAATAGTCCTTTCATGGGAAGAAAAAAATCCCTTTTTATTGCTTCACTCCAGTGTCTCATATTTCTTTTTTCTATTCATTTTAAAACCCCTTTTTGGGCTATATACAGTCTCAGGTGAATTGTTTGGCCTTCTAAAAAAGCAATCTTTCTTTTGATTGAGTTTCCTGTGCTTACTCTCTATGAAAATCTTAACACTCTTTTTCTATCCAATTTCAGCTTATGTAAAATTTTTCAAAATGTTTTCCTACTCAGTTTAAGCTTCATAAAGATACATTTTAAAAATCTTACAATTATGCGTACTGCATATTCAACCTGGAATCATTCCAGGACCTTCTTCCCACCCTTCTCAGAGTATGGGGCCCAGCACTGCACACAGGACTCAGGGTGAGGGGCACCAGGGCTGAATCCAACAGGATGATCCAAATCACAGCTGGTAATATTATAGGCCATTTATGGTTTTGGTTCCTTTACAGCATAATAGTCCTTTCATGGGAACAAAAAAGCCCCTTTTTATTGCTTCACTCCAGTGTCTCATATTTCTTTTTTCTATTCATTTTAAAACCCCAAGGTCCCCCCAGGACACACCTCTTTGCCTCTGCGCAGCCCCAGGGTGGTGGTGCCTGGCCTGCCCTCGCAGCTTTCTGCCTGCCCACAGAGCCTCACCATGTTCTGCTTCTCCCACCTGTTCCAGCTGCGTGCCTGGGGCTGTTCCAGTGCCTGGGGCCATCTGGAACCATCTCTTGGCACGGGAGCTGGGCCTTCTTCTGTGGCTTAGCAGCAACTCCTGATATGAAACCCAGCAGCTGCCCTCTGTCCCTCTGCTCATTTTGCATGGCCAGCTTGGCTGCAGAAGGGGACCTGTGTCAGAGGAAGGTGAAGAGCTCTGGGAAGCACAGAGGAAAAGAGCTTTCCTGTGGGGTTTGCTGACAATATTTCGGGCCTTCATTGGAAAAAACCTGAGATCTACTGAATATGAGTAGTCTGCAAAGCATGTAGCCTTAGTGGATGATCAAATGCATTTTTTTTCATAGGAGTTGTTAATAAAGCCTTTTTTTAATCTATGAAAGTTTTTTAGAGCTAGGAAAATAAGAGTGATTTCTGCTCAGTGTCTAGAATACAAGTGCATGCCGGGTATGAAGCATGCCAGTTTAAAGCTGTCATCAATGGAAATAAAGTCTTGCACAAACCTACGTTGCCCAGAAATGACTGAGTAGAACAATTATTTTGGCTTTGTAGATTATAATATTTCTCGTTTTGTATCACTTGTCATTCTATACTACAAAGATTCAGACATACTTAGCTGTCCTTGCCCAAATTATGGTACAGGATTAAATTGCAAATTCTAGACTCTATCTTGTCTATTCCTACTTGCTGTTTCTCTGAAACAACTTCCCTGTCATTTAATATCCAAGGAAATCCATCTCCATATAAATTAATTCCTTGGACATTCCTGTTACTACATACATTTTAGAGGTAAAATTAATCTTTTACGGAAAACATTAGTTTTCCAAATATTCTATGAAAATTTCTCTAAGCGCCACTGTTTCACACTTTGCCATTGTTCCCAGACCCCTTAGAAATAATACAGTGGTATACCTGGGTTGTGAAAATAAAAACAAAATTAAGCAAAACCAAAATCTAATGTTTGCATTTTCACAAATTATTATGAAAACTAATTTATTATAAAAATTATATTTTGTACACCTATTTTAGGCTGTATAAGGAAGAGTATTCTTGGGACTACAGGCTGAAAGCTGCTTAGTGAAAAAAGACCTGGGGGTGCCGGTGGACAGCTAGCTTAACACGAATCAGCAGTGTACCCAGGTGGCCAAAAAGGTAGATGGACTCTGGCTGGATCAGGAATATCAAGAAAGTGGGTGTGGCCAGCAGGACTAGTGAAGGGATCATCCTCCTGTACTTGGCAGGGTTGAGTTTGTTCCTCAAATCCCATGTCCAGTTCTGGGCCCCAAAATTAAGGAAGAGCATTGTGGTGCTGAAACGTGTCCAAAGAAGGGCAGTAGAGTATTTGAAGGATCTGGAGCACAAGCTCTGTGAAGAGCAGCCCGGGGAGCTGGGGATGTTTAGCCTGGAGAAAAGGAAGCACAGGGATGCCTCTCTCTACAAATTCCTGAAAGGAGGGTGAAGCCAAGTGGGGGTCAGTCATTTCTCACAGGCAACAAATGACAGGACCGAAGAAAATAGCCTCTGTTTCTGCCAGGAAGCATTTAGATGCACTATTAAGACTTCTCTGAAAGACTGGTCAGGCAATAAGTTGCTCAGGGAAGTGTTGTAAAGGTGTGCTTGTGGCACTTGGGAATGTGGTTTAGTGGCAACATGTCTACACTACTTTAACAGCTGGACTCATTGATATTGAAGGTAATAATTCTATGATTCTATGACTCTATGGGATTTCACACAGATTTTGAAGTCAACAGCAAAGGGAAAATTAGATAGATTGACTATGGACACTGTTTACTGAATTTCAGAAAAGATTTATTATAAAGATTGTCAGTAAACTATTTTCCCTGGGCAGAGTATTTTAATGATTCACTGCTTACCCAGGGTGACTAATCTTTTGATGTAACAAATCTGTCTTAGTCTTAGAAAGCAATCTTCATCCTAAATGCAGGTTACAGACTGTCAGTAATGGTTCATGCAGAAATTATTCTGAAACATGATACACTCTCTTAAGTGCTGTTCCCTGATGTGCCTTAACACCTGCCTGTGATGTATATCGATGTTCAGCTATTCAACCAGTCTATAGCTGAATTAGAGTGACTATTTCTGATGCTCATGACCTCATTAGTTACCTCATTAGTTATCTCATTATTTCCTGTTTTCAGTGCTAAAATTCTGGGTGGCTTTAAGTGACTATTAGGCTATGTGATCAACTTCTAGGTATTGTTTCAGAAAACTAATAGTATTTCAGTTCTGCAATATTTAACTCGTGCTCATTAAGTGTTCCCATGAGGCTGAAATAATATTTATTGCAAAATACATAACAAAACTTCATAATTTTTCCTGTGTGACATTTTCTTGAGAATAGAACTTGACTAAAGCCCTCCAGGTGTTTGAGAGATACCTGTCAGAAGCTGAATGATCTGTAAAAGTTATTGTCAAAGTTGAATTTCAATCCTTGAGATAAATTATGGTGTATTTTTGGTATATATTCAAAACTGGATTAAAGGTTCGGATGTTTCCCACTGAAAGTTTTTTAGAGCTAAGTGAGGAAAGAATGGAAAAGTTTAAAACATTACAGGAATGAATCCCATAAAGGATTCAATCCCATGCTGCTTGAGTATGTTGACATGGAAACCTAATGAACTTCTCAGGCATTCTAAAATGCATCAATTTCTTATTTCAGTTATTTAGTCCATAAAGTCTTTTTTTTTTCTCTTTCTAGTATTAAAAATTAATTAATAACCGTAACCATTGCAATTGTAGTTCAGTTTGCTTCACCAGCTGGGAATTTGCAATCAATTAATATGAAAATTCTTGAAGTAAAAGTACAGTTGCTTTTACTGTAGATGAAAGTTTCTTATAATTGTAAGTCAAAAAAGTGTTGGCAAGGAATGAATATTTAAAATTATCTTTAATATTACACACTATTAAATAACAGGCAAAGTGCTTTGTATATGTTAGTATGTTTCCATAGAATAAATGTAAACAGCAGAAACAATACGTATAGTTTCAGGCAAGAGATGATAATATATCACTTTTTCTCATTACTCCATATCATATTGGCTCCACTTCATGATCCTTAAGGTCAAAAAGTTCTTAATTTATTTGTTCTGTTAGATATTAGCTGTCCATTTTCAGCAAATAAGATGGTTAACATTAAAATCATCAAACACACTAAAAAGTACTTATGATAAATAATGAAGTTTTTACATTTTCACAACCAAATCTAGAAAGTCATTCTATAACAATTCATTCAACTTGTTGAAGGACTTTGGACATAACACCTTGAAATTCCAAATCCATTATCCCTTGAACAAATAAAGTATCTAGCAATACTGGTGAAATAGTTTTTAAAAAAGTATGCTGTAACCCTCTATCCCAGAGAGGACTTGAATCACTGGAAAGTGTTGGGGCCTGGCCAGCCTTGTTGAGCCATGTTTAACACTGCTCAGTGGCCTCAGGAGGGTCTCTGAAGCTGACAATGAGATGACAGCAGGGCCTGCAGCTGGTCCCACCACGGTGACAGACACTGGACAGGCGCTGGCACCGAAACCGCTGAAACTGAACCAACCGGTGCCGCTGGCAGCAGGGCCTGCAGAGACACAGAAAATACATGAAAGTACCTGGTAAAAAAGCTTTAGCAAAAACAGTCAAGGAGGACAGGGAGAGCAAAGAGTAGGAAGAAGCAGAACCATCACAAGGGTGATTTTCAGGACCATCATCAAGGCTTTCACTGGAACTGGAAGAGGAGACAGAAGAGACAACCACAGCTCAACCCCTATCTCTGAGCGAGCTACAGGTGCCAAGAAAAGATTTCAGCCGTCATCCATGTGAGCATTTTACTGCCTGGCTACCCCAGTGCTGGGACAATGGAGACAGTAATGGCGAGCTAGAGGGTAAGGAAGCCAGGCAGCCAGGATCACTTGCTAGGGAATCAGGCATTGACAAAAATATAGGGAAAAAAGACACAAGCCCTTAGCTGCTGAAGGAGACTCTTATCAAATGTGACGGAAAGGTATTCCTATAAAGATGATGTTCCATGTAACTCAGGCAAATGGACTAGAATAAAGACAGGTATTCAATAACTGAGGGAAATGAAATATGAGAAAGAAATTAAATTTTGAACCAGAAAATGTGCAGCTCCCAAAGGATCCAGATGACCTTTTCTGTCAATGAACTTTGTGGAGGAAATTTATACAGAGAGCACCAGCAGTACATGCCAACCCCTTGGTAACAATTTTTTGGAAAGGTGATGCACCACCAGCAGTCAGTGACTTGATTTGGCAATTCTGGGAATTTGAAGAGAGTATTTATTTCTCCATCATTGCGGCTGTGGGGAAATTGATAGATAAACTGACAGATAAACTGGCTCATGAGTTCCAGCAATTCAGAGAGAATATGTCCTGCTCCCCACCTGTACAGGCCCGTATTTCAACAACTGAGAGCAGGTGTTCTTTTGTACAAGAGAGAGAACATAGAAGGACACACCACAGGGTACCCTGTGGCTTTACTTGTGGGACCGTGGAGAGGATATGAGGAAGTGGGAGAGACAATGTACCTTGAATTTATAGGTGTGGAAATTGCAGGAAAAATGTCTACAAATGGGGTTTTTTTCCCAGGGAATTTTTTGCCCTATTCTCCAGTGGGAGAGAAGTTTTAGTCCATTTCTACAAGATGTCAGGAGGGAACATTGTGATCAGTGTCAGAGGGATCCTGTTTCCAGCCAGGTGGAAGAGAGGCATGACTGGGTTTACTGGACTGTGTGGATTGAAGGGCCTGGCACAGCAGCCCCACAGGAGCTTAAGGCTGTAGTAGACTCTGGTGCCCAGGGTGCCCTAATGCCATCAAGCTATGTAGAATCCATCTGTATTTCTGAGTGACAGGGGAATCCAAAGAGCTGAGATTACCCAGACTAGGAATGAATGGCAAAAGCACACTATTTTGCCTGGATCAGAGATTCTACACATTCTTAGTATATTTTATCTCGGGAGAGGATATTTCAGGGACCCAAAAGGGTAGTGGTGGACTTTTGGTATAGTTGCCCAGGAGATGGAATAAATTAAACAATCGCCTACTTTGCTTGGTTTTTCAGACAAACCTTTTGTTGTGGGATTGCTGAAGGCTGAGGAGCAGCAGGTGCCAATTGCTACAACAACAGAGCATTGAGGGCAGTAGAGCACAAAGAAAAAACTGTAATTCCCATCTATGAACTAATTTGTCACCTGGAAAGCCAAGGAGTAATCAGCAGGACTAGCTCACAGTTTAACAGTCCCATATAGGCCAGTCTACAGCCTCATACAGAAAGTCTAACAGGGAATGGGGGCTGAGTAAAGCATTGTATGAGTGCTGCTGTATGAGACATAGCACTTCAATATGAGCTGGAGTCAAAGGCAGACAAGTGGTGCCACCACTGACATTGCTGATGCATTTTTCTGAGTCTCTGGCAGCAGAGTACAGGCCACAGATTGCTTTCACTTGGAGGGGTGTCCAGTATACCTAGAACTGACTGTCCCAGGTGTGGAAAAATAGCTGTACGATCTGCCATGGACTGATCCAGACTGTACTGAAAAAAGGTGAAGCTCTGGAACACCTGCAATACTCTTTTAATTTCACTATGTGGGGAAAGAAAAACAAAAGAAAAAAAAGAAGAAGAAAAAAGAAAGGATTGATTTTGCCATGAAACTGATTAAGGTAAAGGGACCTGCACAGGAGATCCAGATTTTTAGGAATAAAATGCTAAGATGGACATCATCAGATCCTAATGGACATTATTAATAATATATCAATGGGTGGATGGGCAATGTCCCCACCCACTAACAAGAAATAAACACAAACTTCTTTCAGGGGTTTTAGGCTTCTGGAGAAGTTTCATTCCAGATTAAAGTCTGATTACAAGCACTTTCTAGTGACCCAGAAGAATGATTTCAAAGTGGGTCCTTAGCCTCTGACCAAATCAAGCAGGAGATATTCATATTGTACTCCATGGTCCAAATGTAAAAAATGTGCTTTATACTGCACCTGGGGGAGAATGGCCCTACCTGAAACCTCTGGAAAAAAGCATCAGGAGAGATTCAGTGTTGACCTCTAGGTTTTTGATGAGGCATACAGAGAAACTGGAACATGTTTACTTCACCTGAAAAGGAGATGCTGACAACATATGAAGGTGTCCAATTTACTTTGATTTGAAGGTGATTTGTACTGAAGCAGAGGTCCTTCTGGCACCCTGGTTACCTGTGTTGAGTGAGTTGGATGTTCAATGGAAGGATGTCCTCTACACATCATGCAACAAATGCTATGTGGAAAAAGTCGGTTGCAATGATCACACAATGAGCTTTTATAGGAACCCTAATTGTCCAGGATTCTTAGAAGTAATCATGGAGTGGATAGAAGACCAAGATTTTGGAATGTCACTAGAGGAGATGGTATTACATGCTGAAGAGGTCACACTATGTAATAATAGAAAATGAGCAGCAATATGCCTTATTTACTGATGGATCCTCTTGTTTTGAGGGAAAATATCAGACATAGAAAGCAGCTGTATGGAGTCCCCTACCACAGGATGCAGAAACTGCTGAAGGACAAGGTGAATTAAGTCAGTTTGCAGAGGTGAAAACCATCCAGTTAGCCTTAGACATTGCTGAATGAGAGAATGGCCAAAACTTTACGCTGATTCATGGATAGTGGAAAATGTCCTATGGAGATGGTGGCAGCAATGGAAGCAGAATAGCTGGCAGCAACAGGTAAACCCATCTGGCTGCTGCATTGTGGTAAGGTATTGCTGCCTCAGTGGAAAATGTGGTTAGGCAGGTACATCATGCAGAAGGTCATGTACCCAAGAGTCAGGCCACAGAAAAGCATCAAAACAGGCAGCAGGTGGATCTGGCTGCTAGGGTTGAAGCAGTTCAGGTGGATTTGGATTGCCAGCAGAAGGGCAAATTCTAGCTCAGTGGACCCATGACACCTCAGAACATCTGGGAAGAGGTGCCACATATAGATAGGCTCATGATCAAGGGGTGGACATAACCATGAACCCTTTGAATGTGGAGCGTCCTCTATCATTTAAGCCAAGCAGGTCAAACCTCTGTGGAATGAAGCATGATGGCTGAAATATAAGTATAGGGAAGCCTGGCAGGTTGACTATATCACACTCCTCCAAACCTGTGTGGCAAGAGCCATGTGCTTGCAATGGGGGAGTCAACCATAGGACTGCCAGGAACTTCCTGTTCCCAGTCACACTGCACGAAACACTATCTTGGGAGTAGGAAAGCAAGTCTTACCATGACACAGTATTGCAGAAAGGGTTGAATCAGACAATGGAACACATTTCTGAAACAACCTTGTGGAGACTTGGGACAGAGAGCACAGCATTGGATGGATATATCACTTCCCTATTGTGCACCAGCCTCTGGAAAGTTCAAGTGGTGTAACAGTCATTAAAGACTGTACATTAAAGACTGGATGTTAAAGAGAAAAATGGCTGGTGGGACTTTCAAACTTTGGGATACACATATAGCAAATGCCACCTGGCTACTCAAAGATCTGCCAATAAGGCTGACTCTGACCAGTCAAAATTTTTACATTCTGTACAAGGGCATAAAGTTCCTATAGTGCACATTAAAATCATGCTGAGAAAACAGTCTGCCTCAGCAAAAGGGTCTGCTTTTGCTCGGGGACCTGGGTGCACTTAGTGGGTAATGCAGAAGGATATGAAAGTCTAGTGTGTGCCTCTAAGGGAATTTGATTTTGAGTGAAAACAGGCAATGAGTTAAATTGTATAATGCTAATATCTAACACTGTGTATTACCTCTTCTATGGTGTCTACATGTGTATCACCTCACTGAGCACCTTAGGGCATCAATCTTAACCAAAAATGTTCTGGGAATCTGAACCTGACATCCATTGTTGCACTTGAACCAGTGAAGAATGAATTCTGATAAAACTGAACAAGGGCAGAAATACTGGAATCAGAACTGACTCAAATATGCAGCATGAAACAATTTGGCAGCTGGGTGTTGTTTTATCTCCAGCTGGGCTCAAAACCATGACAGTAATTAATGCCAAAAATATAATATCAGAAAGAACAGGGAAAAAAAAAGAATTATATTATTATTTTTTCCACACTCAAAGCTATGGAATTAGAAGGCCGTAGCACTTTAGCACTAGAATTCAGGGAGTAAATCTTTAGCTAAAACATAAGAAAACGGTTGTCTTTTCCTTTCATAAAGAAACAAAGAGTTCCACTCTTCTTCACTTGAATCCATCTCTGTTTACTGCTGTTAGGGAAGAAAGGTTATTGACTGTCATTAAAAAAGCTTTGAGTAACTGGATACTATTGCAATACAATTGATAAAAGAAAACCTATTCTGAAGTCAAGAAAAATATTGCTTTTATCAATACAAAGCATAATTCTTACAAACAAACTTGCTCATCAGCTATACAAAACCTGTGTTCAAACACTTGAAAAACTGAATAAGGTGTGCATACAAATATGTACATGACACTAACATCTCATAGTTGCTAACATTTGTAAATGTACCAAGTTTAATATACTATGTTTTAGTTATTACTAGAGAAAAAAACTCATCCATTGAACTGTCTCAATAATCAAATGTAAAGTTTTCTTAACCACCAAAAGCTGCATAAGGTTTTCAACCCCTGTCAACAAGATGCTATGTTGTATATTTAAAGCAAAACTCTATCAACTAATTCAGTATTTTACTTTTTTAAATAATTTGCAGATCTCCAGTAAGAACATGAAAGCTAAATAAAATTAACTTATTTGAAAATATCTTCTATATTGTTTCTGAACAGCTGTAAAATATTGTTTAGCAGTGAAATAACTACAAAAAAAAGACTTTCCTCCAATTTTTTATATTTTAGTAGCAAGTCACACTTTGTTCTGCTGATTAACATAAATTGCTCATAATAAGATATTTCTTATGTCAAACTACTTTGTTTGGATGCCTTTGCAAGTTACATAGCCAAGCACACATTTCTAGATGACTATACAAGAATTAATACAGAAGTATTAAGAGGAGTGAGCATTCAGAAAAATGTATGGTCTACAGGTGGGCTTAGAAACAAATATTTCTTCTTGTGTTCACGGGAGACTGATGATTTTACATATCATCACAACTCCTGTTTATATAAATTGGTGGTCACTTACAGTAAATATTGGCCTGTTACTGACAAATAATTCAGATAATTGCCAGCTAATAAAACAGAAATCAAAACAAAACCAAATATTTAAGTAAAAGTATCTTGATTTCTGTGGAGCTTTTTTCCTGACTACCTAGTCTGTACTGGTATAATTAGTTTGTAAAATTTGTGAAAGATTTGTTTGTTGCTTCTAAATCTTAATGCATTAGAATATTAATTATTTTTTCCTGATTCTACATCAACAGATATCACAAAAAAGCATAAGGTCAGATATGACAGAGTATGTAACATAAAGAGTAACAAATATTCATCTTCATGTTGAAGTAAGCATATGTTTAGAAAGTGATGCTTACTAGAACATGTAATTTCTCTTAAACAGATGTATTTTAACTTCATGACTTGCAGTATTTATTTGAGTTTATCTTGCTCAGAGACATTAAGTACTATGTATTGTACATATAACATGAATGAATCCTATCATAAAGCAAAGATGGATTTAAAAATGGAAAAAAACAGGAATGGCTTCTTGCATATCTCTTTCTCAGAGAAACTGAAAAGAGAAGTCCCTGAAAGCATATCTAGATTTATCCTTTTTCACTTATCAACCTATCTGTAGTCCATAACAATGTTTCAGAGAGGTAGAATCATTATAAACTGCAGAGCATTCAATATAGATTCTGTAGCACTTGTTGTTTACTGAGTGACAATAATTAATTGAATATAGGTCAGATTTTCAAATACTTTATTGTTTGAATAAAAGTTCTATTTCATTCTGAATTCTTCATCCTGAATTATTCCTGCAGTATTCTAATGTGACTAATAACTTGTCTTCCTTATTCATTCTCTGTTGATACTTCATTTTGAAGAAAGTGATAAAGTCAGAAATCATATTTATACATATATTTTGTGACAGAAAATTGAAAGAAGACATTGGAGGGATGAAAATAATTATAGGGGGAAATAGAAGCAGTATGAATTTCTTGATACCCTATCAAAAGAAGAATGTATAAGGAGCATGAAAGACATTGCTCTAAGGTTTTCCATTATAAAGATATGAAATGCTTATCTGTTTTTTGTTGATAAAGCAAGAAAAAAAAACTTGATATGATAAGGTAACCTGAGTATGTAAATATTTCTTAAAGTAGCATCCTCTACCATTTAATTGACATTATGATCAGAAGAATAAATATTTAAAATAGAGTGGCTATATTAGCAAGAGAGATACCCAGAAGTTAATCATGAAAATTACCAATAATTTTTCAAATTTAAAAAATAACTTTGTTCCTTTCTCTTATCCGATTTTTCCCTTATATTGATATACTGAATACACGGTATATTAACTAGCTCTAACTCTTTTCTTTTTCTTTTTTTTTTCTTCTTTTTGATTTTTTTTTTTTTTTTGGTGAACAACACAAAGACCTATTGAAATAAATAGTATTTCAAATTTTAGGAGAACAAGCAAACTGGAAGAATGATGGCAACGAAAGCAGAAGTTCAGTGGTGAAGGGGTATCATCACTCAACAGGCCATCAAGCCGCTCACAATTTCAGAGAGGAGAAGAATGAGACGGAATAGTGACAACAGCTTTCAGTAAGAAGAGTAGGAAGACCAATTGAAATGCAAAACAAAGAGATTAATCCTATAATCTAGACCGATACACTAAATTATTGTTATCTTTCCCAAGGTAGAAATCATGAAATGAAACTTGGCAGATAACAAACCATTCCTGCCTCGAAAAAGAACTGTCTATGTGGTAACCAGTAGATAATATCCATTAGGATTTACTTTCAAATTATCAAATGTCAACAGAGTTTTCTTAACGTGATGTAAAACTTGGACACTTTACCAAAATTTTCCGTTGTATGCGTTCATCTTTAGCTAGCCAAAGGGTTTAATAGAAAATCATATCATGTCAGGATGATAGGAAAGAATATTTCTGAACTCTCTAAAATATTTTATCTATAACACTTCAAATAGCTGTTTGGTAGTCTGATGGCATCTCCATTGATCTGGAAGGAAGAAAGCAGTCAGGTGAATAATAACTTCATCTGCTGCAAGATTTCCTTAACATCTTCATTTATTGCATGAATGCGTCTTTCTATTAAATTCTCCTATCTTTTTCTCTCACAAAGCAGTAAATACTACACCACCTCTTAAGTTATCATTTCCAGGACTAACTCCAGTTAATTCTTATAATAGATGGATGTATTTCAATGCTGTCTCTAACTAGTACCAAAGTGCCACACCTATAGCATACTTGCCATGTCAACACAGGTCCTGTAAATAATCTCCATGTTCTCTTCAGAGTAGAAGTAATATCTTTCCAGGTTACAGGAAAATAACATACTGTTCTTTTTAAAATAAAATTGTTCGCTTTTAACTAAAAGCTTGATGAATGCAATGCATTAAAGCTATGTTAACATAGCCTAACTATGCAAAGAATGACATAATATAAACCAGAGAAAAGTGTTGAATTGTAGCTTTCTCATTAGACTCATTCCTTTTGGAAACACCTGTCTTCTACAGCCAAAAAAACAAGACAAACAAGCAAAATACTATATGCAGGAAAACAAAGCAACAAGAACAAAAGGAAAAACAAATTTGAGTCCATAAATTGTAATACTTCTCAGTAGTACTTGGAACTCCAGGGCAGACATAACCAATGTGACAAAGAAAAAAGTTCAGGATCATTTAAGTCACTAAAATATCCAAAAATCTTTCAATAGCACGACGTATTTTTTAATTATAAATATATATATTATATATACATATATATATACATATACATATACATTTAAAATCATAAAAAGGATTTAACAGGCATTTCCCAGTCAGATTCCAGAGATTTTAGTTTTTCATTATTTCACCTCTGTATTGACTCAAGAACACCTTCATCTTTAAATGAGAGTCAACAAATTCCTTTTTTCTTTTTAACTGACATGGAAACAGGAAGAATCAAAGCACAGTAGTAAGCAGAATTCTTGAAGGACAGACAGTTTCAGTTCACTGTCAGCTGAACAGAATCAGACACAGTTTTGTGGGCCTCTCCTTCGACAAAGGTAAGAAACTTCTCACTGAGCTTCAAGTTAGCTGAGTGTCAGTTTCCAGGGTCTGGTGGGTTAAATCTTATCAATCTGGGCAGAATCCCTTAATCTAAGGTACTGGAAGTCATTCTGGCAATGGTTTTCAAATGAGGGAATGATGCTATTGTCTTAAAACCTTTTGAAGCAGTAACTATGTGATATCATAAATTTTACTTAGACCTTTATTGTAATCAGTTTTTAACAGGTTTCATTTATATACATTTCTGTATTTTATATATAATAATGAAGATTTGTGTTTACAAAATAGGTTGATAGAGAAAAGTATTATCTTGTAACTTAATTTATACTCAGCATAGTACCTTTATCTTCATTTGAAATTAAGTTTTATAGGTTCAAGTTTACATTTCTAAAGTCAGTTTAACTTTTGCAATTGCAGTGTATTGGTTTTTTTGAATGTTCAAAAAAAGGTGCCATTCTTCAGTGAAAAACACAGGGTCTCACTCTAAAATGAAAAATTTAATATTGTTTCTTTATTTCCATTTGCCACCGTATGTTCAAAAGTCTTAGCAATCTGATGATCACTTTGCATTTAATGATGATGTAGTCAGAATTCTTCTGACTTACCCTTATTAACTTCATAAATTGTCCCAGGTTCTTCAAATCCTTTACTATTGCATTTTGAAAGGTCTTCTGTTATTTGCTTTTGCTCTTGAAAAAATTGGATAACACTGAACCTCTGTGAACAAAAGCAGTTATGCATCCTTTAGCTAGTATAGTAACACCCACCAGAATTATTTTAGACCTAATGATCGCTGATTTCTAGAATGTTCTGTTTTATCAACGATTTGGTCTGATTTATTTCAATAATAGTCATCATTGGAATGAAGTAAGTTGCTAGAATATAAATCTTACACTAAGGAAAGCCACTTAATTCTTCATCAGTCTTCTCATGTGTCTTCAGAAATGTGAATGCTTAAGTTGAAAACCACTATGCTTCCAGATAGCTGCATTTTATTTACATGCTAGTCACAAATTGATTCTCTATGAACACAACACACACAAATATACACAAACAGGTTAGTTCCCAATCCACTGTTGTCCAGATAGTGTGAGTATTCTTAACCTTGAAAGAATTGTAGATTTAACCTTATGTGTTTACCAGAACAATCTTTTGTATCGCTATCTTTACTGTGCTGTTTGCCTGGTTACCTTCTAGCAACACCCTTTAAATAAAATGTCAAATGTTGAAAAGTGTTCTTAACAATATTTGCTGTTGGAGGTTACAAAGATGCAGACAGAATAGACGATGGAAAAATATTAATATGGTTTTTGTCTGAACACTGTTAACAAATTCAGATAACCTGCTAAATACAACATTAATTTTTATAAACAAAGCTGAATCTATTTTAAAAATTTTTGGCTTTGGGGTTTTTTGGTTGGTTTGGGTTTTTTATAATAGTGTTGTCATTGTTTCCTCCCTGTTTCTACTTCATTTTTAGGTTTTTCTGGTACATTTTCTTGGCTTTTCTTTAAATTTCTCAATATTTTAAAAACTATTTGTTTTGAAAACTAAGTTCCTTATATGAAGAATAGAGAGTTTATACCTGTAATATTGGATTCCCTAACTTTGGCAGTGGAAAAAATATTATGAGAAATCACTAAATTCCTATTTAACTAAGAAAAATATGTATTTTTAGAGAACGTTTGTAGTCACATGGTGCTTTGATATTCCAATTTGCTGATACCTTTTCTGCCTACAGTATTTGCATTAGGTTGCATTCAGTCTTTGGGAGATTTTCATGTTGTTAAGTGAAGCTGCTTAAATGTCCCATTTTGCTTTCCTCCTTGCAATCTAGTTGTAATGATTTCCAGCATCTGTCTGGAGTCACCAGTGCTCAACAATTTTTGTCTACCACATTTTAATCAAAAGTACTGTTGTAGAAATTATTTTTAACTCCTTCCTTTTTCCCTCCATAATTATCAAACAAGTTACAACAGATGATTTTTGCATGGGTTTACATAGCTTAATATACAGGATAAGAGTGGCAGGAGTTCAACATGCCTCAAGGTTGCACATCCAGGGGTGGAATGCAGCAACGTGAGGAGCATACACAAGGAGCGAGAAAGGACTATCGCTACAATATTCATAAATCACTTTGAGTGTCCTAGCCTCGGATCCCTGAGCACCAAACTCCTTCTGTAGACTGAGTATTTGTTACATAAGAAACCACAATTTTAGCAAAAGCGGATGTGTACCACTTGGGATGAAGTACCATTTGTGCTCCTTCTCAAATGACATACCATGAGCAGTGTTGAATACCCATGATATCCCCAGTTTCTACTCCAGCAAGGCAAGAAGTGACCTCAAGAAAGAGTAATGGGCTTCCCTTCCAAGTGCCTCCAAGAATGGGAAAATGAGACAGGTAAAAACTTTCTTCTGAAGGTGTTGATGGCAATCTGCAGGGAGGCTGTACAGCTGGCTCAAGGTATTAGACATTCTGAAAACAGTGCAAAGTGAGGAATTTGTGAGAAATGGTGCTGTACACAAAATTAACAACTGGACAATGTACTGGCATTTTCTATGAAAAAATGAGCCAAGGTTAACAGAATGGAACACAGGTACTTATAAGTCATAGCAAATCATCATCCATATCTTTCCTATGAAAACATTTTTAACTGTCCACATGACTTTATGTGCTGCTATTACATAGACTCTGTATGGCTGAAGTGGACCACATGTTGTATCAAAGACTGGCATCAAAAAACAGGGTGTATAAAGAATAAGAGAACTTGCATGAACATTTTGTCAAAATTATTTATATACCAGAAGCCCAGAAAAAATTTGGACATCATGGAAACTAAAGAAAACAGAGGGGTACTGTGTCTACATTTCAAAAGGTTATCAGGCTAAGTTTAAAAAATTATTAATAGATAAAGTCAAATTCCGTTTTATTCCATTAAGCTCATTGGGCTTGTGTGTGTATACGTGTATTTTTTGGTTTTGGGGTAGTTTCTGATCTTATTTTGGGAGGGTTTTTTGGGGGTTTTGGAATTTTGGGGGTTTTTTTGGTTGTTGGTTGGTTGGTTTGGTTTATTGTTTTGTTATGTGTTTGAGGGGTTTGGGATGTTCTTTAAAAAATTTTCAGTAAAAGTTTTTAAAATGTGTCCCTAAACTATCAATTTCTCTCTTTAATGCATTTACTGACAAAAGACAATTCCCGAGTAAAATATAAACTCAGGAAGTCAATCAAGATTAACTGCCTATTCTAATGAAAACAATACAATTAAGGAAAATTTAGCTGTTTATTAGAAGAGGCCAGACCTGTAGGCATAACCTTTAGCTCAGCTCTAGTACCACATATGAAATATTTCTATACAAAATAATTATGCACATGAAAAAGATATACACTTTCTGAAAGATCCCGTTCCATGTCTTCTTCAAAGCTGGCTCTTTTTTTTTCTCAAGCCATGCAAGTAGCATTTTGTCTGATAAAATAAAATACACAGATTCCATGTTTGATCTCCGTTTCTAGAGATAGGATTGTCTCGGTGTTTCAATGATTATATCTTTGTCTTTTCTTGACGGCAAGCAGAAAGGTATGTAAAGCTTTTTGTTAGATGTTAATATGCAAAAAATTCTTCAATAGTATGTGAACACTACGAGGCGCAAAGTAAACAGCAATAACAAAATTATGATCTGTCACTGCAGGTCATCTTATATTAGCCAACAGTTTCTGTATTACTTTCCATAACAGTGTGTCATAGACATATAAAAATGAAAAATATTTTGACATTCAACAAAGAAATAATTACAAATTTCCAGATAATAGATGCTGTCAAAATTAGCTTTTCTTATTGCATGGTAGAGTTCAATTCAGAGAGTGAGGTTTCCCAAGCAGGTGAGGAAAGACCACAACAGTAGGAAGGCACCACTGGGAGCAATACCTGTCTCTACAAATTGAATTGTACTTGTGCTAAGCTAGTGAGACATGCGTAAAACTTACAGGGATATGGTGTGAATGTGATTGATGTTTCTCTTATAAGCATAAACAGGACAAAGCTTTTGCTTAAAGCCATAAACTTAATGTACCTAATCCATCACCCAATGGAAAAATAAGAAGCACCTGACAAAACGGATAGTATGGACTCAGCGAGCCCAAGAAGGCACTTATGCTCAAACCAGCAGAGAAATATGCTTTCAGCATTTCAAATCTCAAAACCAGATATTATTCCACAAGTCTAGATTCCAAAACTTAATTTTCCCTAATTCCAATTCTCACTGACCATTTTCACCAGTTTTTCTCTGTATGTTTCAAATTACTTAGTTTCATTATTCTGACCTTGATTATTGTACTTGGTTTTAAAATTGCTTTAAAAGTTCAGTATTACTTTGGAAAAGAATATTTGGTTTGATCCAGTTTGGTAATTTAATTTTTTTTAAAAAAAGGGAATAATCATAATGCATTAATTTTTTCCTCTTTTTGAATGTGCTTTTATTTTTCTCTGATTTCATGATTATAAACATTTCTCTATATTTTTCTATACACTATTTCTGTATTTTTATGTATTTCTATGTACACTATTTCTATGTATTTCTATACCCTATTTCAGTTCATTGTATTTCTCAGTTCCCTTTGATAGACTCACGTTGTGGCAGATCAATAAATGCCTAAAAGAGAGTAAGGCTCAGAAGTGGTGGGCAAGAGTGAAGTTCTGGGAATAATGTAGAGTGTGATGGACCATTACAGTGGCAAGGAACCTCATCTTGATCTCAGCACAAAGGGAACACAGGCCACACAAAGGCCTTTGCTTTAAATAAACAACTATGAACTGGTGGTGTAAATGTTTGTCCCTGATTTCATTAAAAGAATGTGAATGTCTGCCCAGTTTAGCCAAACCAGCACCTGGAGAGTGAGCAATTGTTCAGCCCAACCCAGATTACAAAAAACAAGGTAACCAGCAAATGAATTTTAAGACAGAAACAGGCTTGGGCTAGCATCAACCCTTCTATTCCTTCCTATTGAAGACACTGAGCATCATGACTCAGAGCATCTGGTGAGACTGGTAGTGGAAATCACATTGGTATTGTGATTGAAACTACTTCATTTTGCCATAATCTACCTTTGTTTTGAGATTTCAGTATATTTTTAGTCACTCTACTAAATCGGAAAGCCTGTGTGACATCAACTATCTTTAAATAGCTTGGGGACTGACCTGCTGGGAAGCAGCTCTGCAGAGAAGAACGTGGGAATCATGGTAGACAACAAACTGTCCACAAGACAGCAGGGTGCTCTGGTGGCCAACAAGGCTAATGGTGTCCTGGGGTCCATCAGGAATAACATTAACAGCAGTTCAAAAGAGGTGATTCTGCCCCTTTACTGTGCCCTGGTGAGGCCCGTCTAGAGCGCTGTGTCCAGTTCTGGGCTCCACAGTACAAGAAAGACATGGAGGTCTGGGAGGGAATCCAGTGGAGAGTGGAAACATTCCATGCTCCAGAGGGAATGGAAGCATCTCTCCTATGAGAAAAGGCTGAAGGAGCTGAGCCTGCTCAGCCTTGAGAAGAGATAACTGACAGGAAACCTGTCAGAGGCTGAAATCTTATGGTTCATGGCTTAAACATTGTTATGAGGGACTTTTGCCCATTATGGCAAAACTATGTATAAAGAAGCTGCCGTCACTGAAGCCCATCCTTCCTTGAAAATGTCTCCTGAATGGAAACTTAGACTGAGTCAAATTGCATAAGGGAATTTGAGATAAGATAAAGGTGACACTGTTGCTCAATCATCTAGGGTCTAGGGAAAAACAAACACTGCTAAGGGAGGAGAATGCATCCGAAAGAAAGCAAAACCCAGCAGCTGTCCAGAAAATCACCCCTGGCTGGGTTAGGGGTGGGGGAGGTCACAGCTCACACAATCATCTGCTGAGGCCAGGTCTGCACACACTCCTCCAAAACCAAGGGGAGAGCAGGTGAGTTTTGTGTGTGCCATAACCTCTGGTCAGAGAGATTGAACACCCATCCTTCCTTACACAAACTGGCTCAGCTGTAAAACCCCCCATCCTGGGAAGAACACATCTATGGGACATTCATATGAGAGGTAGCTAAGCATTGTCATAATCCATCAAATAACCCTAAAGCGTCCCCCAGACTCACTCCTGAGGCCTTGCACCAGAGAACTGCACATGATGCAGAGTGATGCAACCGATCCAGAGACTGGTGCAAGAGACAGTGACAAACTTGCCCCCTGCCAAGTGGGCATTCCCACCTGGCCCAAACATACATTAATCCATTGAACTTTATGCTTTTGGGGGACCCTCAGCACCAAGAAGATCAGATGGAGAGGATCTATGGGATGACAGTGGGATCCACAGAGTGGTGATATTTTCTAATAAGTAAATAAAAAATAAATTAATTAAAAAAAAAATAAAACCCAAACTATTGGCTTTGGCATATGGTCTTGTTAGCACCTTAATTCAGGCAGAGGCATCATTGTAATAACCCTATTGTGGTGGTGTTCGCAGGGGTCCCAGGACGAGGGAAGAGGTGAGAATGTTGACTCCATGTTCCAGAAGGCTGATTTATTATTTTATAATATACATTCTATTAAAAGAAAATTATATAATAAAACTACACAAACAGAATAGAAGAAAAGACTTCATCAGAAGGCTAGCAAGGAATAGAAAGGAATGATAATAAAATCTTGTGACTGACCAGAGTCTGAGACAGCTGGACTGTAATTGGCCATTAATTAAAAACAACCACATGCGACCAATCAAAGATGCACCTGTTGCATTCTACTGCAGCCAATAATTATTGTTTACATTTCATTTCTGAGGCCTCTCAGCTTCTCAGGAGAAAAATCCTAGTGAAAGGATTTTTCATAAAATACGTCTGTGGCACCCTATCATAGCAGAATCTTATCAACTTCTGTAAGTTTCTAAAGGAAGGGTGTCAAGAGGATGGATCCAGTCTCTTCATGGCTGTGCCAAACAATAGGTTGAGAGGCAATGGGCACAGAAAGTTCCACCTGAACATGAGGAAGAACATCTTTACTGTGTTGGTGACTAAGGACTGGAACAGGTTGCCCAGAGAGGTTGTGCACTTTACTTCACTGGAGGTATTCAAGAACTGGCTGGACATAATCCTTTGCCACATGCTCTAGGATGACTCTTCCTGAGCAGTGAGGTTGGAGCAGACCAGCCACTGTGGCCCCTTCCAACCTTACCTGTTCTGTGATTCTGTTCATCACATCTAAAACTCCTGTATTGTGTAGCCCAGAAAGATGTAGTTCCTCAGCAACTACAACTTTTCATGCACAAGACTAAGTCTGAACCTTGTGGAATTCACAAAGATTCTAGAAAAGGAAAAAAGCAAGTGCTACCTAATGCCAAGTTAGATAATTCTATCATTTTCTGTTTATTTGCTTTACCAATGGCTCTGGAAATCATTAAAATCCTATTGCTTGAGAAAGATTTCAATTGTATACGACCTAATGAAATCGTCTCAGGCTATCCTCACCTGAGTCATTTGTCTTTGCCATCCTGGCTCTTTGTCAATTTCTTGCTGCATTATCAAGAGTGGGGACTTTTTCAGCCTGGCCATTTTTTTCATAAGATTAAAACTAATGCAATCAGGAAATGGCAGAGGAGGAATTAGTAGGCATAATCCATCTCTTGACCCCTCCCACTGACTAATATAAAACAAAAAGGAAAGAAGAAAAGGAAAGAAACATTAAATAAATTATTTAAAATAGAATATACTGTGACAGACAATCCTATAGAGATTCTGTTTTGTTAATGATTTATAAGCGGATATGATGATAATTATATATAATAAAAATTTTTCCTTTTTTTTTCAAATCTAGAGCTAGAACTTTTCAAATTATTATGAAAAAGATTCTGAGAATATGTACACTATATTAGCAAATATGTAATTAAGAAAACACTAAATGCCAAAAGCCGGTACATGATGCTATTCCTCTGATTTTTAATGCTTCACAATAAAACCGGGAGATATATTTCAATCAGACTGTGTAGAGCTAACAGATGAGCTTGAGTTAGAAAGGTTACCTCTTCCCACAACATCTTTTCTCAGGACAATTGTAGATGGTGGGAGCTGAGGTAGGAGAGTATTTAGCATGGATTAAATTCCCATTTTAGATCTGTTAAATTCTTTTAGGGCATTTACAAGCACTGCAAACCTGACTGAAAACCAGTCAAAGAACACATAGTGAGAACCATCAGTAAACTAAATTAGACTTACTGTTGAAAGAGGCTGGTGCTTGAAATCTTGCTATTTTCTCTAACAGAAGAGCCTACTTTGCATTTGCCACAACACCAAATGTGAATACTTTAGATTCTCAACACAAGAAAGTTATAAATCTTTAAACTAAGGAGAGCTAAAAAACAGACTTCAGTCATGAACTATGAACACTCATTCACCAAAATAGAAAAGGCATTGCTACTTCAATTCACTATTAGAGATAGCTAACTTGGATCTATTGAATCACTTTGGACATAGCCTTAGAATTTACCACTTCATGTAGACTATCATGCACTCAAGAAAAATCCAGCTTCTCCAACCCACAGTTGATATCCTTTCCTTTTTCTTTACTGCATACATTCATTTACTTTTTTGTGTAACGAGTGAATCTCAATATTTGATAATAATGTACTGGCAAATTTTGCTTACTATGATCTTTAGTGTGCCTTTACAAAGTAACAAAAAACAATTACTCAAAAGTGTGAAATAATGGCTGTCCCTATTCTGATCATGGGCATATGTTCATGTTAAAAGTAAATGCTCTATGCCAAATTTGTTTCCAACTTAATTTTTTGTGTGTGTGGGATTTTAGTGGTCTAAGCATAGTGGAATACTAGCTGATTTTTCTATCTTAAGGGAACATCATTGTTCTCGTAACAGCGCAGATTTCTGCAGTTTTAATAAATGTATTTATGTAACAAACAGGAATATACTGATCAGCCCATTATGTTTGATTTGACACTGCTGATCACTTGCATGTTTGCAGGTCATCTTGCCACATGCTTCTGTAAATGTTTTGCAAGTTAATTATCTTAATGACCATGGATCTGCTGGAAAGCAAACAGTACTGGCAAATCAAATGACAATACTGAAGTGGGTTGTATAATTTGCTTGTCCGTTCTGAAGTGCTGAGAATTTTATGAGAAGCATTTCTGAAGCATCCCACAACTTTTCCTATCACAAATAACAGATCATGAAGCTCTCTGTGTGTAGCAGGGCCAGTTGCCTTAGTAACAGCATCACCCCACTTCCTCAAGAGAAGTGCCAAGTCTCTGTGCTTGAGGCACTGAGGTCTTTCTGCAGTTTCTGTTAAGCCATAGCTTTCCCAGGGAAGAATGTCAACTTATTTAACCAGTCTGGGGAAGAATTATATACAGAGAAACTTGGCTGAGGTTTCATTTCACTTCACCTCCTGTTAAATATGCTCCTTCTTGAAGAAAGAGTGATTAAGTCAATTGTCATCTACTATGCAGTCTTAAAATTTTGAGATATACAAGTGATCAAATATTCATATAGAAGTAAAACTTTTTTACTAAATCTATGAATTGTATCATATGTAAAAAAGGAAAAAAAAAAGCATTGAATAGACTGTGGACTATAAAGATGCAAATGAAAGAATGTTCAAGTGTTCTTGAAGCTTGTGTGGATGCTAAGAAATTTTACATTATTATGCACCCAGAAATAGATTTTCAGTTTTAATTGGTGATTTGGTGGCTTGCTAGCATTACTAGGAAGCATATTTCAGTGATCTATGTCACCCTAAAGCAAGAGTCATTTTGAACAGCAGGGGCAATCCCAGAAGTACAGATAATCAATTGGAAACCAGCTACTCTTGTCTTTAAAATTGCTTTATAAGGATAATTAAGACAAATTTCTGACTCTAAACTATTTATCAGGAGGGTTTTTTGGGTAATGGTGCCTTGTTTTTGTTTTTTTTTACTGCTTATTATTGTCTTGAACACAAAATTTTGATAAATACAAAACACAAAACATAAATTAATTTCATTATAAAGTATTTGATAACACTGAATTACTAAAAAAGCCAAACCAGAAACAAACAAAATGCAAAAAGATAACCCAGCCAAACCAAACCAACTGGTAATCTGTTACAATGTTCTTCTGCCAGAAGCCAGTGATTAAAAGTTTATTTTATCTATCTTCTTCAGCTTATGTAAAGGAACGAAGGCATTACAGATACCAAAAAAAAAAAATTGAAAGTAAACTTTGAATTTTCAGGGAAAACTTTTTTTTTAAATTTAACCCTCTTCAGAAAAATCCTAAATATTGTTGTTACTAACTAGGAAGGAAAACACGTTGAAATAAAAGATATTTGAGCATATACCTAAATTAATTTCCTTCATCAGTTGTATGTTATGTACTCTTTCAGTAAAAGTATTGTAACTAGCACTAAATTAGTAGTAAATCAGAATGAAATCTAATATGATGACTCAGAAAGAAAAGGGAAAAAAGATATAATTTTAAAACAAATGCTGGGAACATTTCAGTATTTATTGGAAAATTTGGTGAATTTACTTTCTTTTGTAGGTAATATGAAAGCCGTGGGTGGTTGAAAGCAACTATGACACCCAGCCATATTTGAAGCAGCACCTTATAATAACCCATATTTACAGCAGGTAAACTAAATATATTTAGTGTATTTTTTAAAACAGTATTCATTTCAAAATCGTGTTTGAAAACTGTTTGAATTCAAAACAGGTCTTGCAAGAGCAAGATGAAAATGGAGTTTTGCAAGCAGCCTTTCCTTAACTAAGTAAAATTAAATTTCTTTTAAATTGGATGAGAAATATTAGAAAAGTCTGAACAAAAAAAATAACCAAGACTTTATGGTGACATAAGGCTTTCCAAAATTATTCATTCCACTGTCAGACTTTATAGTGTAGATTCCAGCAACAGAAATTTCTTCATGGACAGGGAAAAAGGGAACAAACAACACACAATCTCTTTGGATCTTCCTAGTACATCTCTTAATATAATCTGAATAACATGAGAGGAACAAGACAAACTTGAAAAGTGGTTATATCAATATGTTTCCCTTGAAGTCCACACCTATTAGAACTTCAAAAGGTTCTTAATTGAGATTTTGGTCTTGATTAACCTTAGAAGTAGGGTAGATGTCCTAGAATACAGTTTTTAATCTTTCTCATAGAGGAATCAATGGTTTCCTGATAGGAACAATCATTCTATCCCTTAAGCCTAAGTGAATTACCAAAATATCCAAATAACATCAGCAACAAATGCCTTTTTTTCTTTTTTTTTGGTAAAATGTAGAGGATATTGTGAGATATTTTTCAGAGGAGGAGCATTATCCTGGCACCTGGATATCTCTCCTGAAGCATTCTTATTTGCCCCTCAACTACTACCTGTTTTAGAATCTGGTATACGTATGGAGTTAAAAACACCTCTGTACAAGAGACTATTTTCTGAATATTCTTTTGCACACACTGCATGGTGAACCTGTGGGCTTAACAGGATGATTTCTGACTTCTCACTTGAGTCCAGGCATTTCAAATCAAGAAATTCTTGTCTCCAAATTTTAGTGAATCTTCTGCAGCTCGTACTCTAAAAGTACAGCTGAGACTGACATGCTAACCTAATCCTTAAAGTAGAAATAGTGAATTGACAAAAATTTCTGACTGCTGAAGTATACCAGAAATAATCAGCAAGATTTAATCAGCAAAAATATTGCATTTAGTAATTATCAGCCTCATGATTCCATTCCATCAAATTCCTTTTAATACATTTTATACATACACATACATCACCATGAATTATTGATCAAAATACTGTCAACACTGGAGGGAATAGAGAAAAAGAAAATAATTAATGTGATGAAGTCAAGATCTGTTCAAGATTATGGAAATGTAAAATCTCATTTACTTATTTTTGGTATAGACAAATATATTGCCATTTTATCAGGAAAATTCGGATAAATAATTTTATTTGAAGACAAACTGTTACAAAAATTAAAAGTCTAGGAGAACAGGATTACTTTACTTTCCGCATCATTACAGAAGACCTAAATTATTTGTATATTTAATCTCACAGAACAGCTTTCTGGCACATATTTTCCAGCACACAGTAAAATGAGGGGTCTCTCAGGTTGTTGTTGCGCAAAATGGATTAACAATTGAAGAACTTCTGTTATAATATTTATAAACAAATGTTAAGTTGAGGGGAGAATAAACTAAACACCAGGATGAGATGGCATGTATTATTAAACAGGAACATACAGAGGCAGAATATATTAACATACTGTCCAAATTTTATGAGACTTTACTAACAGTTCTTTAGGGTTTCAGCAGGTGGTTATCCTAGAAAAGGGTGAATATTTAATACATAAATACGTTAAGGAACATTAAATAAGAGACACGTTTTCTATAAAATAATAGGATTACAAACTTGAGTTATATCCCATGCCTAGGAGATTATAGGATTTTTACCCATAAAATGTATCAAGATCTATTCCAGATTGGATTATATGAACTGCTTTGAATTAAACACATAAAAGCTAGTGTATGCTACATTTTATGGAAGGATCTACATGCTTTTCCTTTGGTGACCAACATCAGACTACTTAGAGTTTAAAGTAATTAGGCAGGAACCTAATTGAGCATTTTTTTCAACTTCACAGCTAACTCCTAGAGTAATTATTGCGTTGCATTTATGGATTCCATGCTGAAGTGTCGGATCAATAATTAAAGCCATAATTTCAAAAGCCATAAATGCACTCTTCAAATACTATTTCACTAAGTTAAAGAATTTTCCAGCTACTGAGTGACAGTGGGATACTACAAATAATTTACTTTAAAAATCTACTGCTGTGTCTTGTAGCCAATATAAATTTGCAGAAGAAGAAAAGATGTTGATTTTGTTTACTAACTCCATTAACTTCTCTTTCACAAGTAATATTCTTTCCCAGTAAATATCCCTTGATACTTCATTTAAAGTCTAAAGGAACCTCTCTGCATTAAATTATTCCATTACACATCATGAAAACTTTGGTCCTAGCATTTATATGTCTTGTCACAAAAGGCACCAAAAAACCCTTTCAAGCCAATTACAGAATTTTTTTTGAGATAAAGACTTATTCACTGGTCAAGAGATGTAAGTCACTGCAGAGTGAAAGATGAAGGCAGGATTTTTGCTGGTTGCTTATCATGCCCATTGGGCTAACAAACCCCCAGCTGTGCAAAACATGTTTTTCTCTTTGAAGCACAAATTACTAAATGAGGATAATGTCCCAATCTGAAGTGTAAAAAGTAATACTGGGTAGAAACTATAAATTATGCCATTAAAGACACTTGTTCCTGTTTTATCCAAAAAGGAAATGCACAAACCTATTTTGAATTTGAGAAAAAGGCTTATTATAAAATAAAAGCAGAGGCAAACTACAAAAAAGACTGTAGTCTCATTGCTTCGTTATTGGCATAATGTAATTCTGAGTACTCCAGCAGAACAATCTCAGCTTTTCACAACAGCAAAAGAAAAACTTAAACATTTATGAGGCTAATTAGAACATGAGTTATATGGCATAAGTCATTACTAAGAGGTAGAGACAAGAAGCAACATCTCCTCTGGGAAGTCTCTTTAGGTGTATCTATTACATCTCCAGCACTCTCAGGGTCAGGACTTCAAGCTATATCATGTTTACTAAACATCTCAAATTTTAGGTCACTGTGGTGGGTTGACAGGAAATAGGTTTTCTGGGAATGGAGTGGCCAGAGGCCAATGGGTGTTCAGATTCTGAAATTGGCACCTGTTTTGACCAGGGAGGTATTTGGATACGCCTCTGAGAACACAGGGGTTAAAAGCAGAGCTGTCCCCTGGGAACTTCCTCTTTGGGTGTCCGGCGGGAAGAGTTCGGGTCTCTCCCCTGGCCCAGCTACTGGCTGGGTGGGGGGAGGAGAAAAGCCATGTGGCCGGGAGAGGTAGGCCTGACCCTGAGGGGTGGAAGGGTGGGAGAGTGGAAGAGCCCCGAGAGGATTTTGGGCAGGGGGAGGGGAAGCCATGCGGCCGGGCAGAGGTAGGCCTGACCCCTCATGATGGAAGGGTGGTGGGGGCACCAAGAGGATTTGGGAGAGGATTTGGGCAGCGCCCCCAGGAGAGAGACAGAGAGAGAGAGAGAAGCCCTGGGAGGATTTGGGCAGCACCCCCAGGAGAGACAGAGAGAGAGAGAAAGAAGCCCCGGGAGGATTTGGGCAGCGCCCCCAGGAGAGGCAGAGAGGGAGAGAAGCCCCGAGAGGATTTTGGGCAGGGCCCCCCCACCCAGGAGAGACAGAGAGAGAGAGAAGCCCCGAGAAGATTTTGGGCAGCCCCCCCAGGAGACGACAGAGAGAAGCCGGCGCTCGGTGCATGGGGCTGTGGCCTTGAAGCCTTGATGTTGGTGGCATGCCCGGCTTGTGGAGAATAGGGGGGGAGCACGGAGAAGTCTGGCCGCTTGTAAGAGTTTCTTTTTAACCCCTGTTTGGACAATGAAGTCTTGCAGAGCATTGACCTTTTCTGGAGCAGGAAATGGGCAAGTGTGATGAATGTGGGGTTGTGAGGGAGCCCCTAGATGACCAAGAGATAAGAAGTGGCTGTTGCTGGACGCTTTTTGTCAGCCATGGACAGAACCATGCTTCCTTGTGACACAGAGGCTGCATCCAGGGGGAGGCGGTGGCTTGGACCGAGAGGGTTCAGTGGAGAACCCCCAGCCCTAGGGGGTAGAGAAATATGGGGGGGACAAAGGATGTCCCGGAGGTTTAGTGTTGGAGAAGCCCCGGCCCCAGGGGGTAGAGAAATATGGGGGGGACAAAGGATGTCCTGAAGGTTCAGCGTTGGAGACCCCCGGCCCCAGGGGGTAGAGAAATACGGGGGGGACAAAGGGGACAAGGTGAGACTGTGCATTTTTGGGAAGGAGACAAAGCACCCTTAAAAGGACAACCCTCGAAGCAGCTCTGGTCCATGTTCATGTGGTGAGAGCACTGGACATGAAAAGGAAGAGGTCACCATGGCCCAAGAAGGACTTCTCCTCTTGATGGACTGAGAATTGAGTATTTACAGAGTGATGATGGACTGAGAGTTGAACTTTGAGAGATGTATTGGGAGAATTTGGTAGGGGGGAGGAGGAAATGCTTTTGTGAAGTTTTCATTGTCTGTGTGTGTATCTTGCTTTGTAGTGTAGTTAATAAACCTTTTTTCCCTCTATTTCTAAGCTAGAGGCCTGCTTTGCTTATTCCTGGCCCCATCTCACAGCAGACACCAGGGAAGAAGTGTATTTTCATGGGGCACTGGCATGATGCCAGTGTCAAACCATGACAGTCACGATATTCAATCTGGCATATGTTGGGTTTTATTCCACCTGCGTACTATTTTAAAATATTACCATTAACAAAACCCAAAACAAAAAATGTCCCAACATATTTCTCCCCAAAATTTTATTTCAAATTTCTGTAATCACATTCAGTTGTGTCTTTTCTCATTATTATCTTTTAATATATCAACAAACTACTAATTAAAAGCAACAAAAAATCAACACCCCCCAGCAAAAAATTTATAGGGCAATTTCTTTCATCAGATATTGTTGCTACTGGAAAAGAGAGGGGGTAAATGCATGTGAAGGTGCGTAAAATTATTGAGTTATATCGTACTATTAAGTCTATTTTTTCTTAACTTTCCTTAAAAAAATTAAAATAGGGACCATAAATCTTCTAAGAAAGTACAATAAATTTTTCTAGTAAAAAATCCCACAAAAAACCCCAAAACAAGACAAAGCAAAACCCAAATCATCTTAGTTTCTTGGTTTACTGAAAGGGTATAAGTGAACACATTAGAATATAATTCGTACTTATAACAGAATTTTTAAAAGAGTAAAAAATTAAGTCATAGTTGCAGTACTTAGGAAGCATAACAATATCTGGGATTTTTATTAGATTTTTAATAGCTTTTGGTCAGCCATTTTTCAGGAAATTATGACACCTGTTAAAACACATACATACAATTTTATCTTTTTTTTTTTTGTGAAGATTTCAAGCATTTCCCATCCCAAAGTACATGGAGCTTGAAATCAGAAGGCAACTCCAACACCAGCCATCTTTCAAGCACACATCACTAAGAACTTGATACTAAATTGGCAGCAGAATAATTCTTCTTTCAAGGCATGCTCCAAGATCCTCCACAATTAGAAGAAGAATTTGGATCAGATAAAGGAAAAAAACGCATCCTGAGAAAGAAATACGTTACTGTCAGGATAATTACAGTTTCCTGTGAGGCACTGGAATAGGCTGCCTAGAGAAGCTGAGGATGCCCTGTCCCTGGAAGTGTGCAAGGCCAGGTTGGATGGGGCTCTGAGTGACATGTCCCTTCTACTAGACTGTCCCTTCTACTACTGTTAAATCCCCAAGGTCAGGGGATTGAACTAGTTATCCTTAAGGTCCCTTCTAACCCTAACTGTTCTCATTCTTTGGAATAAAGTAAATCAGCCCAAGTCTGAAATATTTTGCTCTACCAGTTCTGCCAGCCAATGAACTATTGAGCAATGTAAAACACTTTATGATTTGCCTTGGGCTGTAATTTATTTATGCATTTCTACTACTATGCTGGGACATTGGAGGGCATTGACTATTATTAAAGTCATAACATGAAACAAGAAATTACTTTTAAAATGAAAATCATACTTCCCAATTTAAACAACAATTTTGTCTTGCCCAGATAAATTATAGATGTTGAAACATAGACACACAAAAATCCTGTTTTGTTATTGTTCATTAGAAGTCATTAATTATTTTCACATGAAAGTAAACAAAGTGATAGAGTACATGTTAAAGGAATAATTTTTTATGCTTCTGGAAGTATAAATAAATAAATAAATAAATAAGTGTATATATATATATATATATATATATGTGAATAAACACAAATACTGCTATTCACAAAAAAAGAAAAGTCATAATTGTTGGTGACTCAGGAAGAGATATAAGATGGTTTGGGTCTGGGTAAGGCCTGGGTCATGACTTGTAAGTGTGAGAGTTGCTTAACAGTTGTAGTGGGCAGATAACTGATTGAAAGTACTTTCAAGACCTGGGGGAAGTAGGGAGAAAATCCTAAGGGACTACAAGTGTTGTTTGTTTTGTTTATTTACAACCACCACCGCTCCCTCTGAAATTGATGGGACTATTATACAGGCTCATTGTACAATACACCAAAGACTGGACTTTTACTATTTAAGCTTCTGGTACCAAGATTTTTCAATAAGTGTGCACCATCTCTATACATTTCCATCAGGTTTGTATCTGTATGATCTGACTCTTTATTTCTTGCAGCGTTTGTACAGTATTTGGGATGTAATTCTGTGTGTTGGTGCAACATAGAATAGTCTTGTCTTTCTCTCCAATTAGATTTTCTAAATTGCTACAAGGAATAATAAGAGCAATTTGTTACACAATAATTCTCACTCAACTCTTTTTCTCAATAGACAATTAGTTCTTACTCTCAACAACATCAGTTTTTTAAATCCAACAGATTAAATGTAAACAGAAAACCACCTAACAGTAAAGAAGCAATTAAAACTGATTCATACCTGTGAATTTCTTTTATTTTCTAGGATGTAAGAGGGGAAATAAAAGCTAAAAATTATAAAGAATGATGAAGTAACTGAAAAAAATTATTGAATTAAAAAAATAATTTTCCAATTCTGATGTTTTTAAAAATCTGTCTCATTTCCTCTTTGACTTCAGCCGCATTTTACATGCACAGACACTGCCAGAAGAGACCAAAAGAAAAGAAAATCTGAAGAAACGTATCAGTGGCAGACATTTTGAGTTATCAATACCTTTGATTTTTGTCATGGAGAGAAGGGAGGTATAGACAAAAGTCAGAGCATTACTATCATATGGCAATCCAAATAATATGAATTTTCTGAAACCTATTAGAAATACCATTGCACAAACTAGGTTTAGTTTCAACATATTTTTCTTTGGCCCTTAGGAGGAAAATGCAAATGTTGTCTACCATTTTTTCATGGGTAATTGAATTGTTTTTTTTTTATTTTGATGAATAAAGAGAATACATTTATTCATTTCTTGGTTTTGGTTTTTTTCTTTTTTTAGCAAGGCTCCCTGTAGCTTTACTTATTAGCTGTGTTGATTTCCCTCCCTTTGCCAATTTTAGTTTCACAGGAGCCAAAATCAAACACAGTTTCTACATGTTGTCTTACCAACAGCTTCCTTTATTTCTGCTGTTTTCCTTCTAAATGTATTTCATTTGCAATCTGATCTCCAGTCTTCCTGAGTGCCTAGAGCAACCTGTTGCTGATTTATTATTTCACAGAGGCTTGCTACCAGCTGTTCTTTCTCTTTGCTTATAGTCTCCAAGAGGTGCCAGTGCATTTGCATTATGCAGGCAGCCTGATGGGTATGCAGATTACACAGTATAACTCAAACTAAACAGGGCACATCCTGGGTGGGGAGGGGGAACAACCAGAAAAATAGAAGCTTAATTTCTAGTTTTAATACAAGTAGTATTAACTTTTTTTCAAGGGAAACTTAAGAACTTTACTGTGTGGGTCAATATATCTCATTAGTAACATTTACGTATCACAACTAACCTATCATATTGGTTTGGTAACTAGTGTGCTTTGAGTTGTTTTTCCAGCAGTTCTGAAACTTTTAACGATTTCTTTCATGTTTTCCTGATTTGTTTTCTATAGCAGCCAGTGTCACATTAGCTGGATGTTGTATTCAAAATATGTTTTGTTACAATACATACATGTGTATGTATATAATGTGGATATGTAGTAGAATGCAGATATGTGCAGTTGCAATTAACAGGCTTCATAATGTTCTTTGCAGTTATTTTACATTTATTTCTGTCTCTGAATCCCCTTAGTGAGTTATATTGCATATTCTACAGGAGTTATATTTTTGTTTCTGTTGTGAGTTGTGTCGCAGTACTTCATTTACATCATAAAAATAGAAGTTCTCAGATTTTTTGACTCATTCATTTGTATCAGAGCTAAGAAAAAGAGACCATATAAACTAAGAGATTAAAGAGATTAGTGCTTGTCAGGTGATATACAGTAAAAATTTGGTGAAGAGCTCAGTAATAGCCAGAGGCTTTCTATGCTCCTGCTATGTAACTACTGTCAGCTCACGTCATGACACCCATGGTAAAGAAATTTACTGAAGTCTGAAATTTGCTGAAGTCTGAAGTCTTAAATTCTGCTGAAGTCCCTCTGTGAGAGTAAAACATAATTCAGATACACTCACTGGCAAATGGATAGTTATTATTTTTTCTTTCAAGATTATTGAAGGTTGTGTTTACAAAACTAGGTAAGAGTCACACTCCAGGAACAACCCAGAACTATGGACTGTTAAACAGCACAAGCTTTTCTGAATTAAGCTTCCCTTTCAGCACGTTTCTCAAGTTAATCATTTCGTATGTTCAAAAAATGAGAGTCTGATAGATTTGGGAATGATCAGAAAGGACTCAAATAAATATACAGACTTGACTGTTTAATATATGGAAAATGGCTTAAAAATGGTAAGATTTTTTTTCTAAACTTTTTACACTTTCAGGATTTCAGATTTTACACATGTAACTTGCTACCATCATTTCACACCCCCCGCCAAAAAAAAATTTATTTGCAAGACTCCTTACAATTCCAGCAGGACTACTATTCTAGAAAAACTACTTTAAGTCCACAGATTTTTGATCCAAATACTCTAGATATAAAAATAGTAAGTCAATAATAAGTCTATATAGCGTTGTTTGCTCTGGAAGAAACAATGCTTTTTATACAGGGTAAACCTCTATATAGCAAATAAATATAGGGAGATATGACACTATTTCTGCCTTAGGAGCAAGTACTCATAAAAAAGATTAAAATCTAACAACAGAAAGATAGAGAAATCTTCTAAAGCCAATGGGTTAAAAAAAAAAAGAAGAAAAGAAAAACCAAACTTTCAGGAGATTAACTCTATATTGGTAACATTTATATAAACAGATACTGTCATTTTTACTGCTGTCTTGCCATTAGATAAAACAGGCCAGATAGAATATTGGAAGATGTTTAGTAATCTCTGTTTTGTTGCTGTGTGTTCTTGTCTGAGTTAATCTGAAAAGCTTCCTCCTTGGCAGAGGTCATGAGTGAACAATACCCCAGAAGTCTTATCTAAATTGAGTATTTACTCCATTTTCATGAAGTCACTTTGTTATTTTCTGTTAGCTTAGCATGAAAAATAGTGTTAATCTTGGTGGTCCCCTTATCAGATAGCAACAAGACAGTGTCATCATCATACAAGTAAATAAAAGATTTATCAAAGCTGAGAAAAAGGAATTATATGCAAATTAAAAAATGTAATAAACATTTGAACAACTCCAATACTGGCTGTGGCATTTGAGGGGAAAAAGACCTAAAAAGCAGCCTCCCTCCCTACCACCCAAAACCCACAAACAAAACCAACCAACCAACCAAAAAAAATCCAAAAAACAAGATCAGCAACAAAACAAAATCGAAACCAAATTAAAAGCACCAGCAACATTTGTGGTTTTAAGTTGTTGTTTTCTTTAGCTAAGTAAGATTGCAATCATGACAATACTAGGTTATTAATACCAAGCACAGATATCTGCTTTCACTGATATTGTACTGAACTAATGTATGTGAAACAGTGAGTTGAACATCAGATGTATGTTTCAGCATCTTATCTGTGGAGGAAAGTAGTTTATTTATAAAATGATAGAAAACCCATCCCTATATGATCAGGGGCCATTAAATAAAATTAGTGAGAGGAAAGGAAAAAATCCATCTATGACTCTCACTTCTGAAAGAAAGGTAAACAATATTAAGTGATAATTCCAAGGAAATTAAAACCTGGGATTCTTGTACTATGATTATTGCAGACCTTTTTTTCACTCTCAGACTTTGGCCTCATCACATCCATATTAGCTATCTAAGAGACAATGTATGCCTTAAGAAACATGATTATTGTTCAGAACTTGACACATTTTTACTTTATTTGATGTTGTAGAATGAATAATAATGTGTATAGTTATAGAGAGCTGTCAGAGGAAACAAAATTTTTAAGATAAACACAGTGCAGAAGCCTTTTAACCATACAGTGGCTCTTTAATTTTAATGCTTTCATTTTGAAAGAGTTTATAATTACATGAAAGAAATTATATGAAAGAAACTTGAATTATGTAGGAATTTTGGTGAAGTAGTACATTCATAAATTCCATTGCTAATATGGCAGCTTCCAAGTCAATGATTTGTTTCAAGACAAATCCCATATCATACCTCAAGGTAGCACTGACACTTCTTGATTTAACACTACACCAAGTAGTGTTGGAAAACAATAGGTCTAACTGAGAGGTAAGTATCTAGTTTCAAAACTATGCTGTGATTTTAAAAGATTTTAAGCCTAATTTTGATTAATTTTGTGGGTTTTCTTTATGGTTTTGAGCTTTTTTTTTGTGTTTGGTTGTTTTTGTTAAGTTTGGGTGGGGATTTTTTTGTTGTGGTTTTGGTTGGGTGTTTTTGTTTTGTTTTAGTTTGTCTGGTTTTTCGTGGCCTTCAGTTTTTTGTGGTTTGTTAATTTGTTTTGTTGTTGTTGAGAGGGGCTTTTTTGGGAGGGGTTAGGGTTGCCAGTTGTTTTGGGATTTTTTTCTTTTCTTCTTTTGTACAATGATACTTCGTGTTAAGACATGAAGATACTTTCTTTCCAGAGTTCATACAAGACTTTAAAGTGGAACTCAATTCCGGAGCAGAGGAATCCAATGGCAGTTCAGAGGATAAGGATCGCCCTTCCTGTGACAGACTGCTGATCTAGAAGAGTGCAGGATCAAATCAGGTCTTAAAATCCTGTGAAAGAATCTCATATATTCTAGAATACTTAAAACCCTGCATTGCCTGCACATAGTTACAGAAATGGACCGCCTCCCACTAATGTACTCTGAGTAGTTTCCTGTACCTGTATGTAATTGCTGAATAGCTTTGCTGATTTTTACTGTGCTACTGGGAGAGTAAAATAATAATCAATGTATGAATCTTAGCCCTTTGATCTTATTTTACTTATCCTCCATACATATGAATATCCAATTATTCAGATTATTTTAAATTCCAGTATCGAAATTATAAAATGGGTAATGCAAACTTATTCTATTAATTAAATTATATGTAAATGAGTAATTTTTTTCATGCAACTAATTAAATAAAATTTAAAGTTGTAATTTAAATAAAATGTAAAGTTGTAGGCTAATTAAAAAGCCTAAAATATAATTAAATTATCGGATAGAAACTTAGCATGACAGCTAAATGTTTTCTAAGAAGTAATGTATGATGATGAAGTACAGAAGCCCCTTTCTTTTGAGCATCTTATTTAACTTTGGAAATGAAAGTAACCAAGTCCTAACCTAAGGATACTGCCAGGTATTTAGTTTAAAGTATATTCTTATGCTGTTGTTGGAAAATATTGCACAATTGTTTTTTTATAATGACTGGCATCACTAATTTATATTTTATTGGAATATAAACTGTAAAATCCCTATGTCTTCCTTTGGTCTAAAAACCCTGATTGTTGATTCCAGTCAAAAGAAACAACTGTTCTGGAAGTGTGCTTCAGCATGCTGCTCTAAATTTCTTCACTACTTCAGTCAGCATCTACCCAAATTGGGAGAAGAAACAGATGTTATTCAAATTGGTTTTGCAGAGATCATTCAAAAGTTTACCTGGGGAGTAAATGAAAATTGCTGTAGAATCTGGCATTATACTTTTATGGAAAAAGAAAGCTGGTCAATGAGCCTTGAGCAACAAATGTTGCATGCTAATAAGATCTTCTCTTAGACATATGGATTTCAAGCCCCCACTGTTTAGGGAAGGACCAGTTCTTAGTATGAAACATAGATTTTAACAGTGCAGTGGAAATACAAGAGCTTACAGTTTGTAAATAAACCAAAACCAAACCAGACCAGATAAAAATTTCTGCTTTCAAAGTAACAAAACATGCATTATTTTTCTCCAAACCCACAGGCCCTCAGAATCCTTATGTAGCCTAGCAGCTTGGGTAATGAATGAATTTTCAGCTACTTCCTGCCTGATACAATTACTGGTCCATTAATTTTTTCATGCAACACACCTAACCAAAAAAAATGTAGGGACATTTACTGTAGGCTGTCATATGTTATTGTTGTTAAGGAGAAAGTTGAATTTAAACTTATTTCTCAGTACAAGTCCTTCCCAAGGGATGCAACTTGCAAAATTGTATAAAGGGGGTTAAGTCAATACCAGCTTGACTTGACTGTTCTTGCCATCTGTTTATCATAGTCCTTTCAGCAGCTGTTTTCCATTCTTCTATTGACCAAAGGATATTAATATTACTTGACAAATACCTGGTGTATGAAATAAATGTTTATCTCATTTTTTTGCCTAACAGCTGTTGATTCATCCATGCTAACATATTTATGGAACATCCATCATGTATTTAAAGGGTGGACACCTTCCACTGTACTTTTGGTGGGAGAACATTAGGCAATGAAGAAAGGCAGCCAGTAGAAGTTAATGACACAGCTACGCAAACAAGACTTACAACTTTAGTAACATACACATGAATCACCTTTCAGAGATGACTTTTCCTTTGACTAAAAAGCCCTGCAGGTAAGTAGGTAAGACATAGTGCCAAAATATGACTTGAAAAAGAATCAACTTGCTAGCTTACCTTACATCAATTTCTGTGATTTTATTTCTGTTTTGAAAAACTTGTTTATGAGTTCTATTGAAAAGAGGTATTTTACAAGGACCATATGTCAAAGAGGACAAACTATTTGAAAAATTATTTGAGGATAAGGACTTCTTCACCTGAATGGTTAGATGCTGTATTTATTCATGCAAAAAAATAATGATTTAAAGTAAAATTGGAGCACTAAAAGAAGAATTTTAAATCTGGTTGTAGTTACAGGGCCTTCTTGTTTTCTACCAAAAAGAGCAATATGTTTTCCTACAAAAAAGATAAATATGTACACTACAAATTTAGTTCTATTTTAAAATAAGAGTTTTATTTTAAAATAACTTTGTACTTATTCAGAACTATATTGTTCTACAACAGATTCTTGAGAAAGCATAAGAAAGTTTTAATCTAGAAACTTACTTTGTTTCTAGGTTAAAACTTTCTCATGCTTTTAAGTTGTCCAGCTGTGGTGTTTTGACTTTGGCTGCCCACCAGTTGTGCACCAAACTGTGCTCTCACACACCCTTGTCTGCAGAACAACTGGAAAGAAGGCAAGATAAAAAAACATGTGGAGGGAAAATAAAAAAAAAAGGAGAAAGTTTAATTAAAAACAAAAGACAAAAGAAAAACCTCAAACAAACAAACAAAAAAAAAAAGAACAAAACCATTCTGGCATGCAGGGGTGGGAATGGGGAAATGTTGGAAAGACAGACTTGAAGCTGTGCCAGAACTGCTCTGCAGTAGCCAAAACACTGGTGTGTTATCAGCCCGTTTCTAGATACCAATGCAAAGCACAGACCTGTGAGGGCTTCTATGTGAAAAATTAGCTGCATCCCAGCCAGACCAGTTAACAAAGAAGTGTAGCCTAGATTGACAGCAAAGAATTCTCTTTGTCCCTGTTGTGCTTTCATCCCACCTTAATTCTCTTCATATCTTTGTATTTCCAATGAGAACTTCAGCTTGAATCACAGGGAAGGTTCAGTGGATTTATACAAAGTAAATATGCTAAATATTACATATTTCATCTCAAGTTCAATAGCAATTGTAAATCTTTTATCCTTAATTATGTCTCACACCCTGTATGGTTTTTAATTCTCTTTGCTTCTCAGGCTTAAAATATGTAAGGAATGTTGAAATACAAAGAATATATGAGATCTAAAGTCTTCACATTAATTCTTAACATTAACTAAATACTCTCAAAATATGATACATTGGTTATAGCAACTCCATATTTCAAGAATAAACTAAACCACATCAACTAAACTGAACTATATAAATGAAAATGTTTCAAAACTCCATGAATACTACACCAGCAGCAACATAAGAAGCATTTTTCACTGCTAAAAATTCTGAAATTCAAAGCAAGGTTTTAGATAATAAGCTAAATTTATATTTATCTAAGTGAAATATTTTTCAGAAAAAAAAATGAAATCTATTTGCAAGTTCTGATAAGGAATAGGTAAAATAAAATAGGTGAATTGGTACTACCGGTGGTACTACTTCTAGAGATGGAAAGTTTAAGGAGTGTCAGGACATATGTGTAGGTGATTGTCTGGCAGAGCTGATCTGTACCAACTCTGAGATGCTGGCTGCTCCTCAGAAAATGGACAATCCCCTACTCTCTCCCCAACAGGCTGGAGTGGATGTAAGTCAGAAAGGGAATCGAGGTAGGTCCCTGCTCAGCGGGCCAAGTGAATCTGCTTCTCTTCCCAGGTGCCCCTATGGAAGAGATATGAGGGTCTAGAAATTTGAGGACCAAGAAAACGATGAGTTAGAAGAGGGAACACCTGGGGAATTGTCTAAAGCTATGGATGGTTACAAGTTATTCAGGAGAGATAGGCAGGGCTGGTGAGATGGCGGTGGTGGCATTGTATGTAACAGAGGACTAGAATGTATAGAGGTTGCAGTTGGAAATGGCGTCGTTCAGAGATTCTGGTTAAGGATTAAGGAACAAACAAATAGTGAGGATAACAGTGTGGGAGTCCACCTAGGGACCACCTAGACAGGGTGATAATACCAATGAGTTATTTTTCAAGGAACTAAGGGATACCTTCAAATTAACTGTCCTTGTCCTTATGTGGGACTCCAGCTTGCTAGCTGCCAACTGGGAAGACCACACAGCTGGCACAATGAGGTCCAGAAGATTCTTAAAAAACATGGATTCTTAAAAAAGAATCTTAACAAGATTTCTTAAAAAAACAAGTTTTATGGCACACATACTGAGGCAGCCAACCAAGAAATATGCCCTAATTGATTTGCTGCTTGTTAACAGAGCGTCTCATGAGTGGTGGTTGATGACTGTCTTGGGCACATTGAACTCAAACCCATGGAGTTTAATATTTCTGTTGTTAGGAGTAAAAATGCCAGAAAAACCTCAACTCTGGACAAAAGAAGAGCAGAATTCAGGCTGCTCAAGTAACTAGTTAGTGAGGTCTCCTGGGAAAATGTTTTTGAAGGTGCCAGGATTCATAAATTTTGATCACTATTTACGTAACACCTTCTAAGGCCAAGGAGCTGGCACTTCCAAAAATGGACCTAAGGTAAAAAAAGAAAGTATTTGCCCAGTGGAAGCAAGGTAAGGCGATATAAGAATATAGAGATGTTGCTTGCCACTCTAGGGAGAAAATTTGTCAAGCCAAAGACCAATGGGAGTTGAAGGTGGTCAGTACTGTGGGAAGCAATAAAAAGAGCTTTTTAAAGTAACAAAATGAAGTGCTGGACTAAAATAAGCTCATTACCTGATGAGGATGGTCACTTCATGAATATGAAGTGTATATATGTATATAGTGACATATACAAGACAAAGATGTTTAGTACTTTAATTATCTCCTTCTATAACACAGATGATGGGCTCTGAGGTACTAGGGCTCTGAGCTGGAGGATCATGTCTGTGATAATGAGTGATAAATTCCCAGTCAACCCTGAACTTGTTCACAATCCAGCACTCCAGCTCGATCCCTATAAGTCTGTTTGGCTTGATGAAATTCATCTGAGTATGCTCAAAGAGCTGGCTGATGTCATCCTGAGGCCTCTCTCAATGATTTTTGAATGGTCTTGGGAATCTGGAGAGGTCTCAGTCAACTGGCAGCTGGCTAACATTGTCCCAGTTTTGAAGAAGGGTAAGAGCTATGATCCTGGAAACTACAGGCTGTCACTTGAGTACCTGATAAAGTTGTTGAGATGATTCTAGGATACTATACAACACCTGAAGGTCAATATAGTCATCAGTCAGAGACACAGTTTCGCGAGAGGAAAACTCTGTTCATCAAACCCGATTTCCTTTTATGACAAGCTTGTTCAACTAGCTGTTCAAAGGAAGTGAGTTGATATAAATTGGATTTTAATGAAAATTTCAATGCTGTCTCTCACAGGATCCTTTTGGAGAAAATATTCAGCCCACAGCTGAACAAACACATCATGTGATATGTGAGCAACCTGGCCACAAGGGGTTATAGTGAATGGAATGACATCATACCAGTGACCTGTCACTAGTAGGGTTGCATGGGGGTTGATTTTATGGCCACTTTTTTTCAAAGTTTTAAAAAAACTACTTAGACACAGAAACCCAGAAGTTTATATATATACTATAGATATATATGTATATAAAATGAGAAAAAGAGAGTGGTTGTATAGTTGTAACACTAAGTAAAACAAAAGAAGAACCATTACCTTAAGTATTGCTTGTGTCAAGAACAGTATGGACTGTGCTTCATGACATCATCTTGTCAGACCTTTCAGACTAAATTGTACCTTATGTGCATCTGTGGGGAAATGTCTAAGAATAAATGACTATGCAAACAGAAAAAGGAGAATTAACTATTGGCAGGTGTGTGTTATTTTGAAGTATACCTGTAGCATTTACAGATCTGGGTTGGAAATCTTGGTTTGATGGAACAATAAAAATCAAAACTCATCTTGGTTTGTTAAATCTTTTATCATTCACATTGCAGAAAGTATAACCATTCAAATTCTTTCATTTTTTCTAAGCAAATACATCTCTTTAGTTTTCTCTTGCTCTAACTTAGAGTCTCTCCTGAATTCAGTTGTGTAGTATTATAATCTTTAAAAGGCTTGTCTTTTTGAAGTTGGCTTAATCTATCTATCTAGTTTATAATGCTCTTTTGGGTTCCTAATAAAGACTTTAAAATTTCTAAATAATTATTGCTTTTGGTTTTATTAATCATATAAATCAATGAAGAAAAGTAACCTAGTTATAATACCATTTCAGAGAGCACCTCCATGAAACATTCTAGCAGTGATCAACCACATAGTTTGCAAGGAGTACAGTTAGAAGAATTCCTCTACATTTTTTTTATCCTGAAAAAAACCATTGTAGGCATGTTTTTTAAATAATTGCCTTAATTCCTTAATTAATTAATTAATTAATTTTACTCTAATGTTAACTCTACCTCCTTCAGCACCATAGTGCTGAAATAAAGTCTATATCAATGGGCTCCAGTATTTTTATTTCAGAGTGTACTTACTCACAGCTATACTTTTCCGAGTGTGTAAGACATCATTCCTTTCTGTTAGCTTTTGTGTATTTCACAGTTAAGCATTCTCCATTTAAGGTTCCTCAGGCAGCCTTTGAAACTTGCAAAATATACAGAATAGAAAACAAAACAAAAAAACTCTATAAAATCTAAGGGCTGTAATTTCTATATTTGAAATATTATTAATGTTTCTTAAAGTGTAGTATAGATTTTAGACACAATAGAATTGGACACCTAGGGAATATATGAAGGGCTGAAATTTTCAGCCTGTGTCAATATGTCAAAATTAAGGACATTTTTTCAGCTACAATACTAAATGGACATGAGATGCAAAACTAGATGACCTTTCTTTCCAAAAATCAAAATGGTTTTTTGTTTCCACTGTGTCCTTCCCAAGTGCCTTTAGTAAGCCTTCAGCACATAATGTTTTTTGAATCTCTCAAACTCTATTTGAGGTTATAAATAAATAAATAGAGATAATTAAATTGCATTCTGATAGAGCTGCAGAAGAATGTCTGTTCCTCTCAGAAAACTGACACGAAGGTTTTTAGTATTCATTCAAAGCTTGCAGTACTCATTGTATTGTAAAATCCTCCTGATATAGAGTTTCACAGTTCTAATTATCAAGGGTCCCTATATAATAGGATTCCAAAAATAAAAAGAAAATCCCTTATCCCCCAAATTTGGGACCTTATCCATAAAAACTGCTTCAAAGTAAGCATAGATTTGAACTTGACTCCTAGTATTACAAATACCTAATTCAAACTTGCTATACGTATTTTAGAGCCATATGTATGAAAATCATGCTACAGACAAGAAAATGCTGGCCTCCTTTTGTTACAGTTTATGAATATGGGGTACTGAGGGTAGAAACTTCACTTATTAAAAATGGGGTGGAACTCAGTCAAGGGCCATAGATAAATCAGCTAAATTTTTTGGGTTTATTACTGCTTCATAATTACTGGATTATTTGAGATGATTGTGTAAAATCTGTTCACATAATTAAGCAAATAATTACTGAGTTATGAATTAGTGCTACACATTTCTCCATGTAAAACATCTTAATGAAGTTGATTTCATTTTTCTGTTGTATGGAAACTAATATTAGTAACCAAAATCTTAAGTGATCAGGACTCAAGCACCCTTCACTATTTCAGTAAATTTTTTTTACAAAAATTCTAGACTATTTACATGGTTGAAACTCACTTCATAACTGAGTTTAAGTTTCACTACTAATGTAACCACTTAAAAATCCCTTATAAAAATTATGCCCTTACTGGCAACATTGGTTGCCAGTTGGTCCTGCTTATCTAGGAAACATTTCTATTTTCTTTTAGAAAGTCAGATTTTGATTGTGGCACAAGTGAAGAAAGGTTTAAGAAACTCCAGATTAGCAGAACTATTTTGGAAGAAGGAAAGAAAGATGTGTTACCAATCATACAACATACATTGATCATGTGATGTGAATAATACAAAGATAATGCAGTCTTGGGATTGACACAGAAAAGATATTATATTCTTTACAGTAAGTCTTTTGTCCCTCTTTCCTTTTTGAATTCAGCTATCTTCCCAGGAGGCAGCTGTGAACCTGTGAAAAACACTGCAGACTTACTGGCTTTAGAATTACAATAAGAGGCACAGGAGAATATTTGCAATATAAACCAGACAGCTGAGTCAGATATGAGTTGTTATAAGTCTTGTTCTCAAAATTTTTATTAAGTTTTCTGTCTTTCTACTATTTAACATTTCAAAGTCATCTCAATATATTCTAGGAAAAAGAATAGTGGAAAATACTGCATGACAGCAAAGTCAAGGTTTATTCCACATCTTAAGGGGACACCACCACTGCTATTACAAAGCCATATAGATTGCAAAAATAATCTATAGTGACTAACACATCTGGGGCATACTTTGTCTTTTTAATTTACCTCAGAAGTATGTAAAAAATTTAACAACTTCTCAGCTAACTTCCAGTTTATTTTGCCATGCTTACATATGTGTAGTGCCACATGTAATATAATGTCCTTTACAGAACCATAATTACTTTTAAATTTCAAATTTTGTGAGCTTTTTTCTGCATGTTTAGGCTCAATAGACAATGAGCTACCTGGAATTGCATGGTCAGCCAAAGAAATTCACAAACTTAAAATTCTTTTTCTAATTTTTATCTTTCAACAAAGAGCAGATGTGAAAATATGGTGACACCAAGGCCAATTTCAAAAATTAGAATATGAGCAAATCTTATTTGGCAAATCACACTGTCAGTAGTTGATTATACATATAAAACTATCAATATTCAAGTGCACTGTATAAGACATTATTCCCAGGAAATCCTTCAGGTAAAAAACCTCAAAACTTTTAACTTATTATTCACAGTTACTCTTTCAAATTTATAATTTCTCAAGGTAAAAACCTTGAGAAAACCTTGTACGTGAAAATAATTTTGTACTTTCAAAAGCTTCCTCCATGTATGTACATACATAGGGCAGCAAGAAACAGTTGTTTGAATAAAATTCATCTTGATGCATCAGCAGCTGGATGTTAGACTTCTGTTCTTGTATTTGCGGGGTTCCCAGATGAAGGGAGGAATGATAAATCTGACTCCATGTTCTTAGAAGGCTAATTTATTACTTTATGATACTATATTATATTAAATAATACCATACTAAACTATACTAAAGGATACAGAAAGGATACAGACAGAAGGCTAGAAAGATACTAATGAAAAGCTCCTGACTCCTTCCAGAGCCCTGACACAGCTTAACTGTGATTGGTCATTAAGTCAAACCAATTCACATGAAACCAATGAAACAACAAACTGTTGGATAAACAATCTCCAAACACATTCCAAAGCAGCAAAACACAGGAGAAGCAAATGAGACAACATTGTTTTCCTTCTTCTCTGAAGCTTCTCAGCTTCCCAGGAGAAGCAAGGGGCAAGGGGATTTTTCCAGGAAATATGATGGTGACATTCTGTATAATTACATATTTAGTAAAGATATTTTGCTTCTACAGAGAAGCAATAACAATGCTAACACAAGCTGACCTAGCAAACACCTTGCATTCAATTGACTACATGTATGCATTTGTTTTAGATTGTGGGACAGATTATATAAAGAAAATACATGCATTACCCTAAATTACATTCATAAACAATTCTTCACCTACATGGCCAGAATAAAATAAAAAAAAAAATCAAATATGGTTCAATTTTTTAAATTTGATAACTGCTGTTTCTGCATTCTCTGATAATCTATATGAGTATGGAAACAAGGACAGAAAATAAAGACCTTAAAGGGGTCATTTAAAACTTTTACAAGTATCTGGGATATCTAGTTAATCTATGATTCTGTAAGGGACATTTGTTAATAATAAGTAAAGATACCATGACAGCCTGGTTTCTGTGGCTCAGATTTGCTTGATCTGAGATATAACTTGACCACATCATTTTGCTCCAGTTTGCAAATGAATGAAATGAAAAATATTCCCAATATCTATCTGACTTTTAATTTTACCAGCAGCCCTCCGATTCACCTGATTTATTTAGTTCTGCATAAAGAGCAGGGACAAGATTTTTATACTGAAATTAGCATAGGCCCACCTGGGGAAGGGCCACAGGGGTTCAGAACTGATAAAATTATGTCAAGGAGTATGACATGTGCCATGCTCTTCTATCCTGGATTTAAAATCTGCTGAGATTACGCTGGCTGGTGGCACACAGTGTCACAGTGGTAACTATCTACCTCTCTCTTGTTTCTCTGTTTCCCTTTCCCTTTTTTTTTCTTACCTTCTGCTTATTGAAATACATCGCAAGCCAGGCCAAAAAAATACCGTCAATGCCTTGCTAAGTGCATTATTCATTCTGGTTATTCTAAATTTTGCTAAGTGAAAGTTTTCCAAGTGCCTTATTCTGTGTGGATGTGCTGAAGTTTACAAATAAAAAATTTTTTAATGACTTGATTAGATTTTTATAATTTCTCCTGCATGCTACCCAGAATAAAACTTTCCCTGCAGAGAACAATGGGCATTACAGGCTTTTTTTCTAAAAGCCTACCAACAACTGCACAGACACCATCTGATTGCTTGTGTTGGCACTCGCAAATTATTACCTATCACTTTTTAAGTACTGTGACACTAAACTCACCATATTATAAAGAGTGTTATTACAAAAATTTTATCATTCATATAATAATAATAGCATGCTCCGAAGTACAACTGCAGTCTCAAAAGAAAGAAATTGCCATTGGTGGTTTCTAAATTACTTGAAGTAGACCATTTGAGATTTGCGAAAGGAAAAATAATCTCAATATAAACCCTAGAACAAACATATCTAAAACTAGCCATACTCACTAATTTCCTGTATTTATTAACTCCTAAGAAAAGAGAATATTTAACACCTCTTTTGGAGTGATTCAGAGGTGTTAGCAATAGGTAAGGCTTTATAAAGGGAAGGCCTTGTAACATGGCTCAGACCTGTTACTTAGGCTAAGTAGAAAGGAAACTATAGTAGAGTGACTCAGCTGGAATAGGGGTAGAGAAATGCGAAAGATGTGAGAGACGAGCTGCATGACTGTTGCACGTCCACATTGTGGTTTGTGGTGTTGGGGCTTGTTGTGACTTATGTAAACTCAAAACTAGCTAACTGCTCAAAAAAGGCCAGGTTTTTGTCAGTAAAGAGCACTCCTTTGCACTTGCCTGGGGTTCCTACGTCAATCATTGTTACGGTACCACTTTTCAGTTTGAAGTTTGTTTTACGGTCAAGGTTGTAATTTTAATTAAGGTTGTAATTCCAATGTTTAAAATTGGTATGTTCCGTGCCCCCCATATTATGTTAAAGTGGTACTGCCTTAGGCTCCCTCCCTGCCTTCCCCCTCCTTCAGTTACCTGTCAGTCCCCTGGTTGCCTAGGGAACTCCCGCCCTTTTGTATCATTTTCTGTGTCTGTCATTAGTCCCCTCTTCGGCTGCCATGGTTCCTTTGTAAACCCCTCCCATGTTTCCCCAGCAACCTCCCTGTCTGTCACTCTCTGCTCACTCCCATTCCCTAGTGATTGGAGCAGGAGTTGTCATCCCTCCCCAACATGTCCTCCATTTGTTACTTTGCTATGTCAATCCTTATGTTCAGTTCTGTGACTGGCCAGGGGGTGGGTTGTTCTTCCCCTCTGGGGTCCTTAAAAACCTCTGTCTTTCTCCGCTCTCTGGGCAGTTCCTCGCAGTTTCCTTCAGCCTTCCTACTCCTCTCAATAAACCTGTCCCTGCTGCAGAGAACTGTCTGCCTCCTTTTGCCTCTTTTCATGCCTGCGCTTCGCTGCTGCATCGTCTCGCTTGTCTACCAAGTTGCTGCATTCCCCACCACGCCGTGAGGGAGAGCGCCTTAGGCAGCCATACGCCCCGCCTGCCTCCTGCCAGGAGCCAGGGCTGAGCGGCCACGTGGCTGTCACACCTAGGCTGCTGTCGTGCCTTTCTGCGGGCTAGCCGGGCTCAGACTTCCTGCACCGCAGCAGCTCATTATTGCAACGCAGAGAATTCTCATAGTGACAATTTTTATTGCTAGTGTGTGTGGTCTAATATTTTAGTTCAATAGCAATAGGAAGCTTCCATTGTGTTTTTTCCTTCAGAAACTATGTTAGCAGAATACAGAACTCTTAATTAAAACATAGTTCTGTTTCTCAACCTTGGATTCTTTGAGTTGTTGCCTCCCTCTGTAAGCAATTATGTTAACTACCACTGGCTCTTTGAGTTATTGAACACAAACACTGTTAGCTCAGTCTTAAGTCAGCAGTATCAATGGAGAAACTCTGAGAAAACTTGCAATGATTTGTTGATGCACTAATTTTGGGATGACAGCTACTTACAGGTTTCACATCCATTTTGTGTAAAATTCATTAGAGCTGTGATAGCTCAGAGAGCAATATATGTCCAAACAAACTCAGAAAAATAAAAAACTCTTCTGAGTGTCTTAACTGAATCTCCGCTTCAGTAATAAGACACTACCAAACAAATATTCAGATGACTGCCACACTTCAAATCTAGTACATATGGATGCAGATTCATTTTTAGGGAAAGGGAAACTAGTGGTTTTTTTACAGTTAGTATCTCACTTCAATATAACGGCTCTCCTTGCTTCATCTATGCATTGCAGGACATGTTCTGAGTCTAGTCGGGTGGTAAATCATTCTTAAATAATCTGAGTGCCTATAATGTAAAGTGCAAAATGTTCTTTCTGAAGAATTGAACCACGCAAATCTTCAGATCTAAGAACAAAACCAGAATTTTCTTCCCTCCACTAAAAGCCTAGTACAATTATTTGTAAGTCCAATAAGGTGCCAGCTTTAAAATCACTTCTCATAAAATTCTACTTTAATAGATGTTACATTCTATAGTACAAAATATAGGAAATAAAGGAAAAAGAGACATTACTTACATCTAGTGTTTAAACAAAATACTGGAAACAAAGATCACTAGAAATGAAATATAAATAATTAGTACTTTTACAAAAGAATGACTGAATATTGCTGTAAAAACATTTAAATTTTCTTAATATCTACCAAGAAGTTCCTTGACTTGACTAATCTCTTTTAACTGAGTATTATAGATCAGTCAGATGCATATACTGAAACTCAGCACATTCCTCAATGCTGGTCTCAACATAATTTATGCCAAATCTTTAATATTCTGTTGCCTTCACAACATGGAAAACGTTTGTTACTGAAAATTTTTAATGCTTCTTAATTTCTTGTACTTGTGCTTGAAATGTCCAAATCCTGATGTCCATGACTTGAAAATATAATAGATCAATTACTTAGAATGAAGACAAAGAAACTCCTTTACAGCTTCTGACAAAATGTACCCAGTTTCAGCTCTGAATATAATGCTGCAAAGCTTTACACAGCATTTCACCTAGTTATACCATTCCAACTTTACTTACACTTTATGTATAAAGACATATAAATCCTATCCTGTATTGAATGTTCTCTCATTTGATTCGTGTCTTTCTTACTGTTAAATACCTTTTTGGAAAGATCTTAAATGTATTTCCTGCCATTTTGTCACATCATTATTATGTCACCACAATAGTGTTGCACATATAAACCAGAAAATACCTATAAAGACAAATATTTAAATATCATGCTTTCTTAGCAAAGTAGCTAGAAAATTAGACACTGTAAGAAAGTATTCATACTCTAAATTTCAGATGACAAACAATTTGAGAAATACTTATCAGTGACATCCAGGAAGTGCTCTTCCATTTCTTCATGCTTTATTGGAGTTATTACTGACCTTGTGATCTCAAAAACCTACACTTTTTGAGCATCTGTGGAACCAACCATGTAAGTAATATGGAGAACAAAGCAAAAACCAGTGCAAAGACACTAGCAGTGTATTTTTTAATTAGTACTTACATACCACTAGAAATAAAATATAAAAATACTATAGAATGCTGTAGTATATGGTATAATTCCTCAAATTTTTGGATAAAGAAGACCTAATGCTGGAGTGCTCGAGAGAGGAAAGCCCAGCTAGAGACCACAGACCCCAGCAGTTGTTCAGTATCAGGGGCCCTGAGCCCTCTCCGGCGGAGGGGAGAGGCTGCCTCAGGGACTCAATCCAGAAACAGGAGCAGTCCAGAAGCGCCAGCGAAAGCCTGCGCAGCAAAGATGGACAGGAGGCAGTTACTTTTCCTGCAGCAGGGGAGGTTTATTGGAGGGAAAGGAGGTACAGAGTCTAAGGAGGGCTGAGGAAAAGCAACCAAGGGGAGGGGTCTGAACATAACTTATAAAGGGTTGCCAGGGGGAGGATTCTCCTGCCCCTGGACCAATGGCAAAGCAAACATACATGATGAACACACAGAATCAACAAACCAAGAGGGAGTATGGGAGGGGACACCAAAGGAGACCCAATCACCTGGGCTCCTAGCAAGATCTTTCTAGAAAGGAGGAATGGCCCGGAGGTGATGGACTGAATAACAATTAGCTGAATAGGGAGGGGAAAGGGGAGATAATCAGGAAAACAAGGAGGGACTAACTTAATTGACAGAAAATCTGTAACAAAAAGGCGGGAAAAACTATAGCAACCGGTGATGGGCAGGAGAGAACCCGGGAAAGTGGGGGGAGGGAGCCTGAGGCAGGCGCCATCTTAAACAATAGGAACAAATACGAAACTAACATTTTTAAACCTAACACAATATCAAACTTCCAAACTCGCTCAAATGCCAACAGCCGCAGCCATGAGCTGCCACAACCTAAGAAGTGCCTTTTTATTTTATAACATTTTAAGTTACAATTTCAAATTACAACTTTTCTTCTTCTTCCTTAAAAATTTAAAACAAATCTACTTTTCATGTGTATTAAACAAAGGAAAACACTGTGACTATCTAAAGACCATTGGTACACGGTACAAAAGAACACACTTTGAGGGTCTATGCAGATTAAGAGAATTTGACTATTCTAACTTGTGAAAGGATTCTCTTTGGTAATTCTAAAGGGAACTTTCCAGAAAGTATTTATTTTACTGGATGTGCAGAAGTAGTTTCATGAGGCATATTTTAATACTCAGTAGAGATATCTATAAAAATAAATGTTAAAGCTGCCATAGAAACAATTTCTAGGCTCTAAGTCCTGGGAATTGCAACGTCACTTTAAAGGGAAACTCCAAGAGATACTCAAAGGGTACAAGGAACATTAGCGGGCTGTATTTATCTTCCTTCTCTAAAAACAACAGTAATTGTATATGTAGATATAATCAAGCTAATATTCATATTTTACCCAACAAGATGTCTGGTTTTTTTCTCTCAGACTGATCTGGACTCTGAATTAAAGGACTATACATACTATGCGTTCCAGTTCCAGAATGCAGAAATTCCCAGCACATTTTATGAATTTTAGTGAATGACTTTCATTTGTTAAAATTGAAATGGACAGTGCACAATCAGTCATTCAATTAAAAAAACCCTAAACTATACTGCAAATTTCAGGATAGAAATCGGTAGATTGCATTAAAGAGTCCCTGTACTCTAATTTAACATGGCTGCAGATGTTTTTTACAGGGTCTATGGGTTCAGTCTGGAAGTCTAGCAAAACCTTCCTGGGACAGTAACTTTTTCTGTAAAATGAAAATACATATACACACAGAGGCATATGATTAGAGTAGCTTAAATAACATTTGCCTATATTGTTTGGCCATATGACATTCATTTTGTAATAAAAACAATGAATAACATTACTGACTAAACTTTATTACTCTCCATGTATACAAATCATAGTCCTTACATGTCAGTTGATGTAAGTTTTCATCAGAGCTTCATGAGTACAATGTCATTGAAATCAGCTTTTCATTTCATTTGTCTAATTTCAATCTCTTAGTTTCATTTACCTGTAGTAAGCTATTGATTTCCTTGATAGTACCCACCAGCTAGCAGATTAAAAAATAGATTAAAAAATATTTCAGAAGTACTCCTAAATTTTTTACACCTTATTAATTGTCTATTTGTTGAGTTATGTCTGCATAAACTATTGATATACCTTTGCTGTTGTGACTGCACCACAAGTGGATTATACTCAATACAGATATAATCTATCTGACTACTCCCAGAAGCAAAACTTCTTTTGCAAGGACATCCACTATTAAATACAGAGGCTGGAATTTCATTCCTCTCATTAAGCAAACTAGTGAGGCTAAAGCGAGATCAGTTATCAATACAGGTGTTGCAATCACACTTCCGGATTCCATTGCAAATTTAGCCTGCAGAACTGCGGTTGGCTACAAGGAAATCCAATATACGAGTGAAACAAGGTCTAGGAAAGAAAATAACTAGAGAAGGGAAACTCTGCACTGGAAAATTAAGCTTTTGCAAAATAAACCCTTACATTGCTGAGAAAAAATAAGAACACTTGATTAAAATCAATCAAAATACTGAAGTTCATTGATCATCTAAAATCATGAAAGAACAGACATTCTGAAAGAAATAGTAAGTTTGTGGCTATTAATCCAATCTAATTGCATTAATTATGTTTTACTTGACATTTTGTTTGCCTTCAAACTAGCTTGTGTTCTTATCAGGCTTGTCTTGCTGGTTAACATAGAATCAACTCTTAACTCTCCTCTTTTGTACAGGTCAATAGATTATATGGGAACTTGATCCTAATATGAAGGTTGCCATTGCAGTGGAGGGTGAAGTAGTTTGTGACAAGAAGAGTAATATCAATAAGAATCTTCCCTCACTTCCAGGCAGCAGCTTGAATACAATTTTTGTTGCATTCCATCCTTCAAAGATGGCCATGAGAAATAGAGGAACATAAAAGGTTTTCCATGTGTGACCAAAAGCTTCCAGACCTACACATGAATGGTGGTGTAAATTCGTAAAATAAGATGACAATAAATATGCAAAGAAATTCAGTATTTCAGTATTTTCTTTTAGATATGCTCCTGGGCTCATCACTTTGAAACATTTGGCTGTTTTGAAAGACATAAATAAATAAACAAATGAATAAATTGCTCTATTTTCTACAACCATCTTCTTATCTTTAGAAAATTGTGAAACCTCTTCTTGAATAGTACTGAAATTTATCAATTCTTGTCTCATCACACAACATTTTGTATCTAAATTTTAGTCAGAATTAGGTTTTTGTCCTGATATGTATATCACAGAATTTGAACAAATCATTGTGTTTTGACAGATATCCACACTTTTCTAATTACTTATTATCTCTTCCAAAATACAACAATGGGAATTGCATTTATATGTGAAAAAAGTGAATATTTTTATCATAATGTAAACAAATGTCATAATGCTTGCTTGGAATGTTAATACTGACCTGTAAAGATTTTGTAGTTCATTGAGCTAAATATGAATCATCTTTAGCTACACATCTAAAATTTTAGTTGAGCATTAGCTCTTTTCTTATGTTCTTCCCCATATTCCAATTTTTTCCCTCATTCTTTTCTTGTTTGCATGCACAAAGCTGTTACTGAATACATCCAGTGCAGGTGGCAAATTATACATTATTAATGGAGACAAAATAAGTTACTGTCCTGGTTTCTTTCTGTCATTTATTCTTACACTACCAAGCAATTCTCTTAAATGTAATTTTCACATAAGGTAAAATCCTTTTTTGGAGGGAAAGTTTACAGAAGGATATTTTTTTTTCATTCAAAAACATGACATTCTTCAGTATTCCTGTAACTAGACAGTACCAGATATTCAAAGGTTAATACAAAATGAGGTCATCCACTGAACTGCACAGCTGATATCTATTTATTTATATATTTATTTTCTACAAGTTTTGTATCTGTTAATGCTGTGTTCAATGAGTAAACATAGCAAATGTGCTTCAGCTTACAGTAAATGCTAGCCTGGGTCAAATAATATCAGTAAAAAAGCATTTATATTAATATTTTCGTTACAACTTTGTCTTAAGTTACAAATGTGATGTAACCAAAAGTATTTATTCTATTGCCATCTTCATAAGCTGTTAAAAGAGGTGGGGCAGTGATCTGTATCTCTTCCATGACTCATCCCTGATAACTCCCTCCAGAGGTTATGTCTGTTAAAGGACAATGGAGTCTCACTGCATGACTCATAAAATTACATCATCCCATTGTGAGATGCTCTACTCAGGGGGAGGAAACAAGCATTCCTACCTGGTTATATGTGGCGGTGTTCACAGGCGTCTTGGGATGAGGGAAGAGACAAGGATCTGACTCCATGTTTCAGAAGGCTTGATTTATTATTTTATTATATATATTATATTAAAATGATACTAAAAGAATAGAAGAAAGGTTTTCGTCAGAAGGCTAGCTAAGAATAGAATAAGAAAGAATTATAACAAAGGCTTGTGGCTTGGACTCTCTGTCTGAGCCCGCTCACTGTTATTGGCCATTAATTAGAAACAACTAACATGGGCCAATCAAAGATCCACCTGTTGCATTCCACAGCAGCAGATAACTATTGTTTACATTTTGTTCCTGAGGCCTCAGCTTCTCAGGAGGAAAAATCCTAAGGAAAGGATTTTTCATAGAAGGCGTCTGTGACGGATATAAGCTGAGGTTTTGGAACTCTAGAGCAGCCTTACCTACCGCATTCCCAGAGGACAAGAGCTATATAACCACCACTGGACCTTCAGAGGAAAACCAGACCCATAAAACAGGATCGCCACTTCAACAGAACCACATCTATCATTTCAACAAGACTGCAGCCACCACCCTGATCAAGAGGGCATCAGGTTGTGTCCTGACTCTGTCAGTTTAAGCCAGTCTTTCATTTTAATCTTCCTGTTAAATTGTAGTTCTAACTTTGAATCTCCCATTGGTTTGCTTTCAAACTAGTACAAACATCCAGTTAGTTTCTTTTCTTTCCCCATGTAATTCCATTGAATAAGGAAAAACCTGTCTTCTGTTTTTAGTCACCATTGTACCCAAAGTTGTGTATCCTTTCAGAACAGATATACGAAAAAAGGAAGGAATTGTTCTGTCGCAGACATCTTTTTATGAAAATCCTTTCTTAGGATTTTTTCTTCCTGAGAAGCTGAGAGGCTCCAGGAACAAAATGTAAACAATGGTTATCTGCTGCTATGGAATGCATCAGGGGGGATTTTTGAGTAGCCCATCTTGGATGTTTATAATTAATGGCCAATCAAGGCTGAGCTGTCTCGGACAGAGTCCAAGACAGCTGCCTTTTGTTATCATTCCTTTCCATTCTATTCTTAGCTTAGCTTAGCTAGCCTTCTGAGATGAAACTTTTTCTTCTATTCTTTTTAGTATAGGTATAATGTAACATATATCATAAAATAATAAATCAAGCCTTCTGAACATGGAGTCAACATTTTCATCTCTTCCCTCACCTGAAAACCCCTGTGAACACCGTCACATTGTTCCATGCAAAGTGCAACCAAGTCAGACAAAATACTTTCCAAGACTTCCTGAAGTAAGCCACAATTTAAGCATCATCCTACTCTGGCCACAAAAATGTAAAAAAATATTACTTCTCCAATAGAGCCTAGTATAGCAATCAACTAAGGATGAATTACGTACAGAAGGCATTTCCCTGAGAGTTTTTTCCATGGCTGCACTAGGGCAAGTGAGTAAGATTCTGTATCTAAGCAGAAAAGAGACAGATTGTAGTTGCAGGCCAGTGTCAAGGGCCCTCTGCTGTAAACATAAGACCCCGATGCTGTATAACATGAACTTGATACTTGATTCAAGACAACATATTAAAGATATAAAGAAGATGGAAAGGAGACACTCATCTCCACACCTGCCACTTCCACTGTAGACCATGCCTCCTTCTCCATTTCCAAAGGAGAAAAGAACAGGATAATTCAAAACCCTTTTTCCAGGAGGATTATTTTAAAGGGAAAAATTAAATCATAGAAGCATAAAATGCTTTGAGTTGCAAGGGACCTTACATCTTTTTTCCAATCCCCCTGCCATGGACAGGGACACCTTGCACTAGACCAGGCTGCTCAAAGCCCCATGTAGACTAGCCTTGAACACCTCCAGGGATAGAATCTTCTCTGGGCAGCCTGTTCCAGTGCCTCACTACCCTCACAGTAAAGAATTTCTTCCAAATACCTAAACTAAGCCTACTGGCTTTCAGATTGAATCCATTCCCCCTTGTCCTGTTGCTACATGCTCTTGTACAAAAGTCTCTCTCCATCTTTCTTGTAGGCTCCCTTCAGGTACTGGACAGTTGCAATTATCCCAAAACCTTCTCTTCTGCAGGCTGAACAATTCTGTCATCCCCCAGCCTGTGCTAATACGGGGGGTTGCCCTGACCCAGTACAGCACCTTGCATTTGCTCTTGTAGGACCTTGTGAAAACATGGACCCATATCTTGAGCTTTGACAGGTCCTTCTGGATGGCATCCCATCTGTCAGGCCTGTCAACCACACCATTCAGCTTGGTGTCATCCACAAATTTGCAGGAGTCAAACTCAATCCTTCCATGAATGTCATTAATGAAGATATCAAGTAATATTTTCTCCAATAAGGACCTCTGAAGTTCCATTGCAAAAGCATTAGATTTTCACAGTGAAGAATCCATAATTCATGTGGTTTCATTTCCTGACTCTCTTCCCTGTTCACAGAATTTAGCTTTAGCTAATGTAAGGAGTCTGAATTAATTCTGCCTGTTTGCTACCAAGGTATTTTGTAAAGCCCCTACATTTCAATCATTAAAAACTTTGTAGGTCAAACTTTTTGATTTTGTCTCCAGGCCAAATACTGGCAAACTGTTAATTAAAACTGCAATTAAATAAATAGAGCTAGTATGTTTTGTCGTGGGAAGTAAACTTTAAAAATGTAATATGTTCAGTACATTAATTATTCTAGCAGAATAATAATGACCATTTTAAACTGTTTGATCCATGTAATATCAATGTTACTAAATTAGATTTCTGTCTCAGAGTATATTTCAAAAATCACTATATGACCATGAAAATGCAAAGACACAAAAGAGAGAAAATAGAGATTATTTTAAAAGCTGAAAAAACTGCTGCAGAACATGTAGAATAATTTTTTGTTTGAAATTTCTTTACTAAAATTAACTGCTTGTGTTGGTAACAACACACCTCTTCTGCTGGGAAACATTTTAGATGCCATTTGCATATATAATGGAGAACAAGATATTAGATTATTTGTAGCATGACTTGGAAAATATGAGGAACCTTTGATATTATATGAGGTTAACAATCACAAACAAAGATGTTAGAAACATTTTTATGTATGGTTTATTATAACCATTGATATAATACCTATCTTTACAAATAACATTTATTTGGTTATAGTCTATCATATGCCATGGATTAAATTAACCATTTTTTAACTTATGACAAACATTTCTTTGTAGTCTTGTAATTATATTATCCTACTGCTAGTTTCAAGAAAGTATCCTAAAACTATCTGTCTTGTGTCATCACTAGTGAAAGCATCACAAACTAGGAGCACAGGATTTTTGACAACTAAGCATATCAGCAGACCATGTCACATTGCTCATTTTGTTAAAAAAATTGACATATTAATTTGAGAGGTTAAGTAATTTTGAGTAATTTTCAAGGCAAGCAAAGAATTATTGAGAGCTTTTTAGGCAATATGGGGTTTCATTGTGTCAAACTCAACATTAAGAGTGACAGAGGAAATGTATGGTCACAAGCACATTCAGACAGATGGCTTGTCATACTTGGACCAGCAATCCAGACCTGAAGACAAGCAAAGACTCTAGACTAAACAAACATTAACACAGCTCAGCCAATATAAAGAGGGAAAAAAACTTGAGTTCAGGGCACTCACAAGAAAAAAAGAAAAAAAGAAAAAAAAAAAGAAAAAAAAAAAGAAAAAAAAGAAAAAAAGAAAAAAAGAAAAAAAGAAAAAAAGAAAAAAAGAAAAAAACACCTCACTTAATATTTCATATATATATTTCTAGCAATTTTTAGGGTCTATTGGACCAAACATCTTAGTAAATTCTTACAGGTTTTCAGAACACATCAATAAAATTAACAAACAGACTCAAATTACATTTAGATCAAAAAAGCAAATGATCCATTACTAAAAGTAGTGATTTTAACATTAGGAACAATTGACACAGGTGATCAGGGAGACAATGAAGAGTGTTGCTCTGCTACATCTCTTACTTACAAATGAGAAGGAATTGGTCAGGTGAGTTTTGGCTGTAGCAACCACAAGATGCTGGAGTTTGAGATACTGAGAAAAGGGAAGAAGATAAACAGTAGGATCACAACCCCGGATTTCAAGTGAAAGGAGTTTGACCTCTTGAGGGACCTCCTTGTAAGTGTACCACGGAATATGGTTCTAGAGAGAAGATTCTCAGTGGATTAGAGAGCATTTTAACAAACTGTGATTTAATCAAATCCATTAGATCCAATGAGAAATACTACAAGTACCAAGGATGTTGTTCAAGGACATTGTAAGGTTATGGAGAATTCTCTCTGAAACACTGTAGAGATTAGGATAGATTTCTAAAGACTTGAAGATACCACTACTATCTTCAGGAAGGACAAGAATGAAGGCCCAGGGAGAAACTGAAATATGGTGGAGCAAATAATCCCTAAAATAATTTAAAAGAAGGTGATGATGGGTTGGGACATACAAAGGGAATATTGTTCCTGACAAACCTGATAACATCCTGCAGTGAGAGCATGTACTTGGTGAACATGGGAGAAGGCTGGATGTGTTTTACCTTATCATGATTAAGGCTTTTGACATTATTACTCACAACATTTTTATTGACAAACTGATAAAAAACGTAATGGATAAATGGACAATGAGCTGAACAAAAACTAGCTGAACTGATAATTCAAGGATTGTGGAGTAGCAGCACAGAGATTAACAGTGTACTCAGAGTTCAAAACTATTAGCAATAACTGTTTAACTATTTCATTAATGACTGGGATAATAGGAAAGAGCACACCCTCAGAAAATTTTCAGGTGGTATGAAACTGGGAGAAGTACTTGATACACCATATATATTGATAAGGTTCAACAAAGGGAAAAAGGGAGTAGCTAGACATAGAAGAAAATGGAAATCTTTCACGGACACCTAGCAGATCACGAGCTAGGAATATACCCTTGGGTCATAAAAGGGCAGCACCCTCCTGGATTTTATTAGGAAATACATCATCAGGACAGTGGAGGTGGTCGTTCTCTTCTGATCAGGGTGGTTGAAACACATCTCAAATGGTGGGCCCAGTCTCAGCCTCTCTGGTGCCAGAGGTACATGGATATAATTGAGTGAGTCCAGCAGAGTGACATGCTTGAAGGCCTGGACCATCTGAGTTATAACTGCTCATCTGATACAAAGAAAGGCTCATGAGGGAAATGTGCATGTGTGTGTGTGTGTGTGTGTGTGCGCGCGTATAAATAAAACTGATGGGGAAGGGGAATTGATTGAGAAGACAGGAATAGATCCGCTCAGTGTTGCCTAGTGTGCCAGGGCAAGAGGCAACAGGCACAAATTGAAATAGAGGTGATTCCATTCAAGTATTCTTCATGGTATGTGTGGTCAAACACTGAGACAGTCTGCCAAGGTAGGTTGTGGAGCTTCCATTCGTGGAGACATGCAGAACCCAATCAGACACAGCCATAAGCAGCCTGCTTGAGCTTTAAGAGAATGTGTTGATGATCTCCAGAGGTGCCTTCTAATCACAGCTATTCTGTGGATGTCTAGCTGCCTGTATCAGGAGCTAAGCACTAAGTGATCCTGTGTATGAACTATCCTTCAGCTGAGTATTTCTGAAGTATTTTTTGGTTGTTAAAGTGGATGCACTATAAATTCTTTCCTCCAGGATAAATGCATCTTAAAGCTATGGGACCATGATGTTGTAGTGTCCTCAGCATTGTACACACACTTTTTAAGTGTGGGAGTTTATGTCTTCAGAGAGAGAAGAGTGTTTATAGACGGCAACATTAAGAAAATGCTGATTAGCACTAACCTCTTAACATAAATTGCAGTTTGTCTTTTCTGACTCTTAATTTTAACATATGAATCTTTAAGAATTTTAAATCCATGTAGATTAGATATTTTGCATACCTGAGACGTGTCCTTCATGGAACCTTATGACTCAAAATAAGAAAAAAGATTAGAAGTAAAAAATTAAATTGAATTTTCCAAGCCATGTCACTGCCTTACTGCATAGTGCCACCTTATGGCAAATATAATAATTTTGGACAGCCTATGTTTTAATTGAAGTTCTTACAGTGATTATAACTGGAGAAGAAGAACAGAAATAGGGAAGAAAAATATGTACAACCTATATTCTGACCTTCAAAACAATGATGATTTTCCTTTAATATGTACTCAGTTAGAAAAAACATATACTCCTACTTTTTCCTATTTTATTGCTCCGTTCTAATCCCTTAAATGTTTTCAATGGTAAATTGAAGGAAGTACTCTTTTCTCTTTCTAATTTCACAGATTATTTAAACACGAGAACTCCCATGAAGCTCAATACCCATTGGATAGCCATTAAAAAACCCATAGAAGTTTTGGCAGATAGTCAGTAACATCTATGTAAACTTTCTTTAGAGAGAGGTACATTACATTAGAAGTTCCTAAAGAATAACATTTCTGTACCAGATTACTCCCTGTCTTTTTTGTGCCACTGATATCATATATAGAGTAATTTCTAGCTCTTCTAGAGGCCTTTCCCAGTCCCATTAGGAATAAAGCAATATAGATACACAACAATTTCCTATTTTGTTTTCCTTTGCATGTGCACCTACCTTAGGCTATATTTTAGGGTATAACCATGTTAAACACCAACAAGAAAGAGACTAGTCACAGTATTTCTCACTGAAAGATACTCACAATTCATGATATCTAAACAGTAAAAGGCAGACCTCAGTCCACAGGGCATTGTTTCAAAAACAACTCTTAGCATACCTTAATTTGGCAAGAGTCAGAACACTGCCATTTGCAGGAAAGTACAAAAAAACCCTTTTCTCCTCAGATCTTACTCATATCCACCTTATTATATTCCCAGCAAGACTCTCCAACTACAACAACTTCTGGCTTCTTTTGTATTTTTCTGAGGGACTTGATCCATAGCCACCTAAACAGGATTATTGAGGATGGTACCACTTAATGCATTATAGAAAAAAACATGCAAAGCACACCTAAAATGCAATCACCTCTGAAAAAAGTAATGCTTGTATCCTACTTTAGGAGTTTATAACCAGTTTTGGTAGTTTAAAAAACAACAGTATTTTGCTGAACTCTGTGGATATTTTTTTTGATATTAAGCTCCTCCCATGTAGGTACCTAGGTACATAGATTACAATATAATATGATCCTATTCAAGATTAATAGAATGGCACAGACAAAATAAGTTATCCTAAACTCAGTTAACAGCAGACAGAGTTTAAATGAAATATGTTCTTAATATCTAGATTAAATTTCAACATACTTATTAAGTCATTTGCTTCTTCAACATTTAAGGATGCGCATCAAAATGCAAATTAATAACCTCTCCCCATTTTATCTGAAATTTAAATGTGTCCCATCGCACACCGTAGGTGGTCAAATATAAGAGGTGGTTGCTTAGAGGCTGTGGTATCTCCTTCCCTGAAAAAGGCTCAGAATGGGACTGTGCCGTCTCCAATCCACTCTGCACAGGAGATTGGACTGGGTGACCTCTGGCAGTTCCTTCCAAACAAAGTTATTCTCTGATTCCACGTGCTAGGTGAATTACATACATTAAATTGATACTCAGTGTCAGCAGGTCCAGGGACATTCATTACTTATCAAACGTTAATGATAAAAAGAACAGAGGTCACATTTTTTCAGAAAAAGATATCTTATCCTTAAAATATTGCTATTATATATGACATTTAGTCTCAAGTTCAAGGTCCCAAAAGCACAGTTATAAATTTTCCAGGTATTTTCCTTGACAGAGTATATATTTCAACTCAACACTTATGATCAAATCATTTCATGATGTTCAGCAAACCAGGGGAATTAAAAGGTTTGTGGATAAATTATCACTTTTTCATCTCACGCTCTACACTGTTTTATGGAAAGAAGGGCTAAGTCAAATATTCTGACAGTAAATGACAGCCAGAAACCCTTTAAAAAAGACACCTTTTCTCTCATTGGCCACTATAACATTGCCAAAAGTGGCCAGTCCCTCAATCTTGCATGATGCAGTCTGGCATTTCTTATCAACATTAATAGACATGTTAATAGCACTGAGCTTGTTAAAACTTGCCTTCTTTCTGATTATAATAATCCCATAAAGTCATCAGAGTGCCAGAAACACTACTCTGTTGTAAGTTAAGAACCTTTATAGCATGCAGCAAAAACCCAAATCCCATATTGAAATGTCTGATTCTGTGAACTTGAAATTCCAGAATTTAAATATTGGATTTCTATTGCCAGGTTTCTAATGAATTTTTCATTTTTGTTTAAATATCCTGACCCATGCTGCACAGGCACTTCTTACAACAATCTGTACTTGGATAGAGGTGATTAGAAAATAATAGAAAATAGCATTCCCTTCCTGTGAAAATTTTAGAGAATTAAGAAATTATTCCAATCTTTATTAGGAGAAAGTAAATATTTAACTCAATATTTCTGATTTTATAACAAAGAGGACTTTATTGAAAAATATGCAATAAACAATAACTAAAGACCATTTCATTTGCTTAGAATGTGTGAAATTAAAAATATTACTAAACCATAACATCAGTATAAACCTTGCCTTCTGATATTCAACATCTACCCTAAACACTATATCTAGATTAAATATCATTCAAAGTCCTTTTTGCTGTAAAAGTGGTTCTAAATAAAATCATTACTACTGGGAATGGATAGATCTTTTCATCACCATACCATAAAAATAACTTCCATTTCATTGTCTGCTGTTCTATAAGATGTATGTGTGTCGGGCTGGTTGGATTTTAAATACTTTAAATTTATGTAAAAACAGGTGTCTGGTTCCTCTAGGGTATCCGGCCAAGGACATTTCAATGCAAAAGGGAAAGTAAGTAAAGTAGGAGGACATGAACACACAGAGTCCCAAATGTGATCAACAAAGCAGACAAAATGATAAAGTAGACAAAATGACCAAATCTCATAATGTGTGCCCATTTATAAGGGTACCGGGACATGGGAATTTTTATTTCAGGAGGATAACCAGACTGAGCACCTAAACAAAGGGGATGGCAAAGAAAAGGGAGAAGCCATGGGCAAAATATACAGACACAAAAAAGTGACAGGTAAATATAATGGAGATAAAGGCAAGAATCAAAACTGTCCAACACAGTGACTAAAGGGGCTGCCAAGGAACTGCAACAAATAGGGGCTTTGCTGACAAGGATAAAAACCTGAGGATCCAGGAGCTTGAGAGGCCAGTAGGACTATGCAAACTGATAGAGGACTGTGCAGGAGAAAGGCACAGGGGAGGAAAAAAAGTCGAGGTAGGCAGAAATGGGTGTAAAAGGGGATAGTGAAGTGTAAAATGTTTGGTCAGCATGCTCATCTCTCTTCTGTGTCTGTGTGTGCTGCTGGGACTAAGTGGTACTGGCTGTGTGAATAAATGTGCCTTCAACAGCTGGAGTTAGACTGGGGGTGCAGGTGCACCTGGCTCATGGTGCCAGCTTCTGGAGCTAGTGAGATCTCAACCCCTGCCACAGGGATCAGAACAGAGTGTGACCCAAAAACCATCCTAAAAGAGAAATCTGGGTGCATGAGGTCAGTGAGGAACTCAGAATAGGCAACTGGAGCAGAAACCTCAGTCACAATCCATATGACTGACTACTTCTCTAGTTTTTTGTGCATTTTTTGGTGGTGTACACTCACTAATTTAGAGCATGACTGTTAAGGATAATGGTTCTGCATATGCAGTGAGAGCTAGGGTAGGAATTAACCATTAGCATGAAGGTATTCTTAAAGACCATTAATTGAAAATAGCTTTTCTTAAAAGTCTGAAAGTTGATATTCATCAGTCTTCTTAACACACCTATTATTATTTGCCTCTGATACATACCCACCTGAATAAAAACAACATGTGTTTGAAACAATGTTTCAACTACTGAAGAAAACATGCTGGCTAGAAATGGGAAAAAGCTATGTGGGAAAAAGGTAGAGCTTAATTCACTCTGGTAGATAGAGGTTTTTCTTCTCTTCTAAAAAAACCTGACTTTCGTAATGAACAAGCTAACATTTCAATCACACAGATTAAAAACAGTACAGTGAAACCTATACCAACAGTTACAGACATTATTTTTCTAGAATTAATTTGGCATTCTTCCTAAACTAATGATGTATAGGCTAACATTTACAGTCACTGTACTTGCATCTTTTGATCATTCTATCAAGAAGAGTTTTATTCTGCTCCATGTCTATAGACTATGATTGTAGCAACAACGTTGTTACAATTGCATTGTTGAACTGTGTGCTAAGAACCGCTTGTCCTCTCTGCACGATTTTAAACTTGGTCACTTGGCAAGAACTTTCTCTACTCTCTGATAAAAAATATTTAATTATCATCAAATTTTTCTTCATAAGGCAAAGTGCTAGGATTATCTGTTCCAGGATTTTGCCTGCTTTCTAGTTGTCATGAATGCAAAAGTTATATAATCTCTCTAAAATTTCATTTGTTAAAAGAACCCCACAGTTTTGCCTGCAAGTATTAAAAGTAAACCCTCTCCTGAGGATAAGTCTGAGGTTAAACTGCAAGTTATATTCACAATTTTGTCTTGCTAGTTTTAATTTAGCTGCATTATGTTGCTGACTTGCTCTGGTGGCTGTAAAGAAAAGATTAGCATGCTCAGAAGTGTATACAACTTTGTAAAAATAAATACATGCTTTGTATGAACCGTTTGCATTAGTGGTTGAAGCACAGTAAATAGAACACCACAAAAAAAAAAAAAAAAAAAAAAAAAAAAAAAAAAGGTAGTCACTAGCAATTTTCTGAACTTCAGTTTCCTGGTAAATGCAATGCACAAAAATGAAAAATTATATTCAATGAAGCAGCAACATATAGTATGGGGCAACATGAAACTGTTGGAATTGCTTCAGGTTATGTTCTGAATTAAATCAGTTCTGTGCTTCTAGAAGAGTAAATTTGTTTAGTTACTATACTACCCAGGGAAAGAATGTAGCATATGTTATACCAGATCGTCTGGTCTGTGAATACAAAATATGGATACAGCTAAACCTAACACCCTCTTATACCCCATTACCAAAAAAAAAAAAATCTGCTACTTTGAAGTAGAAAGAGAAAGATATTTGCTTTCCTTTTAAAATAAAGGATATTTTCCCTTTTCAAATGCATTTTATACTGTATATTTCAAAGTATCTCTCCAAGTTATCACCATGAGTCTCCTTATTTCTTACTACTGTCTACTAAAATATTGAGTTGTGATATACTCATTTCTTGTACCTGAGGCTAGTCTACTTCTTTTTCTGCTTGCGTATAAGTTAGTGTGGATAATAGTGTCAACCTGAGATGGCTCTTTTATCCTACTGGCCAGCATACTTATTGAATTAAAAACCCAATCCTATACCAGCTGTGTATACCTGCTGTGCTTTTAACAGCATGCTTTATCTGAGCTTTATAATCCTTCTCTAATAAGTTTGACAGAAAGAGATGTTAACAAAGTAAAACACGTGGGGCCTAAACTACTCATTAAAATATTTTCTGATTATAGCCCACCTGTAGACATAATTAAAACTAATTATTACAAAACATCCTAATATCACTATCAATATGCCTTTTTGCATATTTGCTCTGCACATAGATCAATAGTAAATACCAAATTAACAATCACTAAGTCTGTATTTTTGCTTGCTGAGGGATTCATTGCAACAGCACTCTAAATTCCACAGAAGGGCTCTGTGGCTTTCTTTCACAGTCAGCCTGTTATGAGCCTTTTTTAACTGTCACCTGAAGTTTCCCCAAGGAAAACACAAATCTCACCATTACTAAAACAATTCTGTTGCCTCAAGGTGTAAAAAAATTTACCTACATCCCTGATTCTCCTGTCAACGCTGCTAACAGTGCATTCGTTTGCATCTTTGAGACGGTCTAAACTTTGTTCTCATTTTAGACATTTAGAACACAAGTTCCCATTTGTCTTATCACCAGTTCAGCTGAATTATTGTTAATTGAACTCTTGGTAGGTGTTTTGGAGGATGGTAGAGGCTAGCTTCTTTACTCGAAGACTTACAGCCACTTCAGGGTCAGCTGAAGCAACACTAGCTCTGGAGAACTCACTTTCTGCAGTAGCTATATACACACAAGGCCTCAGAAAGGTTATGTCTGGTACTAAGCTCAAGACAGCATTTCATTAGATTCAGCAACAAATATTTAATTTTTTTGTGCTATTGTAAGATACAGTTGACTTACACTGTAAATAAAGTTTCTGCACTAAAGGCAAGTGCCTGAGTTAGCAGGAGAGGAATGTAGATAGACACTAGGATGTTTCCCAGTTGCTACCACAATATGCAGCTGAGATTATGACTGATCATTTCAAGATTCTCCAGAGTAGCAATGCCTAAGAGGTCCCCTCATGGAGTGAAGATAAGCTCCTGCTTTCTCTTGTACAAATCTTATTAGGAAGCCCACTTTGCCACACTATTCATCATCTTGATGGAAATGACTTTTCTGTCTGCTCTGTGTAACAATAAAATCAGGGCACATGCAGACAGAGGGGAAAAAAACCAATATGAGACAGCAACTTAAAATGTCATTATCTCTATCCCAGTATGTGAAGAAAAATTATACTCTGTTTTAAATTTTAGAGCATCCGACTAGCATTACCTAATTAACTTAAGCACAGTGTTCTACCTGGTCTTCTTCCTAACCTGATAATAGACTTGCCTCCTGTGTTCTATGTCTTTCCTCCACTGCAGGCTGCATTAAAAACATGGTGATTGCAACCTTTTTAACCTAGGAAACTAATGATAAAAGATATCATATGGGAGTGCACATTTTATTGATCTTGTATACATTACCATATAATTATTATAAATGTGTATAGAAAGACTAAGTAATTTTTCCTCTCAGGTTTGGGTTTTTTTACAATCGTGTGATTGGTTCTGTTTACAGATAAGTAGGATGCAGTGGAAGTGAAGTATGGAATTATTAGGTTGAGGTTTTCTCAAAATTATTAGGTTGAAGTATGGAATTAAACGTTGAGGTTTTCTCCTCAAAACAAATTGTCTACTTTTAACTCTATTATATGGAATACATAAAATATTATCAGGAGTTATTGTGAAACTGACTGTGGCAAGTCATATGGTAAGTATGCTATTACTTCTTGTTCTGAGAAACAAAGCCGACTCCTCAGTTAAAATTTAAAGAAAATTTAATAAGGGAAAACAAGGTACAAAGTCAACAAAGCAAAAGAACAGCGCTGGGTGCTTAGCTACAGCCAGAGGCACAGCAGTTGACACAGCAACATCCCTTATATACCCTGGTATTGCATCCACTAACTACATATTCATAAAGGGTCATACATATTCAAACATTTTAACATAGTTCCTTCTTCGTCCCACCTTTTTAAAGCATGCGCAGTGGTCTTAGTGGTGGTCATTTGTTACCTTTTGATACATTCAACAAGTTTTGATTCATTGGTTAAATGTTAACATTACAACAACTCTTCGCCAGCATTGGTATCACAACGCAACACTCGCATTAAAAGAACTATACAATTTAGCAAAACTTCCCTTACAAAAGTCAACATTATAAACCACATAGTATTCACTCTAACAATTGTGAAAGCCAACACTGTAACATATTTATCACACTTGCCACCAGTGTAATTACATTCTCTGCCATGGCATATTTAGATATTATTTAGAATATTTAGATAATTTATAATATTTAGATATTATTTAGAAAACCAGTGACAGATAACATATCTATCTAATTCTTCAAGAGTAAGGACTGAACTGCACTGGAGAAAAAAAAAAAAAAAAAGCTTCATAAGTAATGCCAGAGGTTAAGGATCCTCTAAACCATTTTTTACGTTTCTTATAGGCACCACCAAACTTTTGAAATCATGGAGCACGTAATAGGCTGTTGGGGGTTAGGTTTCTTTCATTTTGTTCCTTTATACTTCAGGAATATTTTCCCATAAGTTGCTAGGAAACACTAATGACCGGGGTACTTAAAAAAACAAAAGAAGTGGCCAAGCTCAGGGGAGGAAGGCATCTGGTTGCACTTCTCTTATCTGGGAGTTTCTCTCCGAGAATTGGGCAGGTAAGGGACAGGGCTAGGGCAGCTGCTCCCTTTCTCTCTCTCTCATTCTTACTTGGCTTTGGAGGAGGACGGTCCGGTCAGAGCTGTTGCTTGGGGAAGGGAATTTGCTGCTGTCACCACAGCCCAGCCCAGAGCTGCTTCTTCTGCCGTGGGGTGAGCCTCTGCTCGTGAGAGCAGTCACTGAACTGAGACCTTATTATCACCCATCTCACTAAAAGAAGGACCCATCCCCGACTGCTCGGGTGTCCGGGATCCTGAGCTCGCCTCGCCCCTGCCCTGACCCTGCCGCTTCTTCAGCACTGCTCCGAGTTTTCGCTGCTCTGCAGCCCCGCACCCCCTGCCCTGCCGAGACTCCTGCCGTCCCGGCTTGGTGCTCCTCAGAGTCCTGCTGGGGCACCGGGATCGGCTGCCCCAGGGCTGTGAGGCGAAGCCTCTCCTCCCTCCCTTCCCGCCCGGGCCGAGCCGCCATCACCGCGCGCTCCCCAGCCCGCGCCACAGCGCCCCCTGCAGGCGCGGGGGAATCACCGCCCCCGCCCCCGGGAGCAGCAGCGCCCCTGCTGGCCGTGCCCGGAACTGCAGCAGAGGGAAAGGGCCCGCGGCCGAGCAGGCCGGGACTGGGCCCGGGTCCTGTTTGGTGTCGGTGCCGCGGCTGTGGGTGCTTGTTTGCTTTATCATACACACCAGTAAAGAAATGTTACTACTATCCTCATCTCTTTGCCTGAGAGCCCCTTAATGTCAAAAATAATAAAAAATTTGGAGGGAAGGGGTTTACATTTTCCATTCCAAGGTAGACTCCTGCCTCCCTTAGCAGACACCTGTGTTTCAAACCAAGCTTCAAACAATTAAGACATAATAACAGATACTGCCGTAAATTAGTGCAACTGTGGAACGAAGTTGCTATGAGGAGCTACATAATGGATATTTACAGTAAGAAATCAGACCTAATCTGAAACAGTCATTATTGTCTACATTTAAAAAGTATATGAAAACAAACTTGAATTGTAAAAACAGAAGGAAGTAGATCTTCATAATAAACCAGGAATAGTGTCCATTCACTTTTTACAGAAAGAACAGTTTGCAATCTTCCAGGTATGTAATTTAAAATATTTATATAAAATATGTATTAGAGAATTTCTGTCTTGTTTATTAAGTTTCTTTGGATAACTTAAATTTTTTCACATTTATTTCATGGTATAAAATTTTTAATTACTTTTTAGATAAATATTTCATTCTCTGCTGGGAAAAAAGTGTGCCCAAGTGCTTATGACAGCAACTCAAGATCAGCATTTAAATTGTTATGTTCTCAGCTGGACTGGGGTGATTTTATTGAAGTATGATAATTTTCAGATTCCAGCTCTTACCTCTCCACATGTTGCCTCAAAAATTAAGTGGGCGTAAGCTGCACTATCACAGGCAAAAATCCTGTACTCACTGTGGCTGGCACATCAGTGTTTGCCCCAGAAGAGGACTGGCAATCCTAGTGACTAGTCACACTGAACTGCTGCATGCTCCATTTTTTACGAACCTAAACTTGTCACAGATTAACAGTAGAACAACATTTGACCACACTGATCCAAGAGCTTTTGACACATCTTTGAAACAGAAAGCTGTGACCATACAAGAACTGAAAGAGGTCAAATTTCTCAAGCTGAGAGAACTGCAGGCAATCAGGTGAGAGAACCCTCTAAAGGTTTTCTAGCCAATTATGATTCTTGTTGGTGTATGATTTCCTGCCCCCCCCCCCCCCCCCCCCCCCCCCCCAAATTTCTTTATTGTATTTAAATCCGATCCATACAAACACAGAATGTTTTATCATAGCCTTGGTATAAGACATGTTTTAGGTACACGACCATTCATAATATCACCAGTTTGTCTGAGTGTTTGCCTAACACTTAGGTCAGTTTCATCAATATTAAACTCTGGTGAGACTGTTTTTAAGTTAATGTCTGATGATAAAGTGTTATATAAAGCTGGACATATTGTTTCCCATGATAGTCATGCTGTCTCTGCTTTAATTTTTTTTCTCATGCTACATTAAAATCCTGTTTCTTTATTAATCAATTTATAAATGATTTGGATTTTAGTTTCTCACTTTCCACATTCTAATTTATATAAAATCTATTAACATAAAATTGTAGAACAATGTTGGAATGCAAGCCTCTCTGAGCTCCTCAGAGAGAGAAATGAATGCAGGAGTTGAATTAAAGCCTTTAGAGAAATTAAGATAGATTAAGCCTCATAGATATGAATTAGAAGTGTAGGTTTAAGTAAGTGGAAGTATAAGTTATAGTTTTAAATAAGGAGAAATACATTTTAAGTGCCTTAAGAATCTGTGTTAGCTAGTAAAGACCCTAAGGCCTAGTTTAAAGTTTGGTAACTTGGCTCCAGACATAACAAAAACATAGCAGAATTTTTTTGTGTCTCTAGAATAGATAGAACTATTCACATAAATAGATAAACTTATATACGCAAATTTTAAGAAAACAGTATATTTGTGTAAATAAATAATATTATCCAGGCCATTTTTTAGGTAAGTAGTCAAGTACTTGGTCAAAAGTCACTGTCAGGTGGAACTCAGTGACTCAGATGGATCTCCCAAATCAACATAGAGCTGTCCTGGTCTCATACTGCAATGAATGCAGAGGTTGTCACTGATGATGTAGGACAGCAAAGACCATTCCTGTTTCGGTGTGAGCAGGTGGACAATCTACTCAGCTTGATGCCAGAGCTCAGAAAGGTCAAGCAAATGTGAGAGAAATTGTTCAATGATGGAACTGTAATGGGCATGGCCTTGTGAAGGACCTCCAGCAACAGCTGGAGCTGCAGGAAGCAGTCAGAGGACAAAAATACCATGGAGGCTGAGAGGGAGAGCTGGTTCTGAGCCCAATGATAGGGAACCATATCCCACTGAGGAAAAGCCAAAAATTTATCCCTTGAAACACATGGAAAGGAGGGAGAGCATTAACACAGGGGATTGGGAAGAAGTGGGGGAAAAAACAAAACAAAAGCATAAAAGGAAGAAGAAAGGAACTAATTAAAGGAAGGGACTTTCTCCAAAAAGATTTGAATTTCCACTAAGCTGGACATCCCCACCCAGAGCCACATTGTAGCTCTGTAAGCTAATGAGACACATCCATCATACTGGAAGAACAGCCTGAGAAAACTACAGCAGTCCAATCTACTCCACAAATACTGAAATTAACAACTAGTTCAAACAACAAAAGGCAGTGGATGGTAGTAGTGGGTGCCTCTACTTTTAGAGGCACAGAAGCACTCATCTGTTGGCCTGACACACCTTCAAGAAAAGTGTGCTGCCTTCCAGGAACCCGGAGCAGGGATGTTACTGAGAAGCTGTTAAGCCTAGTAAAACCCACTGACTGTTACCCACATGTACCCACATGTAGTTTTTCAAGTGGGGACAGGGGATACAGCCAGTAGCAGTCTGAGAAACACTGAGACTACAGAGCCCTGGGAGATGTTGGTGAAAGGCTCTGGGGCTCAAGTATTTTATTGTCAATCCTCCAAGTCAAAGGAGAGGAAATTACCAGCCGGATCTGACAACAGATCAGGTCAACAGATGATTAGAGCAATGGTGGTAGTCAAGGTTTCAGTCACTCACACCATGAAACTTTGGTAAGCCTGGTTTACTGCAGGCTAAGGGGTTCTATCAGAAAAAGAAAGGAAAAATATATTGGTCAGGAATCTGCCAGACTAGTGAAGGAGGCTTTAAACTAGATTTGTAGGCAAAGGGAGGCACCTATCTATCCCAATCCTGCAAGCTGGATACCTGTAATGGGTACAAAAATATTCCAGGTACTCCAGCCCCTTCAGGGCCCAGCCCAGATAATCCTACACAAACACATGTAGTATGGGGAAAAAACAAGAGGAACTAGAGAGGTATGCACACCTAAGTGGATACATGATTGGCATTTTGTGGACATGGTGACCATGAGATGGTGAAGTTTGAGACCATCAGTGCTGTGAGGAGTGCATGCAACAAGCTCACCACCCTGGACTTCAGGAGAGCACCTTTCGGCCTCTTCACGGACCTCCTCAGTGGAGTCCCACAGGACAGAGCCCTGGAAGACAGAGGGACCCAAGAGTGCTGACAGATATTCAAGGATTACCTCCTTCAAGCTCAAGAGCAATGCATCCCAACAAGAATGAAATCAGGCAAAAATGCCAAGAGACCTCATGGATGGATAAGAAGTTTCTGAGAAATCTCAGAGCAAAATTAAAAAAGCTTTCAGAAGAAGCTAACTTCTTTGACCATGGAAGAAAGACAAAAAATGCAACACACAACAACTATCTTTATATTTTTTTTTTAATTCCATTTTTTCCAGTGACTTTTGAGTTGAGGATCTCTATGACTTCCCAAGAAAGATCAAATAGAACTGTTAACTGGAGGCTATTATTATAAAAACAGATGTTTGCTTGCATATGGATATCTAAAAGAAACTTGTATTGTCATGTAGATGAGGACAGAATTAAATCCAAATATTTATTTCAAGAGAGTGTTTATGTTTGATGAATCTGATTTGCTGACCTGAGAAAGGCCCCTGGATCTTTATCTTGTTCAGTGAGTGTTTCTTAGGGTCTTCAGGGATGGTTTTGCATTGATCATTTTCAGTGGTTTTGCATTGACCATTCTCAGTGGAAGCCACTGGCAGAAGAGAAGGAAAACTGACGTATTTCTCTATCTTTTAAACAGAATAGAAGAAAATGTAACTTTTACAGACATGTCTGAAAAACTGTAAGGACTTAGTAAGAACTTAGTTGCCTTAGTTGGACTTAGTAAGTTAGGTTATTTAAAAAAATCTGTCTGTCTACATGGAGACACATATAAATATGTTTCAAACAAAAAAAGAAAAGCAAGATTTTTTGGTACATAGAGTTGTCCTGGTTTGAAAAGGAAGTGAGTTATTTTGGGATGCTGTGTCAAATAGGTGCTCATATTTTAATATTGTCACCTGATGTGGCCACTGAAGACATGGATATGCCTCTGAGAACACAGGGGGGTTAAAAGCAGAGAACTCCCAGGGGGAATCTCTCTTGGTTACCCATCGGTGAAAGAGGTCAGAGCTCCCCTGCCCGGCTGCGGGCTGGGCAGAGGAGGAGAAGCCATGTGGCTGGGTGAAGTGAGCCAGGGCCCTGGACAGAGATGGAAGGTGAAGGCCTCTGCAGGATGGAAGGGTGGAGGAGCACTGAGAGGCATCGGGCAGCCCCGCTGGCTGAGAAGGAGAAGGGGTTGGTGTGGTGAGAAGGTGCCCAGCAGGGCAGTGTGGGAGTTCTGGACAGGCAGAGCCTGAGATTTTTAACCCTTTTCTTGCATGATGGAAACCTTACAAATGCTGATTCTCCTGGAGTTGAATGAGAAGAGAGATAGAGATAAGAGGAAATGGGCCACGAGAGAAGTTGAGAAGAATCTTAAGTGAGAGGAGGTGATGGCGTGGCCTTTGGCTGGACTTTTTTTGTATGGCCATGGACAGAACTATTTTTCCTGTGACACAGAGACTGCATTTAGGGTGAGGCAATGGCTTGGAGCCAAGAGAGTGCAGTGATGTTATGTGAAAGAGTACATGAACAGAGACAACGGGTGAGGAGGGTGGTGGTGCCCTCCATCTTCAGGGAAGATCTCTGTTCTCAAGACCCCTTGGCCCAAGGGGGTGCATTTGAGGGGGACAGGTGTCCCGAAAGTGAGACACTATGGGTTTTTTTTGGAACTGGGCAAAGCATCCTTAAAAGGAAAACCCTAGAAGCAGCTCTGGTCCATGTGCAGTGGTGAGAGCACTGGGCATGGAAGGAAGATGTCACGATGGCAAATGATCTCCGGGCGGTGTCATGTGTGACATGGAAACCCAAGAGGTTTCAACTGTGTTTCCAGAGGAAGCCTATGGCACAAGAGGGACTCCTCTCTCCTTGATGAACTGAGAATTGATTATGTGAAGGATGGTGATGGACTGAGAGTTGATGATCTGAGGGGGGGATGTATTGGAAATTTGGTGGGGGGAGGAATGTTTTTGGAAGGTTTTCATTCTCAGTTCTGTGTGTGTTTCTCTTTATATATATAGTTGTAGGTTAATAAAGTTTTTATTCTTTATTCCTAAGTTGGAGCCTGCTTTGATCTATTCTGGGTCACATCTCACAGCAGACACCAGAGAAACATATATTTTCATGGGGGCAAACCGTGACAAGAGTACAAAAAAAAAAGGACAATTTTTTTGTCTTTCTACAATTAACAAATGAGTTTTATTTGTGTAGTTGTATTGCACATTGCTTCAGCCAGTCTCAACTATGGTAGCAGTTTAGCAAAGCTAAGTATTTAATAGTGATAATTTATTCTCTAATTAATTTCTTAAGCTGACTTTTGAAAGCAAGAAAGATTTGCTTTTACATAACACTTGAGAAGCCACTCCGAACTGCCAGAAGCAATTCAGGTCCTTAATTTTGGTTTACATTACTTAGAAATGAAAAGGTGGAAGACTTTAAATATATTCCTGTTTAGTAAGTTTAATAGTGAACACAAGGGTTCTCTAATTAATGAATTCCACAGGGTTTGTGTGCAGAGGATGTTCTTTTGGTGGATATAATATCTCTAAAATACAAGAAATGTGTGTGTTCTTTGCTAAAAGAGGAGTGCTTTTAGAGGAAATCTTTCTGCTAAGGTGTTTCACATAATTCTTTTCCACTTCTCAGTATCATGTTCTTTGGAAATATTATGTAAAGCTATGCAGACTGGCTCCACAGAAACAACAAATGCAAATCTGTCACAATATAGAGCATTTGTTTAATTGAGGGGGAAGGAGATCAGACCTCTAGCATGTCAAAAATAAAAGACACCAACCATACTCAAATCAGCATTGCTTTTAGAGATACAAATGGAATGTTTTCTGTGCCCATTTTTCTTAAAAGAAAAACAAAAAACCCCCAAGCAAATAAACAAACCCCAACACTGAATTTTCAACTCCTTTTGGGAAGATTTTAGATTTTCAGTTATCCTTCGCAATTTTTAGTTCAGACTGACAAATCTTTCCATACTTCAGCATTATGATGCTTTCTCCTGTTCCTTCTGGTCAAGCAGTTCTCTGTTGTGATTTGCATCTTGTCTAATTGTATCTCTTCCAAAAGTGTAACACATCACCTCCTCTGTAATGCACAAAAAAACCCCCTTCCTAACGTAAGGCTCAGAAACAAGAAGTGTTTGTGTGTTTCTCTGTTTTTCACAGAAGGAAGGACTTAATTTTTCACTTATTCTCAATACCTTCTTCGATTTTGTGATGCATTTCAATTTCAGATTGCATCTGCATCCCATTAAGTGTAAAACTACTAGAAAAAAATTACCTTTGTGGATCATTGGTTACTATTTGCACTACAGTTGTACATGCAATAGGAACAAGTTTGCTGTATTAACATCTCTTTTTTGTAGGAATTTTATTTTGTTTGGAAAATAATGTACTTTTAATTCTGGCTAAAGAGGATTATTATAAATAAGGCATTTATTTTTGTTTCACCCATTTACGTGTTACTTTTTAATAATTATTTTTAATCTTTCAGAGAAATATGATCTCTGTCACTGCTTTCAACTTGAAGGTTCTTCAGTTCTAACTCAGAAATGTTATCTCTCACCCTTCTTTCCCTCTCTATCTTCAACTGACAGAACAGTAGAAATTCTGAGCCTGATATCTTTAATCATTATCTGTACAGACAATTTCCAGATGAAGAAGTGTAAAAAGCAGTTTTGTTTTGTTTTTTTACCTGAACATTAGTGTTTTGCCCATATGCTTAAGGGTGATCAGACATGTAGAATACATGGAAAAGTAGTCCAAACATTTGCTTGTGACAGGGAACATATATATAGAATCAGCTTCTCTTAGTAACATTAGTGTTCTTGGAGTTTATATCTTATTTTCATCCAAGCAGAATCCAGTTCTCAGAGCCAGAGGCATTTTGTCATTTGAGTCAAGAAAGAATTCAGATGTTCCTTCACAACTGTTTTAAAAGTGTAAGTCATAATACCGAATATATAAGAAGAGTTTAAAGTCACTTGAAATTTTGAAACACAGTGAAACAATTATTTTAGGTATACTTCCTAATTTTTCCTTAAAGAATTCACACAAAGCCTCTTTCATAAGTTTTTGCCACAATACTCAGGGAATGGAAATTATTTTCAATAAAAATCAAATCTTTGTATAAATGTAGAGGTTTTTGGACCTGAATTAACTAAACAAAGGACTGTGTAATTGAGAAATAGAATTGAAAGACACAGAAGTGCTGGCATTTCTTGAGTTTGTTAGGATTTTTTGCACATTTAGATCTTTTACTTTATATTAGTTGAAAAATTAGTAACTTTACCTTTTCTGATCATCCTTCTGAAATAATCGAAGTCAGCTGTATGCTAAAAAGTACATACAAGAGGACCATTTTCTATTTAATAGTCAGAGTAAAAATGTTGCTACTATCAGCATCAGTAAAGCAAAAGTACTTAAGAAAAATAATTAATAGATTTTTTTTGGTTTTCAGTACTTTAACTCATAAATCAATCAAAACAGCTTCTTGGTTTTAGAAAATCATTCTTCCAATTTCATATTGCTAGCTTGCTATATCATCCAGAATAAATATGCTTAAAATCCACTTACTGCTGCACCAAAAATATAGTACCATGGTAAAGTTGCTTTCTTGATAACTTGTTTTGCAGGATAAAGCACTTATTTCAATATTCCCCTTCTCATTAATTCATTAATTAAAGACAACTTCTAAAGAAGCAAATATGCAGTAACTTTTAGCTCTTTTTCATTATTTTCAAAGAAGTATTAATAATGAACATCTATTAAATGATACCTTAAAGGATCTTGAAACATCCAAACCATTTTAGACTTCTGGTAGACCAATATCAAAGCTGACGGAACTGTCTGCCTTGATGTCACTGCTTTATGTGAACCACATTAAAACTGTGAAGACCACAAATATCTATGAATTAAAGTGAGAAATTTCCAGCTTTCTGCAATCTAGAATCTAAGTAACTGGATTTGCAAAATAATTTTTTCATTAAGTACTAGCATTTATTTATTTTCTTTTAGTCATTTATGACTACATTTTTAAAAATCCAATATTTCACAGCACTTTGTTAATGCAAACCGACTAAATTTGCTGCAGTCAATTTTACACACAGTTTTTGTACTTTTATTCAAGTTACCTCAGTAGTAATAGTGAAATTGAGCTGGATAGTTATGCTACATGTTAAACTTCTTAGTAGTATTGCTATTGTAGTAAGTAATTGCTATTGAGATTTTCATAACTAAGTTGAAGAGAAATAGAAAATTACCTGAAAGAAAATGGGCAGGTATGACATAAATGTTTGCTAAAAAAAAAGAAATCTAAAAATAAATGTTTGCTAAAAAAAATCTAAACATAAATGTTTGCTAAAAAAAAAAATCTAAAAATTCCAGCACCTGAAAATATGTTCTATTAACTTCATGAGTTTTTTCCCTTTCTCCCTTCTAGTGTAGGTCATACAAGTTCATAATCACTTAAAAAACATTTCTTCTCAATAAGTAAGTAATAATTATGTCATTAAAGATTCTCATTAACCTAATTTCCTCATTTTTATTACCCACCAAATTTAGCATTGATTTTTCTAGTTCATTTGACTGCTTCATTTAGACTCTGGTATGAAGCTACATATCAATGCTTGCAGCCCACCTTTTTCTTTTTTCAGATGAGAGTATTTTTTGTACATGGGATCTGGTAACTGAAATTTTCCAATCCTTTTTTTTTCTTCTTTTGTTTTTCCTTTTTTTTTTTTTTTTTTTTTTGGTCCAGAAACATAATCTAGGAAGATTTTTTTCTTCCCAATAAAATCTCGTATCTTAAATCAAGATTTAAACACCTATAAGAAAAGTAAGTGGAATGTTAAGGAAAGCCAAAACTTCTAAAAAACTTCTATGTAAAATTTTCACTTGTTCCTTTTCAAAAGATGATGATCAAATGCAGGAAAATACAGCAAAAAAACCATATTTACAAGTTCATTAATCCAGGCAGCAATCAAAAAAAGAATAGAAGAAAAAAAGAGTTTTTCTTTTTTAAAAAATATGGGGTCTTCATAAACAACCAGAGAAAAATGTGAATCTGAAAGCTGTATTTTGACATCTCTGGTGAAAGCAGTTCTCCAGCTCTAATATGTGTACCACTTGAACTATGTAGGCTTCATGATATATGGGGTGATTAAAGAGCATTGTTGTGCATAAAGCAAGAATCATTTGTAGTACTCATACAATTGACCTGAAAGTGGGGGAATGCTAAATTTTAAAGCTAAAGATTGCTAAAGGAAATTTGAGAAGAAAATAACTGATATAATGTGGGTGCACTTATATTTTGTAAAGAATAAGAATGCATCATGATGGTATCTAAAATAATATCTACTTATTTTATATTTTCTTCCAGGGCCACTGGATATGTTGGAGCACCCTTGCAATTTTTTCTGGTTCTTGAGCTCAACATTTAAAAAACTTATACTGTGCATTAGTCTCCTGAAATATTATTTATCCTATGAAGTACTGGATTGGAAGGCTAAAATTGCTTCAGCTTCTCAGACATATATTAGCTTTAATAATGGTTTTAATGGAAGTGTGATACCTAAATATCTAAATAGCTTTGAAATTCTGAGTAGAAAAAAAGAGAGATGAAGATATGTGTTCCATTTATGGGTGGGTTTTTTGGTTTTGTTTTTTTGCTGTTGTTCTTGTTATCGGTGGTTTTGTTTTGGTTTTTGTTTTGGTTTTGGTTTTTGGTTCTGGTTTTGGTTTGTTGTTTTCAGTTTTTTTCTTGTTTGGATTTGGTTTTGCTTTTGGTTTTGTTTTGGTTTTTTTTTTTTTTTTCCTTGGTTTTAAATTTCCTAGTATTTCAATGTGGATGACCAGCTCAGTTACAATCTGAATGGCGAAAATTTTTGATCAGTCTTAGGTGATAATCAAGACAGTCCGTGTACATAAATTCAATTTATAGAGCTTGGGTAAAGTGAATTAGTTCAAGCTGTAGCATTTAAGTTACCTAACAAGATTAACTTAATTACTGGCAAGCTTAAAATGAAGTCATACAAAGGTCAGAAAATTTCAAAAACACACAGAAAAACTCTCTGGCTAGTTGCATTATTGAGGGTATATTTTATTTCTAGTATTCTTTAATTTATATGTATCACATATTAAAGAAAAGAGCAAAGTAAAGGTCAGCATGGACACATTCCTTGAATCAAGTGCACTTCTAAGAATGGCTGAGGAACAGTGCTGTGAATATGTGAAGCTCACAACTGTTTTTTCTAGCCCTTCAATGCCAATTCTTGTGGACAAGTGAAAGAAAATACTTTTATTTAAAGAGCTCCACCATAACAACTGCGGAATATATCACAGACGATATTAAATGCTTTCATTTTAAGGAGGTCAATACAATTTAAAGTACATAGTATAATGTAAGAGATTCTCAGTATAGTGTAGACACATGTTCTTTTGTAATAACTAAAGTTAAGTAAATATTCTTGGGAGTTTTCTGCAATATATTATGCCGTTGCACTATACTGCTAATAGATATTTCAATTTAAGGAAGGTACTAAAATTCACAATTAAATTTACATCAATGTCTTATGTCATACAAACAAATGGAAGGCTTTGCTCAAAAAAAAAAAAACCAAAAAAACCCCCATATATATTCAGGCAGAAATTCAAACAAGGAAAACATTTGACAAAATATATGGCTCGTGATTTCACTGAAATAACCAATCATTTTTATTTATATACGTTATAAACTTCTCTATATGCAAAGAGCACATTCAGCAAGGTACCTTCCCTATTTGGCTAGCTCATCAGCTGTGTCAGGAAGTTATGTTCTGCACTCTTCAGGAACCTCTACTATGACATCTGGTAAGTTGAAGGAAAAAGAAAAAAGGGCTAGCAATCACAAGACTTTTGCTAACTTAATGGCTTATAGGCTATTCTGTCTCTGCATCCTGGCTGAGTGGTTTCTGAAAGGCTCTCACCAGTATATCTGCCCTCTTGGCCTTCCCCCTGATTCTTACTCATAAACACTCAGCCCTCTCATCAACATCATTAGGCTCAAGACAGTCAAGAATCCCTAAAGTACAGGGCACCCCACCACCTTTCCATCCTTGTCTATCCCTTCTGAAGAGATAACAGCTGTTCAATGTAGCACCACAGTTGTGTCATCACACCAAGTCTCTGTGATGGCAGTGAGGTCACAATTTTCTTGCTGCATCATGGATTTCAGTTTCTCTTGTTTGTTATTACTGTTGCATGCATTTGTGTAGAGGCACATCAGATCAGTTGTCAATCCTGCTGCCTTTTCATGGGAGAAGCTGTAACTCCTGTATGACAATTCTCAGGAGTTTCCATGGATTTCACATCAAGAAATCTTGCAACCTTGCATCCTTGCTGCTACATGGGTCATCATACCCTATCTCCATTATTATTTCAGCAGACTGAAAGGCTGTGGCAGTGCGTGGCTGCCGCAGTCGGCGCGCGGGCAAAAGACGGAGTTTTGTTGTAATTTTGTACGTGGTTAAGTTTGTAAGTATTGTTTTACATTTAATTGTGTTGTTTAAGATGGCGTCTGTTCCAAGTTTCCCTCCCCCCTTTCCCCTAGTCCCTGCCCTGTCCATCACCCGTTTCCATGCCTCCTCCCGCCATTTTGTTACAAAATTTTTGTCAGTTAAGCTGTCCCCTCCCTGTTTTCCTAATCATCTCCCTTGTCCCCTCCCAGTCCAGTTCATTAGTAGTCCATCCGTCATTCCTAAGTTCATCCTACCTTCCAGAACAGTCCCTAGGGGAACCCAGGTGATTAGGTCCCTTTTTATTTCTCCACCCAGGCTCCCTTCTGATTTGTCAATTATATGTGCCTGTTATGCTTGCCTGTATCGCTATTGGCCTGGGGGCAGGGAGTTCCTCCCCCCCCCGGCCACCCTTTATAAGTTTTGTTCAAGCTCCTCCCTTCGGTTGTTCCCTCTCAGCCTCCCTTCGCTTCTGTACCCCTTTTCCGTCCCAATAAACCAACCCCTGCTGTGAAGGAACAACTGCTTCTCTTTCATCTCTACCCTGCACGCGATAGCTGGCGCTTCCAGGATTGCTCAGCTTCCAGATTGCTCCCCTGGGGCAGCCTCTCCCATCCGCCAGAGAGGGCTCAGGGTTCTCCAGATTCCTGGACAGCTGCTGGGGTCTGTGGCCTCAAGCCGGGCATTCCTATTTTTGGCACTCCAGCAAAAGGCTTCTCTAATACATTGCCCCTCAAAGAGTGGTGTGCATCCTAGGCTTATTTCCAGTGATCCTGATTTTATCCCTTTCCCCTCTCACACTGAGTTTAAAGTTCCCTCAGTGAGACCTGCTATCTCCTGCTCAAGGGTCCTTTTCCCCCTTTGAGACAGGTGCATGCCATCTATTGCCAGCAGGCTCCAGGCTTGTGGTCAAAAACCTCAAAATTCTTCTGGTGTCACCAGACTTGGAGAGAGGTATTCATGTGTATGATGCTCCGATTTCTACCCTCTTCATTCCCTGCAACTTGCAGGATAAAGGAGATCTCTACTTGTACTTCATATTCCTTAAGAAGTCATCCCAAAGCCCTGAGGTACTGCTTGATTAACCTTCCTGTTTGGCCTTCAGTCCTGACCACCTGAAAAATCTACAATGAAAAATAATTAGAGAAGGCCATAGAGTTTGTTGATAATGTCTCTAACCCAGACCCCAGGAAGACAGCAGGCTTCCCAAAGGGTTTGGTCCAATCAACATTTTGAGACCACTACTCCTCTCAGAAAGGAGTCACCAAAGAAATCTCCCCTTCTTTTTTTTTTTTAATCTGAGGCAGTCATAATACAGAGGGTAACATCTCAGTGCTGCACAAGCTTGTATGTGGATTAATCTAATATTAATATGAATATTAGCAAGATAGAATTTTTAAGGTCAGAATTTTTAATAGTAGATGTCTGTAGGCTAAATGATATCTAATTAAATTGTTACAGGCTATTGTATTAAATGATAATTGAATTCCCAGAACGTTTCTCACGCTTAAAATGTATTAACATGAATACGATTACGTAGTTAATGGCTTGCTGATATTTTTCTTTTTCTCTTGCTTTATTACTTTGCATTATAGGAAGAGCTGGGCGCCAGTTATAGAAAGGCACGAATAAATGGTGCTCTTCCTATATTGAGGGGCGAGGCCCTGCAGCAGAGGGCTGCAGCTCAGGAATAGAGACGGGCCCTGTGGGGCCTCGCCTAGAGTGGACCTCCCACGTCAGTGGTGGGAGGCTTCGCACTCTGTGCTGCTGGACGCACGCTGCTCCTAAATCCCACGACGCTGTTGGATAAGAAGGAGGCAAGACAATCCTCTCTCAAGGCACGGTCGGAGGTTTATTTCCAACCAGGGTACAGCAACCGGGGGGAGAACTGTCTCGGGAAGGGGAGAGAGGATCATCTCAGAGAGACCTGGGTGCAACCAGGTTATAAAGGGGGAAGGTGGAGACAGAGAGCATGAGAATAATTGGCTAGCAGGGTGGCGTGAGAGAGCATGGGACCAATGGCAGAGAAGAGAGGGAGGAGGCAAGGTGGCGTGAGGGGCTAACATCCAACCAAATTTCAAAGAAAGAAGAACCTTCCAGGGCCTGGGCCAGGCTAACCCCTGACTGACAGGCCTCTGGATAGGTTAAGAGAAAGAGAGAGAATGATGGACAGGAGAAAGTTGCTTAACCAAGGAGGGGCCAACCGGGGCAAGTTGAGACATGTTCTACCATCTATAATAAAAGGGAATATATAACCATGAATTACAATACAGATAAATAAATGCACCCCAACATTGCGTCTAGGTTTTTTATGTTCTCACTTAATGTCCATAAATCTTCCATTACTGACTTATGCTATAGAATAGAGATCCATGGGATCACATGCCTTGACCTCAACTGCTAGACTTAAACAATTTTTTAGCTTTATTGGAACACAGAGAAAGGAAAGCACATACATTTTTAAAATGCATGTAGATTCTATGCCTTCTTAAATATATCACAGAAGTAAGTAAAAGACAAAGCTAGACTAATTCAGTTGCACAATGGTTGCTACACTACAGAGAATGACAAATTTCTCTGACACAGGAAAGTTGTATGGTCTAACATCTTAGCTATAGAGAAATTCTATATTCAAAACACAGATCAAGCTTTTTTTGCTGAAAGGAAGCTGAAATGCCAGCTTGCTTCCCAAAGCCAAAACTGATTTCCTAGGCAAATTAAGGATTTTGTAGAATTTACTGTTCAAAGGGTCTCATGGTTATTTCTGCCATTAACCTATGGAAGCAATTAATTAAGTTGATTCAAACAGTGGACAAGGAATAAAATGTGGATTTTTTTCCAGTTCTACCACTACCTTGTACTGACAAGTCAATTTTCTTTTTGAACTGGTTTTCCTGGTCCTTAATGTTTCCGTAGGTTTTGTTTCATGATTTGCTTATGAGTAAATTTCAAGATACCTATAAACTATCAGTATCTTAATGGTTACCTAGCTAATTATTTTTAATCCTATAAGTCTCAAAACTTATAAAAATAGTCTCAACTCAAAGTGGCAAAACTGTTCACTAGAGTCTTTTTTCATTAGTCATAATACTTATAATATACTGTCATTGCATGAATATTTTACCAGAAACATTCACTAACTATACAAACCAAAGAATCTCTTGTCATAGTTCTATCAGTTTAATAGGAATCCTGAAAGGGGTAGAATGTGTGTTTTGATGCTATGTATGTTTTTCTGTCACACATTTCTTGCTTTTTAGCTTGACAACTGCAATCAAATCCTCGAATGTGCAATATGGCTAGGATGTTGAACTGAAGAGAAAGTAGCCATGTGTACATTTAGATTCTGGAACAGCTTTATTGATAATTGCTTATGAATGACAGAATAAATGATAGGAGTCAATTAATTTATATCTGAGGTCCACAGTCTTTCTAGCAGGACAGTGAAAACAAAATGAAAATGTGTTTGTCAGAAACAGAGAATACAAAGTTGTAGTACAGAAAAATTGATTTTCTACCAGGAAGCATCAGAACAAAAAGCCTTGCAACAGCCACTTTTTTCAGGTTCAGCAGTTTTTCAGGTTATCTTTTTTTTTTTTTGTTTTGGAAGAATTCACTGTCCTTTCTCTATGTCATTTGTCATGAGCTATTCATATACACTTTATGGGCTATTTCCAAGATAATTATCAAGATTTATTTCCAAGTAACCAGGATTTCTCTGGTCATTTACTCATTCTCAAACAAGGGCTTTTCACTTCCACATCGTTGCTCCTTGAAAGAATCACACAATCATTTTGTTGGAAAAAACCTCTGAAACTGAGTCTAGCCTTTGACTGATCAGAACCATGACAATTCAACCACAGTGCTAAGTGCCATGCCCAGTTGTTCCTTGTACACCTTCAGCGATGGTGACTCGATCATCCCCCAGGGCAGCCCATTTCAAAGTCTAGCAAGACTTTTTGTGTTTCCTACTGTGTTTTCCTACTGATGTGCCTCATGAATTTCCCCTGGTGCAACTTGAGGCTGTGTCCTCTCATCCCATCACTATTTGCCTGGGAGAAGAGGCCGACTCCTACCTTGATACAACCTCCTTTCAGGTGACTGTGGAGAGCAGTAACATCACTTCTGGGTATCTTCTTCTCCAGGCTAAAATACTCCCAGCTCATCTATTCTTCATATGACTTACTGTCTGTACCCTCCACCAGCTCTGTTGCCCTTCTCTGGACTCACTCCAGCACTTCAAGGTCTTTCCTGAACTGAGAGGCCCAGAACTGAACACAGAAGACAAGGTGTGGCCTCACCAGTGCTGAGTACAGGGGGACAATCATTTCCCTGATCCTGTTCAATGTAGCACCACAGTTGTCACAGTTGTCACTGATGGTCACACTGTTTCTAATACAGGGCAGGATGCCATTGGCCTTCTTGGCCATCTGGGCACAGCTGGCTCATGTTCAGCCACTGTTGACCAGCACTCTCACATCTTTTTCCGCTGAGCCTCTTTCCAGCCACTCTGTCCAAAACCTGTAACACTGCATGGGGTTGCTGTGACCTAGGTATAAGAGTAGGTGCTTTACCTTGTCCAACTGGCCAGTGGATTCAGCCTGCCCAGATTCCACTGCAGTGCCTTCCTACTTCCTAGAAGATCAACACTCCCACTGAGTTTGGCATTGTCCACTAAGTCACCATGGGTGCACTCAATCCCCTCATCCACATCATCAATAAATCTATTAGATATGACTGTCCTGAAGTCTGAGCCCTGGAAATCACCACTAACGACCCTCTGCTAGTGGATGCAGCACCATTCACCACCACTCTCTGACAATCTAACCAGTGTTTTACTCAGGAAAAAGAGCACCTGTCCTAGCCATGGGCTTACAAGGTTTTTCAGGAGAATGCCGTGGAGGAGAGTATCAACGGCTTTGCTGAGGTCCGAGTAGACAACATTCACAGTCTTTCCTTCACCTAACAGGGACGTCACCTTGTCATAAATGGAGATCAGGTTGATCAGGCAGGACTTGCCTTTGCCTGATACCCTGGTTGTCCTGTGTGTGCAATGTGATGGCACTCAAGATAGTCTGTTCCATAACCTTCATCGTCACCAGAGTTAGGCTTACATGCCTATAGTTCCCTGGATCATCCCTTCCACCATTCTTGTAGATGGGTGTCATACTGGCCAGCCTTCAGACATCTGCAACCAGTTAGCCAGGACTGATGATAAATGATGGAGAGTGGCTTGGTGAGCTCATCTGTCAGCTCCCTCAGTACCCTTGGGTGGATCCCATCTGGCCCCACAAACCTGTGCTGGTCTAAGTCGCACAGCAGGTCACTAATAATTTCCTCCTGGATTGCAAGGGTGTGGCATTCACATTTTCTGGAAAAATCTCTTCGTCTGGGATTTTTCTCCTGGGAAGCTGAGAAGCCTCAGAGAAAAAGGAAAACAACAATTATCTGATTTGCTTCTCCTGTGTTTTGCTGCTTTGGAATGTGTTTGGAAATTGTTTACCAACAGATGGTTGTTTCACTGGTTTCTGCTGTGAGTTATTTTCACTCATTGACCAACTGGGGCCAAGCTGTGTTGGGTCTCTGGAAAGAGTCACGAGTTTTCATTATTATCTTTTTAGTCTTCTATAAGTATCCTGTATTATTTAGTATAGTTTTAGTATAGTATTCTTTAATATAATACAGTATCAAAAAAAATAAAGTAGCCTTCTGAGAACATGGAGTCAGATTCATAGTTTCTTCCTGCCATGAGGGTCCCAGCAAATACAGTACAAGGGTCTTACTGTGCTCCCTGTCCCTGTGTATCACCTCAGGGGCCCTGAGGATAATCAGGCTTTCTGTCTAAGACTGAGGCAAAGAAGGCGTTAAGTACTTCATCCTTTACTTCATCCTTTACTTCATCATTGGTGACCACATTCTTCACTGTGTCCAATAAAAGATGGAGATTTTCCTTGGCCCTCTTCTTCAATTTTATTATCTTTCATAACCATGGCCAGGTGGAATTCTAGCTGAGTTCTTGCCTTTTTAGAAAAAAATTGATCATTTCATGCAAGGATAAAATAGGTAAAAAAGCAGATAATTGGCTGTCTATGTGATGAAGAAGAAATAATGTGAGAAAAAACAACAAGCACAGTATCTTAGAGAATAAGTAAATGAATTCTGAACCAGTACGAGAAAGAGCCATGGGAATTCTATGTGCGATGAAGAGGTCAAGGGAGATTTTTAAGAGGATTTGTTTACTTTTTGCTGAGTTTTTAGTAGAAGGCTCATTTAAGCTATATTCCTGAATACAAACTCACAATACATAGCAAACTCTTCATTCATTTAGGTAAATTTCAGATAATGTCATTAAAAAGATCAAGATACAATGATGCATAGGCATTTTCTTTTCCCTTTTTATTTTTAACCAAAGTGTCAGAATGTATATTTTAACAAAATAGTGATGTATGATCAGTTAAGTAGGGTCTGCTTGTGACAGCCTGATGAAAGACAAACATATGGGTAAGTAAAATAGCTATGATTTCTCTAAGGAAGGCCTTTTCCACATGGATGTTTATTTCAGAATAACCAACCACACTTTCAAGTTGTAACTTTTTATTAGAAATAGTCATCCTGCAAGAGGCAGAAGCCCCAAGTGATTTTTCATCTTCATAACTGTTCTGTACAGTTTGACATCAAAGCATTATCACAGACTTGCATATGTAGTGTGGTGTGTACTGATTCTACACAGTGTAACATGAAAATGATGCTGAAGTGAGGAATAGAAAATGGCTGCAAACCACAGTGGATTTCTGTCTACACAGCCACTGTGTGAAAAGGTCCTTTGACTATTTATAAATCTATTTTGATGTGGCTTTCTGTCAGTTACATATCTAAAAATGATGACAGACTTTTATGAAGAATGAAGTTTGGGTTTCCAGAAAGAAAAAGAGATAAACTCCATCTGTGCTGTTGTTACTTCAGATTTTATTAACTCAGTGGAAAGACAGGGAGTGTGGGAAGGAGGGGCTGCATGCCAGAGTAAATATGCAAAAATTTGAATTCAAAGAAATAAAGAAAAAACAGTCTCTGTCTAATAGAATGTCTCAAAAATTAACACAGTGGTTCCGTAGTAGAGGAAGAATAGAAAAAGGACAACAGTACAAAAGCTAAATAGGAAGTATGAAAATGTTGAATTGTGTCTCCAGTGAACTGTACCTCTACTTGACCCATGTGCAAGTATGTTTGTAAAGAACCATGCTTCTCCTGAGTGATTGTAGTAAGTCAGAAGGCAGCATTCCAGACCAATTCCTAGAGGAAGAATTTCAACGTAACACGGGAGATGTATTTGACATTTATATGAGGTATCTTCACTGCTTCTCACACTGAGGTTTCCCAGATGCTACCGCATAGAAGCCTGCTCTATGAGTAGATCTTTACAAGATTACAGGTAGGTAAACTAAAAAGTAAAATAAAAGCTGTGATTTTCTCACATTCCGTCTGGAGGAAAGGCTTTTTTTTTCATTTTGCATATCATGAAAATTACATTACATAGGTATGTGTATTTGAATGTATGTATCTGTATGTATATATGTATATAGACATGGAAGTGTGCATACTTATGCACATTTAATATGTGCTCTTCTCTGTGGATTTCCTAATCCTAAAAAGGGGTTAAATCTTAACATTTATTTGATTGCTTGTGTCCAGAGTTATGTCAAACCCTGAAAATGGTTTTTGTTGTTGTGTGTGTTTTACAAGTTTTGTTCAGCAATGTTTAAGATGGTTTTATAAAAATTATAGGGTTCTGCTTCAGGTTTTCCCCCACTGCAGTTAACTGTCAATCATTCGTTTCCTTAGTTACTCCCGCCCTTTTGTATCGAGTTAGTTGTCCATCAGTTAAACCCCTCCTTGTTTTTCTCATTATCTCAGTTTCCCCTCCCCTGTTGTCTTTGTGACCCATCTGCCTGTCATCCTCTGCCCACTCCCAGGGTCCAGAAACTCAGAAACTTCGGCCAGGGGCAGGGGGTGATTGGTGCAGATGGGGAAGCCACTCCCTAGGTTATACCCCATTGGTTGAAGTCTCATGCCATTCCTTTTGTTCCGCTGTATGATTCATTGGTTAAGCTGGGCACCTCCTTCTTTGTAATATTATTTAAGTTCTGTGCAATGCCACGCCCGGTGGCAGTTTGCTGCAGCTTCCCACCTCCTCCATACCCTCATCCAATAAACCTCGTTCATCCGCTGCTTCAACCTGCTGCCTCTTGAGTTTCTGTCCTGCTGCCTCCTCAGTCAGTCGATGGCTCTCCTCTCATCAGGGCTGCCTTCCCCACCACTGCCGTGGGGAGAGCCCTGATAGCCGGCCATTGCCTCAGTCGCTCCCCGCTCGGAGCAGAGGCTGAAGTGGCCACACGGCCGGCCCAACCACGTCATGGCAGCGCTTTGTGGGAGCTTGCCGGGCCTTCGAAGCGCGCCGTGACAGGTTTTCAAAGTTTTCAATGGTGGAAAATGCACCTTTTTTTACAAGGTGGGTTAGTAGTTTCACTCCCAAATTTACTAAGAAAAGATTTCCCAGATTTTCATGTTATTCCTTCACTTACACAGCCCTTTCCCATTCCCTTTTCTGACATACACAAAGCATAGTAGTTTTGATTTAGTTGCTGAAAGAGGTGTATAAATGCTTTATTTATCAGAGAGCATAGGTATAAACACAAGCATGAGACATGCAATGCAGGATGTTTGAGTCACATTACTTTGGGGGTAGCAACATGAAGAAAGTTTGGGTTACTAGAAGATAGATGAAACACCACTAAATTTCTATGCTTCTGTACTAAACAAGATTTTTTATGCAGAAGTAAAAGTATCACGAAAACTAAAGTAAATTTGTTTACATTTCTACTGTCAGTCAAATTTATAAAAACTGTACTGATTTGGACACTTCATCTGGATGCCATACAGTTGACAGTCTTTATTTCTCTGCCTAAAATCTCACCACAGCATTCATTTGCTCCAGTGACATCTCAGTATAAACATAATTTTCTAAAATTTGAGTGTTTTTCTATTTCTGGATAGAAGTATGCACAAATTTGGGTCTGGCAGAGGAGTAGGTTTTCGTCACAGCAGCCCATATGGTTTTAGATCTCTGAAACATTTATGACACACTAGTGTGTAACACAACAATGTCTATGGAGCAGTGAGGCCTTCTCTGTTTCTTACTCAGCCTACCCCACCACCATCTCAGAGGTGGGCTCAAAGTGAGAAAGAGCCTGGAGGGAACAGAAATGCAACAGCTGACCTCACCAGACTAAATAGAAATTCTATACCAAAAAGCATCATGTTCATCAATAAAAGTGGGGAGAAGTTTTGTCAGGGTGCCAAACGAATGCCCCGCTAGCACCACAGCACGCCCAGCAGCTGTTTCTGACAGCTGTGTAGCTGTCCAGCTGACGCCGCGCTTCCAGTTGCCTTGACTGAGCCCTTCCCGGTGAATGGGGAAGGCTGCCTCAGCCTGTGTCCGAAGATTGTGCAATGCTTGGCTCCGACGACCCGAATCGCAGGAAGGATGGCAAGGAGGCAAGGCAGGTCACAGCAGCGGGGGGTTTATTGAAGGGTGGGGGTTGCAGGTACAGAGGGAGGCTGCGGGGATCTGCCCCGAGAGCGGGGACTGGGACAACTTATAAAAGGTGGCTATGGGGAGGTACACCCCTGCCCCTAAGCCAATAACATAATAACTTAACATGATGAACATAACAAAATACCAATCGAGGGTACAGTAGGGGAGGGATTATAATTTCCTGCCCAATCGCCCTCTGCCCAGGGTGGAAGGTTCTGGCACTTGGGAGGGGGGCAGAGGGTGACTGGCAGGTGGGTTGGCATAGAAACTGAGGAGAGGATTTAGGAGTGACATAAAATTTGCAACAAAAAGGCGGGAGTAACTAAGCAACCGAATGACAGACAGGGGCAGACTGGAGAAGAACTGGGGGGGGGGAAACTTGGGACCAGCGCCATTTTAAGTACATTGAACAGAACTTGAATTAACATTAAAATACACAGAAACACCCAACAGTGAACCCAAACAGTGAAACCCAACAGCACACGCCCCAACAAAGTTTTTCCTATGTAGTCATTGCTTAGAGACTGAGCATCAGACTGCTGGTGGGAGATAGTGAGTGATTGCCTTTGCATCTCTTGTTTGGTTTTTTTTTCCCTTTCGGTTATTAAACTGTTTTTATCTTGACACATGAGTTTTCTCACCTTTGTCTTTCAGATTCTCTCCTCCACACAGCTGGTTTTAGGGAATGAGTGGGCAGGTGATCACTGCTTATCTGCTGACTGAGGAAACCTATCAAAAATATTATGTTAAAATGCAACTTACCCCTAGAAGAAGACGGGCTCATAGCAGATAAGCAAAGAAATCCACTAAGTGGTGCAACAAACATGAATATGCAGATTGCTGATGAGATTGGATGCAACTACACTGCTGTCAACATGCCATTCAAAAAAATTCTTTATTTTCTTAAAGCATTGTCAGCTTTGTTGTTCCCATAAAATATCCTGTGTTCTGAGTAATTGCCTTTCTTCTAGCTTCACAACTTCGACATTTAGATTTTTCCGCTTCATAAAAATGAATAGGATTTGGTCTCTAGGCAACCTCTGAGACTGAAAGTTCCTATATCATTCACTTCTAATTATTACTTTTTTCTCATCACAATACCACAGTACTTCTTAATGCTCTTTGTCTAAGCAGATTTTACTTTTACCAATTTCTAATTTATCCTACTGGGTTAGAAGATCTCTGTTTACCATATTTTTCTCTTTATTCAGAAATATTGGTGGTCTCCTAATTAGTATTACAACAGCATGTAGAAATCAGTTTCTTGTTATTAGTTTTCCTACTGCCAACTGGTTGGCAAATTGCTTTTTTGCTTTTTAAAATGTGGTTCATGAATTGCAACAAAAGGAACAACACCCATTGTGCTCAGTTAAGAGTTTAAGAAAAAAATTTTGTTTGATGGACGTTTAAACATGCGTCCATCTGGTTTGAGTCTTGAAGTATTAAGTATTTTCTTGTAAAGCACTTCAATACTAGTAGGGCCATGGGTATGTTTGCTGATGTCAGGTCTCACTGAGGAAAACATGGATTAGACAGGTTTGAGTGGTGAAACACAAACCAAAATTTCAGTTATTCATTAATTGTAATTATAACATGGTGACAGTATTGAACAAAATACAAAAAGAACAGATATTCTGTTTTCCATAATAACTCCCACAAGAAAAGCACTTTAAATTAGTGTTTAAAAGAAGAATGTGAGTGTAACCTCTAGGTGCTCATGAAAGCCATCATGCTGAAAAACCTGCTTATGTACAGCCTTGAACACTGGACTTTCTTTTATTAAGACAGAAAATCTTACTCAACATAAATTGAATCTATTATAATCTATGTTTAGAAGTGCAAGTGTTCTACTTCTTCAACCACCAGGAATGGATATTTTTCTTTCAGTGAGCACCAAATACATCCATTCAGTCTTCATACTATCAACATTTTATCTCACTGACAAATCACAAATTATTGTAGGCACAGTAGCTTTCACTAAGTGAACACTTCTTTCAGAATCTTAAATGTCATCTTTATTTCTCTAAATACATATAACTAAAAAAAAAAAAAGTAGAACATGTTCTAGAATAGTAAGCAGGACTGTGTTTCCAGATACTTTTGTGGAGGAATCTTCAACAATGACATTACAAGAGCTTTGCTCTTATGCATACTAACAGAAAATCAGAAACTGAAGCACTTTTTCCTGCCCAGAAAATCTGTTGCCAAATCTCCATCCAATTTTTATGCCAGATGCCTGTAAACTTAAGTCTCAAATTTGCAGTCAGAAGAAGGGAGAACTTGTTCTCTACTAGCTGGCCCAGAAAATGCCCTGCTTACTGAAGATAGAGGTTATACTGTTTCTGTACAGTGTCTGTTCTGTAAACAGCTGATTAAATTAATATATGTCAAAATAAGAGAAAACTTAGTAGAAAGGAGTTCTTATGGCAATATTCATCCAACCAGCCTAATCTTATGTCTCTTAAGGCCTACAGTGAATAACTAAAAGGAACACAGAAAACAGTAATAGCTACTACCAGCTGGGTTATTTGGTCTGTGAAAGAGTAGTATATGTTCAGATATTAAGTTAGACCTATAATTAGAGAAACATTTTATTATATTGCATTTTTTATATTGCTTAGATATATGTTGTACAGTATGATTAGATCATGTTCTCACAGAATTTAGCTCAAGAGCTTCTATACTTTGCTCCGAAAATTCTTAAGAAAATTAGTTTTTTGGTTATATTGTGAAAAGTCATAGAATCACAAAATCATAGAATATCTCTAGTTGGAAGGGATGCACAAGGATACAGCTTTAGCTTCTTCACAGAACTATCTAAAACTACACTGTATGATGAAAGCATCATCCACTTTCTTCTGACAAGAGTGACCATATATCTGGGGAGTCTATTCTATTCCAATGTCTCAGTGAAAATCCTTTCCTGAAGGTCCAGTCTGAATTTCCCCTGGCACAGCTTCATTCTATTTCTTCTCATCCTATCATTAGCCACGGGAGAGAGATCAGAACCTCACTCTCCGTTTCACCCATTGAGTTTGTTGCAGGCTGTAATGAGGTCACTCCTGAGCCTTTTCTTCTTCAAATTGAGCAAAGTGACCTCAGCCACCCTTCAGAGGCCTTGCCCTTGAGACCATCTTGATCACCTCTCTCTGGACATGCTCTAATATTCTGACCTTATGTTGCGATACTCACAGCAGCTCACAGTGCATGTAGTGGGGCAGCCCCAGCTCAGAGCAGAGCAGCACAATTCCCTCCCTTGCTCAGCTGCAGATGCTGTACCTGGTGCACCCCAAGACACAGCTGGCCTGTTTGGCTTCAAGAACATACTGAAGACTAGTATTCAACTTGTTGTCCATCTAAGCCAACCTGATCTCTTTCTGTGCATCTCTCTCAATTCTCTTATCTCCCAATCTGTGTTCAGAAGCAGAATTACCCCCCTTCTAGGTGGAGGATCTGGCGCCTGGTCTTGCTAAACTGTATACAATTGGTGACTACCCTGCTTTCTACTTCATCCAAATCTCTCTGTAAGTTTTCTCTGTCCTCAAGCGAATCCACAGTTCCTTCTCATTTAATATCATTGTTTAAATTGCTTTAAAGTTTATTTGATTCCTGTGTCCAGATTATTTATAAAACCACTGAGGAGCACTGGCTCTAAGTGAGATCTGGGTAACCCCACTGGTGACTTGGCCAACAGCTTGTTGTAACTCCCTTCACTGCAACTGTTTGGACAAGATCCATTTGCCGATTCACCCATCACATTACAGACAGGACATTTTATCCAGAAGGATATTGTGTGAGAGAGTATCAAAAGTTTTGCTAAAATCACAAGTCACAACATCTGCTGTTTCCCTTGGTCACCTAGATAGATGTCTTTGTTGTAACAAGATTAAGTGAGGTAAGCAAGATTTTATCCTTGTTCTTGTGTTCACAAGCTGGCTGTGACTAGCAGTAGCTGCATTGTCTTTTTGGTGTTTGTCAATAACTCCTAGAAAAACAGCATAAACATTTTTGGCCAACATTGAAGTGAGACTGACAGGCCTGTAATTATCAAGGACCTCCTTTTTACCTTTCTTGAAAACTGTGTGTGAGACTGAAATGCTATAATTTATGGCTTAAAAATTTTTATGAAGGACTTTCTTCCCATTATGGCAAAACTGAATTAAGAAGTCAAGACCATCAAAGTTCTCTTGTCCCTGAAGCTGCCTCCTGACTGGAATGTTGGACTGTGAGTTAAGCCACTGAAGGGAACTTGAGATAAGGTAAAGGTGACACTATTGTCCAATTTTCTCAAGTCTAGGGAGAAGTAAACAAGACCAACCCACCCACAAGAAAGCCAAACCCAGCAGCTGTCCTGAAAATCATGCCTGGCTGTGTTTGGGAGGGGGAAGGCCATAGCCCACAGACCCATCTGCTGAGGCCAGGTTTGCATACACTCCCCCACAACCAAAGGGAGAGGAGGAGAGTTTTGTGTGTGGCATAACCTCTGATCACAGAGAGTCCACACCCATCCTTCCTTACATAGACTGGCTCAGCTGTAAAACCCTCTATCCCGGGAATATCACATGCACACAGGACATTGATCGGACATTCATATGAGGAGCAGATGAGGAGGTTGATAAACCATCAAAGACCCCAAAAGCACCCCCAGACCAGTTCCTGAGGCCTTGCAGCAGATGACAGGATGTGATGCAAAGTGAGGCAACAAATTCAGTCTGTTGCAAGACTGTAAAATTTGCCCCCACCTCTCTGCCAGGGATGGGGCAGGTTGTTCCCACCTGGTCCAAACATGTATTAATCCACAGGACACTATGTTTTGCAGGCCTTTATGACCAAGAAGACTAGAAGAGGATCAACAGGATTTTTCACTCTCTTTCTCTCCCCACCACCACCTCTGTTTCATTCTCTCTGTGTCTGTTACATTTATTGTAAAATAAAATACACATAGAAACATCTCTCCAACAATTTTAATAATCAGATATAACACTGGAACAACTTTTGCCAGCTGCCAGTTAAGTGGGACCTTTCCAGGCACCCAAATAATGGGGAAAGCTTTGCAGTGACATCAGCTGGTGCTTTTAGTACTCTGAGTCTCACTGGAGACCACAGACTTATTTGCACCTAGCTGGAGCAGCAAGTCTTGAACAAGTTCAGAATCATCTATGATTTTATCAACCCTCAGTCATGGTCTTCCAGCTCAAGACTGCAGTGGTCCAAGGGTCCATTACCAGTGTTAAAACCAAAGGTAAATAAAGAACTGAATATCTTTCTAACTCCTTATTTGTGAAGTGACCCATCCCATCAGATAATGGGCTGGGTAACTTCAACTTGTTAGTTCAGCTTCTCTCTTTGTTTATAACATGCAGATTTTTTTCTGTGCAATGAAATCAACAAGGGTACTGGGTCATACTCACATGTATTGTGCTTGGAACTGCCTTGCCACTTCAAGGCATTATAACTGTTGTGGAATTTTTCTTTTCTCACAACTTCTCTACAGAGACAGCCAGTCTTGTGATATTATCAGGAAAAACAAAAGTTCAACCACTGTTTTCTTGTTTTTCTTGCGGCATTTTAAGACAGCAATTTGGGTAGAAAGTCTTTATTTAAATAATGTTAAGATATACTTTTGTCCTGACAACAAAGTCCACCTTTACTTGATCCTGACTAATTCAATACAAAATGATGTCCTTTCATCTGAAATTTAGCAGATAATGTTTGCAACCCTTTGTCTGAAAACTGATGAACTCATAATGATATGCATGTTTGTAGTTAATAAAGGTGCCTTCAGTGCAGACATACACAGTATGAGTAATAATCCTGTCTCATTATTCTCAATAGTTTTAGAAAAATATGTATTTGACAGGTACACCAATGCCTTCTGGAAAGCAGGTTTGGATAATATACACTACTTAGCACTAAAAAACAGCTTCTCCAATTCTTCTTCTAAGCCAAAACCAGAAGAAAAACAAATGGATATTTGCATATCACAGCAATAAATTTGCATCAAAAATGTACAGGAGGAAACAGCTCAGAAATACTGACCGCTCCATTAACAGTTTTCTTCTTTCCTTTTCTCTGTCTGAAGAGAAAATACAATTGGGGTGGTAAGTCACTGAACAATTTACTTTGAAAATCTCTTATAGACAGAAGAGGTTAGAACAATTTTAACAGGTTATTGAGAGGATTTTCTGTTTAATATGCAGGTCAGACCAGATCAAAATTTGTAAAAGAAACTGCAATGGATAGAAATCATGGCAAGAGACAAAAACTAAGAATTAAAGATAGAAAACCATACTCTTACACATTTAATTATCTTAAACAATAATCAGGAGGTTAAAGCAAGTTTTTATGTGCTCTATATATCCCTGTGTTTCTTCAACAATTAACATGAAAATTGAATGGTAGGATATTTTGTCTAGGAAGCTATCCTGAAGAAAAACAGAAGTGTCAAGAAAATCAATAGGTCTTTCAGCTTCAGAAAAAGATTTAAGATTGTAAGCTTATTTGTTTGCTTTTTGCATACTATAACTAAGATCAATAAGGATTACAGGTTATGGAAATGATAGATATTGGCATTTCTGTGAATGGGCAAGTGAAGGAAACAAAAAAAGACCTTATTCAAGCTGCA